>JAANYP010006088.1:133439-733439 GCA_020465985.1 Centrapalus pauciflorus
CAAAATGATGAAGGCAAACCTGATGCACACAGCATGGTTCTGGCAGCTTCAATGAGAGTTCGGTTTCTCCTTTCAGCAACTCCATTTTGTTGAGGAGTTCTTACTGCTGAAAAGTTTTGACTGATACATTTCTCTTCACAGAAGTCTTCAAGAGTACTGTTTCTGAATTCAGTACCATGATCACTTCTAAGCTGCTTTACTTGGGCAGAGTTCAGCATTTCCATCTTTTTAACAAATCCAATAATTTCTCTCGCAGCCTCTCCTTTGTTCTTCAGAAAGATCACCCATGTGTACCTGGAGAACTCATCAACCATTACAAGAGTGTATCTTCTTCCTCCTAGACTTGGGACATTAATAGGTCCAAACAAGTCCATATGGATTAAGAAGAGTGAGTATCAATAGAGAAATTGTGTTTGGATTTAAAAGATGTTTTTCTCTGCTTGCCTTTCTCACAAGCTGTGCATAATCTATCTTTGGCAAAAGTAATAGAAGGCAAACCTGTCACCAACTCTTTCTTACAGAGTTTATTGATGTTCTTGAAGTTCAGGTGTGACAGTCTTCTATGCCATAACCAGTTTAGATCAGCATTGGTTCTTGTGAGAAAACAGGTTTCAGTTGTGGGATCAGCAGAATGCATATCCACAACATATACACCTTTCTTTCGTTGAGCACACAGCACAACTTTGCCTTGGGAATCCAATATGTAACCTAGGTGCTCATCAAAGTTAACCTTGTAGCCAGCATCACACAGTTGACTTATGCTAACAAGGTTATGTTTTAGCCCAATCACATAGGCTACCCTTTTGAACACTGCAGCACCAGCTTTAAGAGTTCCATATCCCTCAGTGGATCCCTGTACATTGTCACCAAAGGTGACTTTTGGCCCTTTTTCAGGCCTGAGATCACTCAGCAGTTCTTTACAACCTGTCATGTGCCCTGAGCAGCCACTGTCCAAGTACCAAACCTGGGAAGGTTGTTTTTCCTGCAGAGTGAGAAGAGAATTATTAGTTATTTTTAGGGGAACTCATCACACAGATGAGTTCTCCTACTTCATCAACACTTGTTGATGGATTTTGAATGTCCACACTAATATTCCCTATTTGAATGGTATCAGTTTGAATACCATCCTCAGTGACTATGTCATTTCCACCACTGCTTGTAACAGCTGTGAGGGAAACAGCAGAGCCAACAGGCCTCAAGTCCTCAGGTTCAGGACAATCCTTGGCCAGATGTGTCTTCTTCCCACACTTGTAGCATTTTCTCTTTTTAGTACTTTTGGAAGAAGGACCTTCAGAAACACATTCTGAGCTGTTTTTGTTGATTCTTTCAGGTTTAGCATTTTTTGTAAAATCAACAGCTTGTGTGGTAAGTTCAAAGGCCACAGCTTTGACTGTCTCTTCTTTCCTCTTTTTGGGAGGACAGATGTCAAAGACAGGAAGCTTGATTGGCTTTTGAGCTTCCACAGGTTTGGGAAACTTATTCCCAGTTGTCTCAGTTTGAGCAATGGCTTTGCCTTTGCCCCTACTGAGTTGTGATTTATGCTGCCTATCAGCATACTCACTGTGTTTGGTTTTGAAAAACTTATTTTCATTTAAAACCAACTTACCACCATGATTTGAAAACTTATTTGAAATCACAGCAGTTTTGTTTTCAACCTGAGACTTACCCTTGTTGAAAACAGGCTGCTTACTTTTTGAAAACTTATTTTCAAAATGTTTAGCATCAAAAGGATTAACATGCTTTTTACCAACAGCTTTGGACTCTGAACCTGTTTTGTCAACAGGCTTAGCATCCACAGCTTCAGTTTGAGCATGTTTTCCTTTCTTCTGCTTGTGTGAGCTAGCAGAGCACTTAGCAGGCTGTTTTGGAGAACAAACTCCAACATCAGCTTTTGAGCTGAGTTCACACAAGCTGTCAGTATTTTGAGGCCTGACAAACCTGTTTGTTGAAATAAGTTTACCATTCACATTTTGGATGAATGTATTTGGAAGTTCACCAAGAGTGGACAAGTCTTCTTTCAAATTACTTATTTCAACAATGGAAGCTGCTGTGTCAAGGTCCCCTCCAAGATAGGCTTGGATTTGAGCAGGAATCTGTTGACTGATACAATGGCTGACTTTTTGTGCAGATTGGCACCAAGAGTCAACTATCTTTTGAAGCTTAGCATGCTTTATATCTGTTTCTCTCTTTTCTTCCAGTAAAATGGAGTTGATGTGTTTTAATTCATCAAGCTCAGTTTCCAACTTATAGAAACTGTCCAGTTTACTGGTTTTAGTTTTAAGATCAGCTTTAAGCTTAGAGATTTCAGATAATAAAGCATCATGCTTCTCAACAGCAGCTTTCAGATCAACAAGCATGTATTCAAACATTTTAACTTTTTCTTCAGAACTGTAAGCCATAAAATTTTGTACCTTATACATCATTGTAGGATTCCAGTTCTCCAAGCTGCTGAAGGCTTCAGCTTCAGCCATGTCCTGTTTGAAACTGCTTGTTGATGGAACATCAGAGTTGGCCATCAGACACTGATTATCTTCTTCATCAGATGATGAATCAGATTCCTCCCAGTCACATGTCTCAGCCATGAGTCCCTTCTGACGATTGGAAGACACAGAGTTTTCCAATTTCCTCAGCTTAGCCATGGCCATAAGGTACTTAACCCTATAGCCATCATCCCTGTTAGTCTTGATAGGTTTGGATGACTGACCAACAGCTTTTGACACACAGTCAGCAGCTATATGGCCAGTTTTGCCACACTTGAAGCACTCAGCCTTGGATTTGTCAAATGCTTTCTTTTTGCCAGCACTTGCACCTCCTTGTAGCATACTTCTTCCAAATCTTCTCTTGCTGAACTTTTTGACAAGCATAGCTATCATTTGCTCATTATCTTGTTCAGTAAGATCTGCAGCCTCTTCTTCTTCAAACACCTCCTCCTTATCATCATCCTGTTGATCAGGTTGAGTGAACACATCACTCACCTGATTAACAGACTGTCTCACATTAGCCACAAAGGCAGTACCTCTTCTGGACATTTCCAAGGCATTCCTCTTTTGCTGCCTTGATTGTTCATCATTCAGTAAGGATCCATACAGATTGACCAGATCCATACTTCTGATAGTACCTGAGTTTCTTAGGATGGTTGAGAAATAGTTCCACTCCTCAGGTAAAATGTCCAGAAACTTGTTCACCAAAGTAAGACTGTCCTTGGTGATCCCAACAGCTTTGAGATCATTCACCAGAGCAGTGAACCTGGTGTAGGTTTCTGTGAGAGACTCCTTTGGTTTGGCAAAGAAGAGTTCATACTGTCTAACAAGATTGTTAATCCTGTTGTCCAGTGTGATTGTGGGTCCATCATAGACGGTACACAGAGTATCCCACATCTCCTTTGCAGTCTTCATCTTCTCAACCTGCTTGAACACATCATCAGGAAGAGAAATGACCAGGTTGTTTCTGGCCTTTGCATCCAGAGCTACCATTCTCTTGTCTTCATCAGACCATTGAGCTTTTGCTTTCTCAAAGGTCCTGATTTCAGGAGCAGCTCCTTCAACCGCTGGAGTTATTGTAGTAACAGAGGTTGGCACATAGGGACCCTCCATCACTATCTCTGGCAGTTGTACATCCAGATTCTCTAAATAGAGCATCATTCTGCACTTCCAACCAGAGAAGTTTTGATGATTAAATTTTGGAGGCTTGCCCATAGAACCATTGTCATAGTAAGAAGAGTTTGCAGCACTGTTGTCCATGGAAACTTGGGATTATGAGAGATCTAGAATGACACACACTCTAAACTGCTCTGATACCAGTTGTAGGTCCCGAAAGGTTCCCAAAGTATATAGTAATAAACTGTAGAGGGGGGGGGTGAATACAGTATTTAAAAACTACACACTCTTTTTCTCAATGTTTGTATGTATTATCAACAAATGTTAATTACAAACAAGCTTGACTGCGGAATTGTTCAAGCTGAGATGACAGAATACAACAGTATGGTTTCTAGTCTAAGACACACTCAAACTAGATTACAATGAACACACTCACTAAGATGCACTCACTGTATTTTACAAGACTTTAAGGAACAGCTTTGGTAAACAGCTTAGACACACAGAAGCTTGTTTACAGAAGATTTGCATGCATGAATATCACACTTGCACGTTCACTCTTGGTTTAAGCACTTAGCTTTCTTCACATTCTTTCTGACCTTAGAAGCTTCCTTTTATACTCACTTAGAGGATCTAAGAGAAACATCTTCATTGGGCAGAATGAAAAAGGAGAAGTCTTGTTTGAAAAGACAATATAACTTTTCTGCACTTTTCTGAAAAGCAGACTTGCCTTCTCTTGTGCAGAACTTTTGTCTTTTTACTTTCTACTGTTGCATTGCCTTTAACCATTTTAGGAATGTCAACTTTGCGTCTTTCTTCCTTGTAAAGGCCTATTTTGATATAAGAAAAAGGTCTGTCACCCTTTTTCAAATATCCGTTTGTCTTCATGTAACAGAACAGCTTGGGCAGGCTGAGCGGTTCTGCTTTCCACTTTGTCTTCAACTGTGTAAACTGATCTGGTAGTTAAAAACAATACATGATGACTTGGAAACAAATTCCATAAAGTGTTTAGCCTGTTCACAAAGAACAGGTTTTGTTCACAAAGAACAGAACACTTTAAAAATGCCCAAGCTGCTTAACAGTGTAGAGCAGCGTAGACAGTTTATGTCCAGCCTGATCAGCGGACTGATCAGCTTGGACAAACTGTTTTGGTTACAACACATGCAACGTATAGAACAGCTTTAGACTGATATTGCAAATCATTTTCAGGTTTCAATAAGGCATATAACAGGCCTTAAATTCAACCTTCAAATGTATCAACAGGTTTGATTATAAAATCTCCCCCTCAGATGTAGAGCAGGTTTGACTGAGGCCTTTTTGTGCCTAACACAGGCTAATAAAGCTGGTCTGTTATCCAACGTCACATCAGACAGACAGCTAAATGAAACTTATGACTGGAGTACACATCTAGAGTCAAACGCTAGAGCCTTTATGGCTGAAGTGACTGAGACCGGAAGTGATGGAGCAGAGGAAATTACAGGGTACAACAATCAGAATGAAAGCAGTCCGATGTGGGTAGAAAAGTCAGCTGATCAGACAATTCTAGAGTTCGCCGCACAGATGTCCAAAGTGGAATCAGATCATGCCAAGGTAACTCTGAACTTTTCTCTTTTCTATGATTTATGTGTTTTGGGTGCTACGTCTAATGATAGGTTAAATTTAGTACTTGAATCACATTAAAATATATCTGCTCAGAATGAATCACTCAAATCAGACAACGCTAGCCTAATAGATATAAAGGAAGATCTTAGGGATAAGCTTAAGGTCGATGCACAGGATGTCGTAGTTCTAAAGGACAAACTTAGTGAACAATGTGTTAACTTAGAACTGCTTTACGAACATGTTGAGGCATTGACAAAAGAGCTTAAAACCAAAGAAGTAGAGCTAGCAAAATCTATGGTAAAGGTAGCTAAGGTAAATAGTAAACTTGAAAAGTTTAGGAACTCATCACTCAACCTAGGGAAAATCTTAGATGCACAACGTCAGTATAAGAAGCCTGTAGGTCTAGGGTATCATGAGAGTCCTCCACCTTTCAATAACAATTATGTACCTCAACCTCAGGAGAAAACTGAAAAATCAGTTGAATCAGAGGAAATACCTGAACCAGTGTCTGAAATTGCTAAAGAACAAGAAACTAAGGTGACTGCTACTAATATCAAGATTCAGAAGGTTAAATTTGTGTCATCCTCTAGTGATAAACCTATAGGACAACACAAAATTGACTTTAATGATCAGGAGGAGGAACAAGTCGCTATAGTTGAAACGAAAGATGTAACATCCTCGGATTTATTTATTGATTGAAATTGGGCTAATTAAGTGGAAAATATATAATTAAGTTGAAATTTGAGCAATTATTATGAATTTGAGATTTTTAGAAAGTTTGTAGTTATTTTAAGAAAATTTGAACTCGAAATTATTGTTAAGGAATATTATGAATTATAAAAGTTATTAATGATAAATTTAAGAATAAATCAGTATTTTATGGAACCGGTTAAGATGAGGGGTGAAATGTGCAAAATGGTGAAAGTGGGAATAAAAGGCTAAAGCCTTTCATTTCATGCACACACTCTCTCTCTCTACAACTTTCTCTCTCTAGAATTCTCTCTACATCTCTCTACGATATCTCACAAACCGACCGGCCGATTATCGAGATTTATACGTCATCGGAAAGATCTCAAGGAGTACAACAACAATCTACGGTTGGATTTTTGATTTCGTACAGATTAAGGTAAGAATCGACTCTTTTAAGATTTTGTGTTTCGGTTTTGAAGAACATAAGTTCGAATCTGTCATTTTTATGCGATTTAAAGCCGATTTTGCTTGAAATCTTGCTAGAATGTGATAGTATATGTGTAATAGAATCAAACCTAGGTATAATACTTGATATATTCATGATTTTAGGCTTTGAAATGAAGGATTTAAGTTGTAAAGATGAACAAACTCGAAAATACCAAGAACACAGTCGAAATGCAAGAACAAACTCGATTTTTGTACTAAATTCGAGCAGGAATTCGAGTTTGACACCATAGATTCGAATCTAAGGCCCTAGATTTGAATATGGTTCGAATCTATCCTTAGGATTTCGAGTTTAGTCATTAAATTCGAAGGAAATTCGAATTTAACCCCCGAAATTCGAATTTGATGCCGAAAATTGAAAACCCACTCTCTAAACTCGAATATTTTGAATGAAACACATAAAATAACAAGAGTTATTCAAAGGACAAGGTGTGAACTTGGAATGGGTTCAAACTTAGTTGTGGTTCGAATTTGGATATGGATCCGAAATGGGGGAAAAATATTGCAAAACTTACAAAACTTGGTCTTATTAATTTAAATGGTTTTTGACTCGAGGAATTGTTGCAACTAATTTAACAGGTCCCTTGTGGTGTTGTTTAACCCACAGTGGGGTACTTGGTGGATCCGGTTGATAGCCCGAAGAGAAATAATATTGAAGTTTATTTACGCACCCACTGTGAGTACAGTAGATTTCGCATGTTTATATGTGTTTTATGTTAAGCTTTGACTGCTGAGACATGTTGCTTCAATTACTTGTTTGGAATTCTACTAACTTGCGTAGATTTAGATGCACATTCCTAGTTGTTGCATGTCCTTTCGATTGTTGTGCATCTATTGATGGACCGGTGGGTCGCATCGATTACTCTGATGTTACTGCTCTATATGACGGTGGAGCTGATCCCTCCAGGTCCGGTAGGCAGTATGTCATCCCCGATGTTATGTTTGTCTCAGATGGTATGTTTTAAATGCCGAGTTTTGGGCTCGAAGGGGCTGCGGCTCTGGTCCGTACTTTGTGTACGAAGAGGATATCCGATGTTTGTCATCTGTGTTATCCTTGGGCTTCATAAAAATTTATAAAATGCGTAATCTTTGTATTCACTAAGCCTTTGCTTATACCTCAGTTGTTGTATTTTTACAGGAAAGGGAAAGTCTACTGCCGGACCTTCTAGTTAGGTCATTTGGGAAGATTTGGAAGACTTGGTACTATTTAATCGGTAATTATGTTATGAAACAATGTTGTAATATATTCTGGATGATTGTAATAATTGTAATGGGTGTGTAGACTTAGACTTGGTACCTTATAGCACTGTAGGGTGTTTGACACTATTGCACTACTTTATTCATGTATTTTAATGCTTCCGCACTTAAAATAGGATATCGGATCATTATTGTAATTGTGTGTGATGATTAATCTTGGGTGTTTGTAAATGGTGGTTGTTGTGGCAAGGGTGTCACACGAGAACCAGACACTAGTGATACACCTAAGTCAAAGGGCACACACAAAAAGTCAATTGACATAATGTCTTGCTTTAGATGTCACGAAAGGGGGCATGTTGCTTCTAGTTGTCCACAAAGGAAAGTAGATACTACACCTAAGACTGGAAAGCCGGAACAACTTAAGCCTTCTCCAAGTGTTGCAAGCACTAGTAGTTCTCAAAATTCCGAGAAAACTGCGCAAGCCGCACCTAAATCTGCTGTGAAACAAACACCTGTGTCAGGTCGACCGAAAGAAGTGATTAGGACTAATTCACCAAATCGAGTCATTAATCAATCTAGGTCAGGACCGCAACAGAATTATAGGAGTACTGTCACACCCCGTTACCCCGGTTGGCAATGAAGCGTGACGTCGCGGAAGCGTAAGCATAATCATAACGAACGACCACTATATGGAAGTTTTTCAAAAATACATTGATTTAACTTCAAATATAAATATTGTTTTACATAGCCAAAATACAGCGTAAGTAGTTCTTAAAATACCAAGATTTAAGTACACAATTTAGTTTAGCAAGAAAGATGCAAATAATTATCCGAGTTTGAAAATGATGCGACTCCAAAATGAACGGAAGCCTTGGAATGCTTCCGATAAATGCGCATGCCTTAAGGACCTGAAGATACATGCTAAAATAGGTCAACAAATTGTTGGTGAGCTCATAGGTTTACGCAAAAAGACTAGTTGTATGGACATTACCAGATGAGTTGAATTTATAAAACATAAATTCCGTGTATGTATTACATAAACCAACATGCAACCGAAGCTTAATTAAAGATGAGTTTGCCCTGTGCAGTATTCTCATACGTAATACCGTGTGTTGAATATATAAGCACTCGCTGTTAGCCGACCCGAACTAACCCGAACGGGGGACATGACTCCCAATAGATCTATCCACAATATATTCGCGCCGGCAAATAAATGCAATTAACGGTTCATGATTTGAGGGCTGATGCATCCAAACATGTAATACATATAAGAAATAAATAGTTTTGATGTCCATATGTAAACAGTGCATGTATTTCCACCTCAATAGATAGTGAAAATAGGGGCTATGAAGTCTCACCGCATGTTGATGGCAAAATGATCGTAAAAACGACAATTTTCGTTGTTGATGAGTGATGACACCGGACGCGTTTAACCGAGTCCTAAATTATAAAAGGGATTTAATAACTCCCATATATGATAATGTGTATGTATAAATGTTTTTATATTTTAAATCACCCAACATTACAAGTTTATAAATAAAACCCACTTAAAACGTCTAGTTTTTATATACAATTTTCCAGCTTTTCGTAGGTTTTTCGGCCTACTTTGAGGCTGTTTTTGACCAAGATCCAAAACGATTTAGGCTTTGGTTTTCTTGGACATTAAACTACTATATACAAAGAATTTTTAAAGTCAAGAACGGCCATTTTTCGAGATGTGTAGGTTGGGGAAAAAGCTTGTTGAAAACCCTGTGTTTGCCATTTTTGAGCTGTCAAACTTCGGTTTCCCAAATAATTTCTGGGGGTCTTAAACAACAAAATAAATTATGAAAACTTCCAGATTTATAGGTAAGACATAGATCTAACTTTTGAGACAAGAATCAACTCATTTCGTTTATTCAAAGACTACTTGTATAAAAGTTATAAAACACATATATATCACTTGTTTTCATAATATTTACACTTATATGATGTGTTTATATATTTATAAACACCTTTGAAGAAAACAACTTAAAATCAAAACTAGTGATTTATAAACTTGAGTTTTTATGAAACTTGTTGTTGGTGAAACTATATATTATGCAAGACTTGTAACAACTTAAATAAAAGAAGTAATAAGATAGTTTTTACTTACTTTGATGTATTAAAAGAATGCAAATGAGTAGGATTTGATTTCTTGAATTGTTGCCAAAGAAACACTTGAAGAACTTGAAGAAACAAAAAGATGCAACTTTGGTGTTCTTGGTTGCTCTTGGCCTATTTTTATATAGAGAAAAGATGAGAGCATTTTGATCTTTCAAGGTGTGAATGAAATGAGAAATGAGTCCTCTATTTATAGAAGAGAATTGGTCTTGCAAATGATGAAAGAAAAGGTGGTGTTTAACACTTTACCAACATGTTGGAAAAATAGAAAAAGTGAGGAATTCTTTTCAATATTTTTAATGAAAATCAAAGGGGATACAAAAGTGTGTTCCCCTTTTGTGTTGGCTGATTTTTATGGTATAAAAATGATGTATTTTGGTTTTTATTTTTTTGTATAAAAGTAGTTAGAATGTATTCTTGTATTTCCCTTTTTATGTAAATTCATAAATACTTTTGGATGCATTGTTTTAATGAATTGTTTTAGTAATGCATAATTAATGTTAAGTAATTGTATTAGTGTATGAATAGTGTCACTAATCATAATTTAATTATGTACTTAGTTGATTAATCCTTCATCTCGTAAATCGATCGGATTAATTGATTTCCCGATTCAGCGCACCGATCAATTTGATTCTAATTGAGTTGAATTTCTTCATGAGCCTTGTTAATCACTTTGATTAATTTCTAATGACCACTGATTAGGTTGTAAATGGCTATTGAATTCTGATTAGGTCGTAGTTCCTAACCTGGTTTAATGTCGGATGTTACAGTCTCCCCCTGTTAAGGGAATTTTGTCCCGAAATTTTGTCTTGTTTCCTCAGAGGTCTTGCTACTTAGGATTAGGTGAGGGTATCTTTTGTTACACTGGCCTTTGCATGCCCTAGTGAATTTTGGTCCATGTCTAAAATTCCATATGACCTTGAGGATGGGTATACAATTGTGCTTCAATCCTTTGACCTTACGGTCCATGATTTCAACCGGGTCTTTGATGAAGCGAAGTTTATCAGTTAGCTGGATCTCTTCCAAGGGGGTAACAAGTGTCTCCTCAAACAAACACTTCTTCAGATTCGATACATGGAAGGTATTGTGCATGCTGCTAAGCTCTGGTGGTAGCTATAAATGGTAAGCTATTTTGTCCAATCCTTTTTAAGACCTTGCATCATCCAATGTAACGAGGATTCAATTATCCTTGTTTTTCCCCAAATTGTATCACGCCCTTCCATGGCGAGACTGTCATCGGTACTCGTTCTCCTAGTTAGAACTCATGGAATTTTCTCCCTACATCTGCATAACTTTCTGACAATCGCAGGCAACTTTTAGTCGATTCCATATCTGTACTACCCTTTCGGTGGTCTCAAGTATGATTTCTGGTCCAATGGCTTGACTGTCCCTGACTTTGGCCCAACAAGGGGTGATCGACACTTTTGTCCGTATAGTGCCTCAAACGGAGCAACCTTAAGATGCGTGTGATAGCTGTTGTTGTACGATAGTTCTACTAAGGGCAAATGAGTATCCCAACACTCCCCTAAATCCATCACACAGGATCTTAATGTATGTTCTAGGGTTTGGATCGTTCTTTCATTCTGACCATCAGTCTGAGGGTGATATGTGGTACTCTTGTCCAAGTTTGTATCAAAAGCTTGCTGTAATAATTGCCAAAAACATAGATGTAGATCTGCTATCCATATCCGAAATGATTATAATAGGCACTCCGTGTCCGGAGACGACTTCCTTGAGGTACGTTTGGACTAGCTTATTCATCCTGATGCTCTCCTTGATTGATAGGAATGCGCGGATTTTGTTAGGCGGTCGACTATTACTTAAATGGTTTCTTATGTTTGTCTTAACTTTGGAGCATTTTAGGAATTTGTTGACATATGTGGCAATGTCATCCTTCATGTTAGGCCACCAGTATAGCTCCTTGAGGTCATGATACATTTTATTGGATCCGGGGTGAATGACATATCTTGATTTGTGTCCTTTATCTATAATCTGCTTTCTTATTCCACCAAAACAGGGTAATCAGACTCTATTCGTAAAGTATCGATTTCCATTAGTTCTTATCCCCAAACTATTTATCCATTCCGTGCAGGGCTTCATTTTTCATATTTTCCTCCTTAACAGCTTCTACTTGTGCATCGTGAACTAAGGAAGGAAGGTTTGGTTGAATGGTCACAACTAGGGCTCGTACTCTTAACGGCTTAGCTCGTTCCTTTTGGCTCTGAGCGTCTGCAACCACAATAGCTTTTCCCTGGGTGATAACGAACGTCGCAGTTGCAATCACTTAATTGCTCCATCCAATGATGCTACCTCATATTCAACTCTTTCTGGTTCAAGATGTGTTTGAGGTTCTTATGGTTTGTGAATACAGTACACTTCATACCGTACAACTAATGTCTCCAAGTCTTAAGGACAAAGTATACTGCTCCTAGCTCTAAATCATGCCTTGTGTAATTAACCCCGTGAACCTTAAGTTGTTGCAAAGCATAAGCTATGACCTTATCTCTCTACATCAACCCATTGTGTGAAGCGTCATAGTAATCTATAAATTTCTTGCTTCTCTTGAATAAAATAAGTGTGCTGCACAGTTTGTGCTTTAATAACTGAAATGATGTCTCCTGATTCTCGCCCCACTCATACTTAATGTCTTTTCGGGTTAGTTTTGTTAGAGCTTTGGTGATCTTTGAGAAACTTTTGATAATTGCTTATAATGAGTGGCAAGTCTTAAGGACTGTGGTATCTCTAAGGGGGTTCTAAGAGTTGACCAATTCCTGATAGCCTCGATCTTTGTGGGGCCGACTTGGATTCCTTTACTATTGATCACGTGACCGAGAAATCTTACCTATCTTAGCAAAAATTTAAACTTAGAAAGCTTGACATATAGTTGTTCTTTCTTTCACAACTCTAGAATCAGTCTTAAATGTTTGCTCGTGCTCCTCCTTGTTTCGTGAGTAGATTGAGATGTCATTCATGAATACAATCACTAATTTGTGTAGGTAAGGTTTGCACACCCGATTTATGTGGTCCATGAATACCGTTGGGGCACTGGTTAATCCAAACGGCATTAATAGGAATTTATGCTGACCATAACGAAATCTGAAGGCTGTCTTTGGAATATCTTTCTTGCGAACTCTAAGCTGATGATAACCAGACCTTATATCGATCTTCAAATAGAAGCTTAATTCTTGGAGTTTGGTCAAACAAGTCGTTGATCCTTGTGAGTGAGTATCGGTTCTTTTAGCTTATTTAGCTCTCGGTAATTGGTGCATATTCTGAAGGTTCCATTCTTCTTCTTTATGAACAAAACTGGAGCTCCTACAAAGCGAGGATCTCGGTTTGATAAACCTTTTATCTAAGAGCTCCTACAGTTGGTTGGATGATTCTGACACTGCTGTTGGGGCTAATCGGCATGGTGCTCGAGCCACTGGTGCAGCACCTAATACTAGGCCGTTTTTTGAATTTGACTTGCCTCGATGATGGGAGTTCTGGTAAGTGTTCTGGAGAAACTTTGGGGTAACCATAAATAATAAAAATATTTTCGAGCTGCTTTTCCTTTGGCTCCCTCTCTTGATTCTCGACCCACTCATACTTAATGTCTTTTCGGGTTAGTTTTGTTAGAGCTTTGGTGATCTTTGAGAAACTTTTGATAATTGCTTATAATGAGCGGCAAGTCTTAAGGACTGTGGTATCTCTAAGGGGGTTCTAAGAGTTGACCAATTCCTGATAGCCTCGATCTTTGCGGGGCCGACTTGGATTCCTCTACTATTGATCACGTGACCGATAAATCTTACCTATCTTAGCCAAAATTCAAACTTAGAAAGCTTGACATATAGTTGTTCTTTCTTTAACAACTCTAGAATCAGTCTTAAATGTTTGCTCCTGCTCCTCCTTGTTTCGTGAGTAGATTGAGATGTCATTCATGAATACAATCACTAATTTGTGTAGGTAAGGTTTGCACACCCGATTTATGTGGTCTATGAATACCGTTGGGGCACTGGTTAATCCAAACGACATTAATAGGAATTTATGCTGACCATAACGAAATCTGAAGGCTGTATTTGGAATATCTTTCTTGCGAACTCTAACCTGATGATAACCAGACCTTAGATCGATCTTCAAATAGAAGCTTAATTCTTGGAGTTTGGTCAAACAAGTCGTTGATCCTTGTGAGCGAGTATCGGTTCTTTTAGCTTATTTAGCTCTCGGTAATTGGTGCATATTCTAAAGGTTCCATTCTTCTTCTTTATGAACAAAACTAGAGCTCCTACAAAGCGAGGAACTCGGTTTGATAAACCTTTTATCTAAGAGCTCCTACAGTTGGTTGGATGATTCTGATACTGCTGTTGGGGCTAATCGGCATGGTGCTCGAGCCACTGGTGCAGCACCTAATACTAGGCCGATTTTTGAATTTGACTTGCCTCGATGTTGGGAGTTCTGGTAAGTGTTCTGGAGAAACTTTGGGGTAACCATAAATAATAAAAATATTTTCGAGCTGCTTTTCCTTTGGCTCCCTCTCTTGATTCTCGACCCACTCATACTTAAGGTCTTTTCGGGTTAGTTTTGTTAGAGCTTTGGTGATCTTTGAGAAACTTTTGATAATTGCTTATAATGAGTGGCAAGTCTTAAGGACTGTGGTATCTCTAAGGGGGTTCTAAGAGTTGACCAATTCCTGATAGCCTCGATCTTTGCGGGGCCGACTTGGATTCCTCTACTATTGATCACGTGACCGATAAATCTTACCTATCTTAGCCAAAATTCAAACTTAGAAAGCTTGACATATAGTTGTTCTTTCTTTAACAACTCTAGAATCAGTCTTAAATGTTTGCTCCTGCTCCTCCTTGTTTCGTGAGTAGATTGTGATGTCATTCATGAATACAATCACTAATTTGTGTAGGTAACGTTTGCACACCCGATTTATGTGGTCTATGAATACCGTTGGGGCACTGGTTAATCCAAACGACATTAATAGGAATTTATGCTGACCATAACGAAAATCTGAAGGCTGTATTTGGAATATCTTTCTTGCGAACTCTAACCTGATGATAACCAGACCTTAGATCGATCTTCAAATAGAAGCTTAATTCTTGGAGTTTGGTCAAACAAGTCGTTGATCCTTGTGAGCGAGTATCGGTTCTTTTAGCTTATTTAGCTCTCGGTAATTGGTGCATATTCTAAAGGTTCCATTCTTCTTCTTTATGAACAAAACTGGAGCTCCTACAAAGCGAGGAACTCGGTTTGATAAACCTTTTATCTAAGAGCTCCTACAGTTGGTTGGATGATTCTGACACTGCTGTTGGGGCTAATCGGCATGGTGCTCGAGCCACTGGTGCAGCACCTAATACTAGGCCGATTTTTGAATTTGACTTGCCTTGATGTTGGGAGTTCTGGTAAGTGTTCTTGAGAAACTTTTGGGTAACCATAAATAATAAAAATATTTTCGAGGTGCTTTTCCTTTGGCTCCCTCTCTGTCAACACTTCAGAACCCTAATGCCAGGGATGATGCTTACTTTGGTATTTCTTGCTTTGCCTTGGAGAGTAAGGACCTTCTTATTGGCTAAAGGTATATGAACCGTCTTCTTGTTGAACACTATTTCCACACGATTTTTCTATAGTCATTCCATGCCTATGACCACGTCAAAACATCCCAGTTTGACGGGCATCAAATCTGTTTCAAAGAGTTGGCCTACAAATTCTAAGGAGCATCCTCGACTTATATTATTTATCTTAAGCGTCTTACTGTCATCAACCTCAATAGCATAAGTGGCACTTAATGGTGTAAGAATTGAATTTATCTGCTTAGTGAACTTAATGGATATAAAGCTCCTATCAGCACCAGTATCAAATAGTAGAAATGCATAAGTTTTATCTAATGGGGTAAGAGGATAAGTCTATGGGTTTGAAATTTTTTAGGCAGATCGTCATAGATTTATCTCCTCATACACAGAGTTGTAGTTAAGACTTAATTCTTCATTAAAGTTTTTGATACCTAATCTTTATACATGATATCTTCAGGATTTTTCCGATAAATTTTCAAGCCTTATATACCTAAGCATACATCCGATAGTAAAACCTAGAGAAATACTATAAAATGGTAGAAAGGTACTAAGTATGAGATGCCTCCGGGGT
Organism: Centrapalus pauciflorus; assembly: GCA_020465985.1. Taxonomy (NCBI): domain Eukaryota; kingdom Viridiplantae; phylum Streptophyta; class Magnoliopsida; order Asterales; family Asteraceae; genus Centrapalus; species Centrapalus pauciflorus. The sequence goes on from JAANYP010006088.1 coordinate 149,294, forward strand.
TTCCTATACTCCAGAGCGTTAAGTTGTTGGGTTAGTTCTGCACTGCGGGCTTTAGGCGCTGTCACAATTCGTCGATTCCGTCTTGTTGAGTCGCCTGGGTATTCTGGTTGGCCCAGGGTTTATTGGTGGTTTGTATTGCCTCCTGCTTAATCCTGGAAAAGATTTCACTAAGCCCTTGGTGGATTTTGTCGAAATTGGGGGTCGTGTCTGGCGGTCCTTCTCACCAACAGATGCATCGTTTGTTCTGTAGGTTTCTAGGTAAGTGTCGGCACTTGAGAGGAAGGTGGTGTTCCGACTTCAAACTGGCTTTGAATCCCTTCCTCGTTTCTCAGTGTCACCTTGGCTTCCTTGTTCCATGGGTGAGAATTCATCCTCTGAGTCAAAGAGGATAATAACCGTATTGTTCGACATGTTATTGTCATCAGGGTCCATATATATGTTCACAGTTCTTGGAGAAAGTTTAGTTTTGTTACAGTTATAGTCTAGGGTAGTAATGCAACCTAGTTCACTATAACTATGGCTCCAATACCAATCTGTCACACCCCGTTACCCCGGTTGGCAATGAAGCGTGACGTCGCGGAAGCGTAACCATAATCATAATGAACGACCACTAAATGGACATTTTTCAAAAATACATTAATTTAACTTCAAATATAAATATTGTTTTACATAGCCAAAATACAGCGTAAGTAGTTCTTAAAATACCAAGATTTAAATACACAATTTAGTTTATCAGGAAAGATGCAAATAATTCTCTGAGTTTGAAAATGATGCGACTCCAAAATGAACGGAAGCCTTGCAATGCTTCCGATAAATGCGCATGCCTTAATCACCTTAAAATACATGCTAAAATACGTCAACAAATTGTTGGTGAGCTCATAGGTTTACGCGAAAAGACCAGTTGTATGGACATTACCAGATGAGTTGAATTTATAAAACATAAATTCCGTGTATCTATTACATAAACCATCATGCAACCGAAGCTTAATTAAAGATGAGTTTGCCATGTGCAGTATTCCCATACGTAATACCGTGTGTTCAATATATATGCACTCGCTGTTAGCCGACCGGAACTAACCCGAATGGGGGACATGACTCCCAATAGATCTATCCACAATATATTCGCGCTTGCAAATAAATGCAATTAACGATTCATGATTTGAGGGATGATGCATCCAAACATGTAATACATATAAGAAATAAACAGTTTTGATGTCCATATGAAAATAGTGCATGTATTTCCACCCCAATAGATAGTGAAAATAGGGGCTATGAAGACTCACCGCATGTTGATGGCAAAATGATCGTAAAAACGACAATTTTCGTTGTTGATGAGTGATGACACCGGACGCGTTTAACCGAGTCCTAAATGATATAAGGGATTTAATAACTCCCATATATGATAATAAGTATTTATAAACTTTGTTATGTTTTAAATCACCCAACATTACAAGTTTATGAATAAAACTCACTTAAAACGTCAAGTTTTTATATATAATTTTCCAGCTTTTCGAAGGTTTTTCGGCCTACTTTGAGGCTGTTTTTGACCAAACTCCAAAACGATTTAGGCTTTGGTTTTCTTGGAAATTAAACTACTATATACAAAGAATTTTTAAAGTCAAGAACGGTCATTATTCGAGATGCTTAGGTTGGGGAAAAAGCTTGTTGAAAACCCTATGTTGGCCTTTTTTGAGCTGTCAAACTTTCGGTTTCCCAAATAATTTCTGGGGGTCTTAAACTCCAAAATAAATTATGAAAACTTCCAGATTTATAGCTAAGACATAGATCTAACTTTTGAGATAAGAATCAACTCATTTCGTTAAGTTATGAATTAATTATGATTTTTGAAAGTCTATGTAAATTTTCTGCCGAAAATCCGTAGTTTATAAACTTGAAATAACTAGTGATTCTTGTTGTTTATTCTAAGACTACTTGTATAAAAGTTATAAAACACATATATATCACTTGTTTTCATAATATTTACACTTATATGATGTGTTTATATATTTATAAACACATTTGAAGAAAACAACTTAAAAACAAAACTAGTGATTTATAAACTTGAGTTTTTATGAAACTTGTTGTTGTTGGTGAGACTATATATTATGCAAGACTTGTAACAACTTAAATAAAAGAAGTAATAAGATAGTTTTTACTTACTTTGATATATTAAAAGAATGCAAATGAGTAGGAGTTGAGTTCTTGAATTGTTGCCAAAGAAACACTTGAAGAACTTGAAGAAACAAAAAGATGCAACTTTGGTGTTCTTGGTTGCTCTTGGCCTATTTTTTTTTTGAGACAAAAGATGAGAGGATTTTGATCTTTCAATGTGTGAATGAAATGAGAAATGATTCCTCTATTTATAGAAGAGAATTGGTCTTGCAAATGATGAAAGAAAAGGTGGTGTTTAACACTTTACCAACATGTTGGAATGTCACACCCTGCTACCCCGGTTGGCAGCGAGGCGTGACGAGTGCGGAAGCGTAACCATAATTATAACGAACGACCACTAAGTGGACGTTTTCGAAATAATACATCATTAAAACTTAAGAATGTAATAATGTTTTACAAAATGGAAGAAATGAAGTTCGCGTAATACAGAGATTTTAATACATAATTAATGCGTCCAAAAATAATGCAGTCAAATCTCCGTTAGTTTCGAAATATGCATGCGACTCCATGAAATGCGGAAGCTTGAAGTTGGTGTTTTCGAAGGCGCACTTGCCTTAATTACCTGAAAATACATGCTAAAATACGTCAACAAAATTGTTGGTGAGTTCATAGGTTTACACGAAAAGACCAGTTGTATGGACATTATCAGATGCGTTGAATTTATAAAATCATAAATTCCGTGTATGTATTACGTAAACCATCATGTCACCGAAGCTTAATTAGAATGAGTTTTGCCCCGAGCAGTATTCCCAAAATACCGTGTGTTGAATATATATGCACCTGCTGTTAGCTAAACCACTAACCCGAGTGGGGGACATGACTCCCAATAGATCTATTCACAATATATTCACGCTTGCAAACAAATGCAACTAACGATTTCATGATATAAGGGCGGAGATTCTCATACGTAATACATAATAGAATCGAGAAGTTTTCGTGTCCATATAAAAACGAAGCATGTATTTCATCCCAAAGCATAACAATGTGAAAAATGGGACTATGAAGACTCACCTTGTTGGTTTTTGATGATGTTTTTGGATCTGTGTTAAGCACTTGTACGGATGGTCGAGACTCGTCCTAATATTTTTACGAGTTCGGGTCAATATCATTATAATACGTGTTGGAGTACTTCGTAATCGTTTTTATGTGATGTATGAATTATTTTTGTGGGGTGTTATATGTGAATATCGATTTATGGATATTTATTTTCTAAATGGTTTGCATGCATGCATACTCACGTATATATGTACATATATATATGTTTATACGAAAATGTATATATATATATATATATATATAGACACGAGCATGTGCATTATTATGAAAAAGTATTCATACATTTTGCATGGAATATTATCACGAGTATTATGAAAACCGAATTGTAAATGAAAAATATCACATTTTTAGTAAATATCTTTAATTTTTCATGTTTCATAAATAAAGTAAATAAGAAAGCTTACCAAAGTTGAAGAACACTTGAAATCTTTAAAGTTGGCCGATTTGCTTTGAGAGTGTTTGTGAGTTGGTGTGTTTTAGTGAAGTGGGTTTTGTCTTCTATTTATAGAAGAAAATTGGTTATTAAAATAAAGATAAATTAATTAAGATTTTCAATGAAATGATGAAAAGAAAAAGTAAATCGGTTGAGTGTTGGACAAAAAAGGTGTGGTCGATTTTAATGAGTGTATGTTGCATGGTGTTTAATATTAAAATAATACAATAGTACAAGCTAGTTGTCCTTTAAAGGACAACTTACTTTTTAGAGTGATAAGTAGTATGGGTTTTCATATTTTATATTAATAAGAGTACAAAAAGTATGCACGAAAAAGGTGATAGGGATAATTTCGGATTTATATATATATATATATATATATATATATATATATATATATATATATATATATATATATATATATATATATATATATATATATATACATACTTAGAAAATTTTTCTGGAATGTTAAACTCGATCCAAGTGTGAATCGAGTTTGTTGCAGTGTCAATCGAGTTTTATATCATTATACCCGAGTTTTATTCCTTAATCATTCGAGTTTTATGCAGCATCATCCGAGTTTAATCCTTTCTTTATTCGAGTTTCATCAGTGTTATCCGAGTTTATGCCTTTACTAATCGAGTTTCATCACTTCATTATTCGAGTTTACATTTACATGATTCGAGTTTCATGTAATATCATTCGAGTTTATAGCTATATGATTCGAGATTCATAAAACTTCATTCGAGTTTATTACTTCATTAATCGAGTTTTATATTGGTTTAATTTTTGAGTTTCATACCTTATATTTTTAGGCCAGTTGTTACAGTCTCCCCCCGTTGAAGGAATTTCGTCCCGAAATTAGCTCGTGTTCCCCTCTGCTTGGATTTTTGAGAACAGCTTGGGGTACTTCTCTCGGAATTTATCTTCGCGTTCCCAAGTAAACTCAGGACCTCGTTTAGAGTTCCATCGGACCGTTATTATTGGAATTCGACTGTGCTTGAGTCTCTTGACTTCTCGGTCCATTATTTCCACCGGTTGCTCGATGAAATTCAGCTTATCGTCTATCTCCAGCTCGACCATGGGTATTACGAGTGATTCATCAGCCAGACATTTCTTAAGATTGGATACGTGGAAGGTATTATGAACGTTACTAAGCTCTGGGGGTAGATCGAGTCGGTAAGCTACCGGGCCAATTCTTTTGGTGATTTTGAATGGTCCGATATAACGAGGATTGAGTTTTCCTCGTTTTCCAAAACGGATTACGCCTTTCCAAGGCGAGACTTTCAGCATTACTTGATCTCCCTCTTGGAATTCCAAATCCATCCGTCGGATGTCTGCATAACTCTTTTGTCGATCCCGCGCAATTTTCAATCGGTTCCGAATCTGGGCTATCTTCTCTGTAGTTTCCTGGATGATCTCAGGTCCAGTAATCTGACTATCCCCTACTTCAGCCCAACAAAGAGGGGATCGACACTTTCGTCCATAGAGTGCTTCGAATGGGGCGGTCTTAATGCTCGAGTGATAACTGTTGTTATAAGAAAACTCAACTAATGGCAGGTGTCTGTCCCAACTTTTTCCAAAGTCGATGACACATGCCCTTAGCATATCTTCCAATGTCTGAATCGTTCTTTCACTCTGACCGTCCGTTTGCGGGTGATAGGCTGTACTCATATCCAGACGCGTTCCTAGAGCTTCTTGCAATGATTGCCAGAACCGTGACGTAAATCTGCTGTCTCTGTCTGATATAATGGATACTGGCACCCCATGCCTTGAGACGACCTCCTTAAGATAGGTTAGTGTTAACTTATCCATCTTATCAGTCTCCTTGATTGGAAGGAAATGTGCGGTTTTGGTAAGCCGATCCACAATCACCCAAATAGTGTCATAACCTCCAGAAGTCTTTGGCAGCTTGGTGATGAAATCCATGGTGATGTTTTCCCACTTCCACTGGGGTATTTCTGGTTGAACTAGCAATATTGATGGCTTTTGGTGCTCAGCTTTAACCTTCAAACATGTTAAGCACTTGCTGACGTAGGTAGCAATGTCAGCCTTCATGTTTTGCCACCAGTATGAACCCTTCAAATCGTGATACATCTTGTCCGACCCTGGATGAACAGCATATCTTGTTTTGTGCCCTTCATCCATGACCAGTTTCCTTATGCCTCCAAACTTTGGTAACCAAATTCTGCCCATGAAGTATCGGCATCCGTCTGACTTAATTTCAAACTGCTTATCCATGCCTCTCAATGCTTCATTCAGGAGATTATCCTCCTTGACTGCCTCTTCTTGTGCCTCTCGGACTTGAGAGTTTAGGTTTGACTGTATGGTCATTACCAAAGCTCGGACTCTCAATGGCTTAACCCGTTCCTTTCGGCTTAGGGCGTCAGCTACGACATTTGCTTTTCCTGGATGGTAGCGAATCTCGCAGTCATAATCGCTAAGAAGTTCCACCCAACGTCGTTGCCTCATATTTAATTCTTTCTGATTCAGAATATGCTGGAGGCTTTTATGGTCCGTGAACACCGTGCACTTGGTTCCATACAAATAATGCCTCCATATTTTGAGAGCAAACACCACTGCTCCCAGTTCCAGGTCATGAGTCGTATAGTTTACCTCGTGAATCTTGAGCTGTCGGGATGCATAAGCGATGACCTTGTCCCTTTGCATGAGCACACAACCTAATCTGTTGTGCGAGGCATCACAATAGACTACAAAATTCTCAGTCCCTTCGGGTAGGGACAGAATTGGTGCACTACACAACCTCTGCTTAAGCAGCTGAAACGCCTTTTCCTGCTCTTCACCCCAGACGTATTTCACATCCATACGGGTCAACTCCGTTAAGGAACCTGCTATCTTTGAGAAGTTCTCAATGAATCGCCTATAATACCCGGCAAGTCCTAGGAATTGGTGGACTTCTATGGGGGTTCTAGGGGTTGCCCAGTTCTTTATGGCCTCGATCTTTGATGGGTCGACCTGAATTCCCTGACTGTTGATCACATGTCCAAGGAATTTTACTTCTCGCAACCAAAATTCACATTTCGAAAATTTGGCGTATAGCTGCTCTTTCTCTAACAACTCCAAGATCAACTTGAGATGTTGCTCATGCTCTTCTTTACTTCTGGAATAGATTAGGATATCGTCTATGAACACTATTACAAATTTATCCAGATATGGTTTACACACCCGATTCATGAGGTCCATAAATACGGCTGGTGCGTTGGTTAAACCGAATGGCATCACCTGGAATTCGTAATGTCCATAACGAGTTCTAAATGCCGTCTTGGGGATATCTTCTTCCCGAACTTTTACTTGATGGTAACCGGAGCGCAGATCAATCTTTGAGTAGAAGCTAGATCCCTGAAGCTGGTCGAACAGGTCATCAATCCTAGGGAGAGGGTAGCGGTTCTTTACCGTTAACTTGTTTAGTTCTCGGTAGTCTATGCACATTCGGAAGGATCCGTCTTTCTTTTTAACGAACAAAACGGGAGCTCCCCAAGGTGAGGAACTTGGTCGACTGAATCCTTTATCCATCAATTCTTGTAATTGACTCGATAGTTCTTGCATCTCAGAAGGTGCGAGTCTATATGGGGCTCTTGCGATCGGTGCAGCTCCTGGCACTAAGTCGATTTGGAATTCTACTTGCCTAGCTGGAGGAAGCCCAGGTAAGTCTTCCGGAAATACCTTCGGGTAGTCACGTACTACTGGAATATCCTCAAGTCGTTTTTCCTTCGACTCTCTTTCTACGATCTGGACCAACACTGCATGGCAACCCTTCCTAAGACATTTTAATGTTCTTAGGCCGGATATGACATTCAATTGTCGGTTCTTCTTTTCCCCTTGGACCGTGAGGACTTTCTTCTTACTGAGTGGTATTCGCACCACTTTCTTCCCACACAAAATCTCAGCCTGGTTATGCGACAACCAGTCCATACCAATCACCACATCGAAACTTCCGAGTTCTATAGGCATTAAGTCTATCTTAAAGGAGTGATCTGCTAGCTTTAATGTGCATTCCTTAATGATACTACTTGCCTTTATTATTTTGCCATCTGCAAGTTCTATTGCATAGGAGTTGTCTAAGGGAAAAGTAGGAACATTCAACTGCTGGCTAAACTTATCAGATATAAAGCTCCTATCAGCCCCAGTATCAAAGAGTACGTAAGCGTAAATATCGTTTAGGAGATACGTACCAGATACCACGTGAGGGTCCTGACGAGCGTCTCCTGCTCCCAACACAAATGCTCTCCCCTGAGCTCTCCCTTCGTTCCTCAATTTTGGACACTCATTCCTGAGGTGTCCCGTTGCACCACATTCGACACAGCCCCTCGGGTTGCTACCACTGGCACCCGGGGCTCCGGATCTACAGTCTTTGGCCATATGGCCCAAACGTTTGCAGTTTCCGCATTGGGTTGGACAGGGGCCAGGGTTGTGGTGGAAGGTGCATTTGGTGCAAAAAGGCTTAGTACCGGTATAGCTTCTCCTTGACTCAACTCCTGCTACATAGGCTTTAACGGTCTCGGGTTTCTTGATCTGTGAACCCGTGTTCTTCCCGGTCTTTTCTTCCCACTTTCTCTTGTGTTCCCCGGCTTTGGCTTCGTTCCTCCGGGATACTTGATCCGTAAGATTGTTGGCCATTCTGATGGCGTCCTGTATGGTGGATGGGTTGGAGGCGGTAACGTTCCCTTGTATTTGAGGAGCGAGTCCCCAAATATAGCGTTCAACCTTCTTGTATTCCGGAGTTACCATCTGCGGACATAGGATACTTAGTTCATGGAATCGGTTGGTATATCCTGCAACGTCCGTTCCTTTCATTGATAGATTCCAGAATTCTGATTCCATTTTCTGGAGTTCGTTTCTTGGACAGTATTCATCCGTCATCATCTGTTTCAGTGTGGACCACGTAAGCTGGTAGGCTACGTCAATGCCTACAGACTGGACGTAGGAATTCCACCATGTGAGCGCGCTATCTTGCAAGGTGTGAGTAGCAAATTTCACCTTGTCTCCTTCAGCGCACCCGCTGACACGATATACGGATTCTAACTTTTCAAACCAACGGATCAAACCGACTGCTCCTTCGGTTCCATTAAAATACCGGGGTTTGCAACTTAAAAATCCTTTGATCCCACAACCTTTCGTGTGGGTTTCAGTTCCTCCTGTGGTGCGACTGGCACCACCATCCCCATTGGTTGTGCTATTTCGGTTTGCCTCGTAGGTAGCTATGGCGGCAGCCACCCTTTGGGCAACAAGCTCTTCAATGTCAGCTGCATTCATGGCTCGTTTTGGCGGCATTATCTTGAAGTTTAAAGAGAATCATAGTGTAAGAAGTTGAATCTTAAAGATGCGGCACAATACTATAATCATCAAGCACAATCACATAAATATCTGGGAATTTTCATTAATCATTCGAAATTTTTCTTACATTAGGGGCGGGTCATTACCCGAAAAATTTTATCCTATGCTATTACATAATATTTTCCTACTAATACAAAGGAAATGGAAAAGTACTAGGTGTGGGAGTGATCAGGGGTCTCTCCCTTTTCCATCGTACTGAGGCGCTGCGTCAACTCCTCGATCCGGGCTTGGCTCTCGGCTAGTTGCTGCCGGAGCTCATTCAGTCCGTCCTGCTGTATAGCAAGGGCGTGCTGATTGGCCCAATATATGTTGGAGTTTTGCAACGCCTCCCGCTCTAAACGAGCGGTCATCTCCCCGATATCCAGGTTAAGTGACCGGATCTGGTGGTCATGCCTGGTAGACCTTGCGATCAAAAGGGGTATGGTCTGATCGGCAGGCTCTTGAGTGAGCGATGAGACAGGTGCGGAGGATGGTCCTCCGATCTCGAAGTTTGGAGGAACTCCCTCCATTTGCCTCCATTCGCGGAGGGTCTCCGGTATCCAAGTGCATCTTCGGGCGTCTACCCGTCGGTGTGGTGTCGGGGGATTGGGTTGGGGAGTCGGAACAGGAATAGACTCCCTTCTCGGTATGATTACCCGTTTCCGGGGTGTGTACAACATCTTTGGGCCGTTAGGATAAGGCCTATACGGCTTATAGGATGGTTCGGCCGGGTGATACGGGACGCGAGCAGGGGCCGCCGATGGTGAGGGATCCTCTTCCTCCATCGGTTCTTCTTCGGATTCTTCCATCGGATCTTCCGACGGGTCCTCCTCCTCCGAGGTTCCTTCTTCTGGGAAGACTTCCGTGGCCGTGGGACTTGCGGGAGTGTATTCCTCCTCTGAGTCCGACAGGATGATAATTTCTGGATGGTTCATGGTTTCTGCTAACAAGGTTCATTTGTAATCTTTTAGTTAGTTGCAAAAATATTCTTAAAATTAGAAATTTTTACGTGCAGTTATAGTCTAGGATACTAATGCAACCTAGTTCACTATAACTATGGCTTTGATACCAATCTGTCACACCCTGCTACCCCGGTTGGCAGCGAGGCGTGACGAGTGCGGAAGCGTAACCATAATTATAACGAACGACCACTAAGTGGACGTTTTCGAAATAATACATCATTAAAACTTAAGAATGTAATAATGTTTTACAAAATAAAAGAAATGAAGTTCGCGTAATACAGAGATTTTAATACATAACTAATGCGTCCAAAAATAATGCAGTCAAATCTCCGTTAGTTTCGAAATATGCATGCGACTCCATGAAATGCGGAAGCTTGAAGTTGGTGTTTTCGAAGGCGCACTTGCCTTAATTACCTGAAAATACATGCTAAAATACGTCAACAAAATTGTTGGTGAGTTCATAGGTTTACACGAAAAGACCAGTTGTATGGACATTATCAGATGCGTTGAATTTATAAAAATCATAAATTCCATGAGATGTATTACGTAAACCATCATGTCACCGAAGCTTAATTAGAATGAGTTTTGCCCCGAGCAGTATTCCCAAAATACCGTGTGTTGAATATATATGCACCCGCTGTTAGCTAAACCACTAACCCGAGTGGGGGACATGACTCCCAATAGATCTATTCACAATATATTCGCGCTTGCAAACAAATGCAACTAACGATTTCATGATATAAGGGCGGAGATTCTCATACGTAATACATAATAGAATCGAGAAGTTTTCGTGTCCATATAAAAACGAAGCATGTATTTCATCCCAAAGCATAACAATGTGAAAAATGGGACTATGAAGACTCACCTTGTTGGTTTTTGATGATGTTTTTGGATCTGTGTTAAGCACTTGTTCGGATGGTCGAGACTCGTCCTAATATTTTACGAGTTCGGGTCAATATCATTATAATACGTGTTGGAGTACTTCGTAATCGTTTTTATGTGATGTATGAATTATTTTTGTGGGGTGTTATATGTGAATATCGATTTATGGATATTTATTTTCTAAATGGTTTGCATGCATGCATACTCACGTATATATGTACATATATATATGTTTATACGAAAATGTGTATATATATATATATATATATATATATATATATATATATACGAGCATGTGCATTATTATGAAAAAGTATTCATACATTTTGCATGGAATATTATCACGAGTATTATGAAAACCGAATTGTAAATGAAAAATATCACATTTTTAGTAAATATCTTTAATTTTTCATGTTTCATAAATTAAGTAAATAAGAAAGCTTACCAAAGTTGAAGAACACTTGAAATCTTTAAAGTTGGCCGATTTGCTTTGAGAGTGTTTGTGAGTTGGTGTGTTTTAGTGAAGTGGGTTTTGTCTTCTATTTATAGAAGAAAATTGGTTATTAAAATAAAGATAAATTAATTAAGATTTTCAATGAAATGATGAAAAGAAAAAGTAAATCGGTTGAGTGTTGGACAATAAAAGGTGTGGCCGATTTTAATGAGTGTATGTTGCATGGTGTTTAATATTAAAATAATACAATAGTACAAGCTAGTTGTCCTTTAAAGGACAACTTACTTTTTAGAGTGATAAGTAGTATGGGTTTTCATATTTTATATTAATAAGAGTACAAAAAGTATGCACGAAAAAGGTGATAGGGATAATTTCGGATTTATATATATATATATATATATATATATATATATATATATATATATATATATATATATATATATATATATATATATATATACATACTTAGAAAATTTTTCTGGAATGTTAAACTCGATCCAAGTGTGAATCGAGTTTGTTGCAGTGTCAATCGAGTTTTATATCATTATACCCGAGTTTTATGCCTTTGTCATTCGAGTTTTATGCCTTTGTTATCCGAGTTTCTTTGTTTAATTGTTCGAGTTTTATGTTTCTTTATTCGAGTTTCATCCCTTAGAAATCGAGATTTGTATCTTAATCATTCGAGTTTTATGCAGCATCATCCGAGTTTAATCCTTTCTTTAGTCGAGTTTCATCAGTGTTATCCGAGTTTATGCCTTTACTAATCGAGTTTCATCACTTCATTATTCGAGTTTACATTTACATGATTCGAGTTTCATGTAATATCATTCGAGTTTATAGCTATATGATTCGAGATTCATAAAACTTCATTCGAGTTTATTACTTCATTAATCGAGTTTTATATTGGTTTAATTTTCGAGTTTCATACCTTATATTTTTAGGCCAGTTGTTACATGGAAAAGTAGAATAAGTGAGGAATTCTTTTCAATATTTTTAATGAAAGTCAAAGGGGACACAAAAGTGTGTTCCCCTTTTGTGTTGGCTGATTTTTATGGTATAAAGATGATGTATTTTGGTTTTTATTTTTTTGTATAAAATTATTTAGAATGTATTCTTGTATTTCCCATTTTATGTAAATCCATAAATACTTTTGGATGCCTTGTTTTAACGAATTGTTGTAGTCTTGCATAATTAATGTTAAGTAATTGTATTTGTGTAAGATTAGTGTCACTAATCATAATTTAATTATGTATTTAGTTGAATTAATCCTTCATCTCGTAAATCGATCGGATTAATTGATTTCCCGATTCAGCGCACCGATGAATTTGATTCTAATTGAGTTGAATTTCTTCATGAGCCTTGTTAATCACTTTGATTAATTTCTAATGACCACTGATTAGGTTATAATTGGCTATTGAATACTGATTAGGTCGTAGTTGCTAACCTGGTTTAATGCCGGATGTTACAAGTACCACACCTAGCAGAGCTTACACTCTAATTAGGTCACATACCCCTGTAAGACATCAAACACTAGGTAGAGCTCAGGGATATCATTCGAAAATGCATTATAATCGTAACTATTCAAGAGCTCCATAAAAAATGCCTACTCAAAGGCCGAGGGTGAACTTAAATCACTCTGCACCACAATAGGCTCCAATTCAAAAACCCAAGTCACCTGAAAGGCGAGATGGGTATTTGAAAGAGTTCAAGTATGTGGACGAGAATGGTATTACCAAGTTATGTGCCGTGCAAGAAAGGCAAACAACACAAGAAGGCACACAAGTCCAATACTCAGAACTCAAATCGCTGCCACATTCAACTTGTTGCATATGGACCTCTTCGGACCAATCAACAAAAGGAGTATCGGTGGTAGTTGGTATTGTTTAGTTATTACTGACAATTACTCACGTTTTTCTTGGGTTTTCTTTTTAGGTACGAAGGACGAGACGACTACAAAGCTCATCGGGTTCTTTGACCAAGTGGAAAATTCTTACGGAACGAGGGTTAAACGAATTAGAAGTGATAACGGAACAGAATTTAAAAACATAGTTATTGGTGTATATTGCCTATCAAAGGGCATAGTGCATCAATTTAGTGCACCTTATGAGCCACAGCAAAATGGGGTGGCCGAACGGAAAAACAGGACATTGATTGAGGCAGCAAGGACCATGCTTTCGGATTCAAAGCTTCCTACCATGTTTTGGGGGGAGGCAGTGAATACCACATGCCATGTTTTAAACCAGGTCCTTACTGTCAAATCATTGAACAAAACCTGTTATGATTTTTTGAATAAACGGCCACCAAATTTAACTGGCTTCGAACCTTTTGGGGTACCATGTACTTTAATGAAAACAAAGCATCAACCAAATTTTGGTTAAAAGGCTGACGAATGTTATTTCTTAGGTTATGTGCCTAATTCACCAAATAAAAGGGTTTTCAACAAATCAAATGGTACAGTAGAGATTGTGTATAACATTGAAGTCACAAGTTATACACATGAACCCCAAACTGGTCCGGAATGGACATTTAATTATTACAAATTGTTTGAGTCATTTAACATTCCTTTGGATGGAAATGCAGGTACAATCGAACAGGACTTGTCGTCATTAAACTTGAATGACGAGGGTCAAAGTTTTTCGAGGACCACCTTTCCATCAACATCCGAGCTTACATCAACTGAAGATAGATCTCCAGAAGAAAATGATTCTGAAATGCCTACAGACGAAAATCAGACAACAAATTCTAACTCAGAAGACAGTGTCCATGAGGAAGAAAATGTGGATTCTGAAGTCGTTCCCCCGTTAGGAGAGATAGGATCAAATTTGGGAGATAATCTGAGAGTTGACGAGATAGAGACATCTAGGATCAACAAGAATCATCCTATGGAGAGTATCATAGGAAATCCTAATGCTGGTGTGAGGACTAGGAGTAGTTTGAATAACAACACAGTGTTGTTGTCGATGATAAATGACTCCGAGGCCTTTCATACTTGCCTCTACTCATGTTTCATCTTGCAAGTAGAGCCAAAAAATGTGCAAATGGCACTAAAAGGCAACTCTTGGGTTGAAGCGATGTAGGAAGAACTGTCACAGTTTAGGAAACTAGAAGTGTGGGAGTTAGTTCCGTTACCTCGAGGAGAAATAGCAATAGGAACAAGTGCAAGAGAGATGATCGGGGTATAGTCACTCGCAACAAAGCGAGACTGGTGGTAAAGGGTTTCAACCAAGAGGAAGGAATCGATTACAATGAAGTGTTCGCGCCAGTGGCAAGGCTTGAAGCAATCCGTTTGTTTCTGGATTTTGCTTCCTTCAAAGGTTTTAAAGTCTATCAGCTAGATGTTAAGAGTGCTTTCCTCTATAGGAAAGTGAAGGAACTGGTATATGTGGAACAGCCGCCCGGGTTTACAGATCCGAAATATCCAGGCAGAGTATATCGGTTAGATAAGGCTTTGTATGGATTACATCAAGCACCGAGGGCGTGGTACGAAACTCTATCCAATCATCTTTTAGACAACGAGTTTGAAAGAGGGAGAATAGATAGTACGCTGTTCGTGAAGCGAAATGGAGAACATTTCATCTATGTACAAGTGTACGTCGATGATATCATTTTTGGATCATCAGATGAGCAGATGTGCACAGATTTTGAAAAGGTGATGAAGTCAAAGTTTGAGATGAGTGCGATGGGTGAGTTAAACTTCTTTCTAGGTTTGCAAGTCGAACAAAGGAAGGAGGGCATGTTATTCATCAAACAAAGTATGTCCATGACATCTTAGAGCGCTTCGGGATGGAAGGAACAAAGTTGACTGCTCACTTCAGCACGCCGATTCAAGTGAATCTTAATCTCGGACCGGGTACAGAAAGTGATATCGATGTGGATCCGACGTTATATCGGGCCATGATTGGGTCACTTATGTATTTAACTACTTCTAGAACTGATATAATGTTTGTTGTATGTATTTGTGCTATGAGGGTCACTTAGAGCGCTTGGTATCATGCGGAGGGCGATCTGGAATTGAAGGCGTTCACAGATTCAGACTATGGAGGATGTAGCTTGACTAGCAAGTCAACAACTGGAGGTTGTCATTTCCTAGGAGGGAGACTCGTTTCCTGGCAATGCAAGAAACAGACTTCGGTAGCCGTGTCAACGTGCGAGGCCGAATATGTTGCTGCTGGTAGTTGCTGTTCACAGGTTCTGTGGATACAACAACAATTGCTGGATTACGGTTTGAATTATACTCATACTCCTATTAGGATAGATAACCAGTCAACAATTGCAATAACTAATAATCTAGTTAAACACAATAAAACCAAGCACATAGACATAAGACACCACTTTATACGTGATTGTGCTGAAAAGAATTTAATTAAGCTGGTAAAAGTGGCAAAGGATGATAATAATGCGGATTTATTTACCAAAGCTTTTGATAAGTCACGCTTTGAGTATTTAGTTCAACTAAACGGAATGCGTAATCCAAAGTAAGTTGACCTCAGTAGAGTTTATTTCCTTTTATAGCAGTAGCGTTTCTTTCTTTTTATAGTAAGATTAGTGTCTTAGGATATTTTCCTTTTATAGTAAGTTAGTAAGTTAGTTTATTTTCTTACTCTTATTTATGAAAAACAAAAGAATAAAGAGAGAAAACCATAAAAAGTTCAAAAAAAAGAGAATATCAGAAAATGAGTTAAGTCTTAGATGCATAGGTTCAAAGTGACGAAAATTAGCACAGTCTTTACAATCTCTAAGTGTTAAGCTTTCACACATAATGCACCTAAAATTCTAAGTGTTATACATTATCTAGTTTGATATGTTGGTAGGCATAATACATATAGGGAGTCTCGAGGCTAATAAAATATTCAAGAAAAAGTCAGACGTGTCACTAACTTAGATGTATGACCAATTGGTCTTAATTTTTATGTTAGAGACATACAGACATTGATTCTAAATGAGGTATGCAAACTTTCTGGAGATGTATAGCAACATCAGATACATCTTACAAATGGAAAGAATAGAAAAATCATGATACTGAGTTGAGAGTCAAAACAAGTAACTCTGTTGTACGTAAGTACAGACCTGTTGCCTATGGTTTGACTCGAGTTAGCAAGATAAGTTACTTTGTTGTACGTCGGTACAGACCTGTCACCGCTGTCTTGCTAGCTTTAAAAATAGACTTTAAGACAAACTAAGACACTCTATTGTATGTAAATACAGACCTGTGTCCAACGTTTGCCTTTTAAAGAGAGTTTGTAATACCGAAAAGTTATAATCATTGTGTGTTTGCCTTGATCATAAAAGTATGTCTAACTATGAGTCACATAAGGTAATTTCTTGATAAATAAAAAGGCCAAGCGATATTCCGAAGTGTAACATGTTTAAAGGGAAAATAATACCAACAATCATCTGGATATGTATGTCACAAAAAACAATCAAATGAATCAAAAAAATTCCTAAGTGTGAAAGTAAAATACTGAAAGTGCGTATTCGACACCACTATCTGATTGAACCTTTCTTTGACTATACTCGCCAAAAATATTATGTTAGTGTTAAGTATAGGTTGTAAATTTTAAAAATAATGTAGATTAGTTTAAGTTTAAATTTTGTTCAAAAATTTTAATTTCATTTTATTTTATTTTATTTTACTTTATTTTTATCTTACTTTATTTTATTTTATTTTATTTTATTTTATTTTCTTTTCTTTAGGAAAAAGGTCAAACTTACTGAGGATGCATTTTAGTTGAATAAATAAACATTGCGTGAAAATCTTGTGCTTAGGGTAAATAATTTTGCATAGTTTATTCCGTTAAACGAAAAAGTTGGAAAAGTTGAATTTAATTCAAAGATTTTCAAAATTTTCAAAATTTTCAAGTTAAATTCGAGTTTAAGCCAAAATCGAATGTATATTCGAATTTGGCAGTAAAATCGAATTTGCAAACAAACTCGAAAGTGGTTAGTATAAGTAGGTCAACAGTGAACATTCATTATTCACCTATAATCGAATTTACCTTCTCGAGTTTGTCTAGAGCGATTTCGACTTTAAGTATTCGACTTTGTCATTTCGAGTTTACAACTATTTGTCGAGATTTTGTCTGTTTGTGTTCGAGCATAGTACCAAATCTAGGTATAATCAACATCATTATACAAGATTTAGGATGTTTTAGACTCAATGTGAGCCAAAATCGACCGATTTTGAGGTTTTAAGGGTTTGAGCTTTGTAATTCAAAATCACAAAGTTTGAACCGGTGAAACTTCAAATAAGTGGCAAATATCTTCGATTAGAACCTACTACGACTAATGGATGTGATTTTCTAAGTCTAAAATGGTTTAAATCTTGGAGTTTTGATTTTTAAATACCGACATTTCAAGTTTGTTCTTGGCTTCGAGTTTGTCACTAAACTCGAACAAACCAATAAACTCGAATGAGAGTTTGTTTCGAACATGTTATTCGAATTTGCTGTTAAAATCGAAATGTTTGGAACATTTTTAAATCAAACTTGTAGAAATTCATATGTGTTGGATTTCGAACTTACATAAGTTCAAAATAAAAAAAATTTGAATTTAAACAAGTTTATTTTTATTTTGTCCATTCAAATATATTATATACTTAAATGTGCAGATATGGCGGATAGAGCATTTATCCAAAAGCATAACATGGTCGTGTCACCAGACCGTGAGCTGCCTGAAGCTCAGGCATTCCGCCAGATGGTGGATTTTTTGGCTGCTTCAAGGGTTTCTTATGCCCTTTCCCACAATGTACAGATAGTGCTGCCTTACGTTACGCAATTTTGGGATCATCTGCAGGTCGACTGCACAGTAACTCCGACAGTGTTAAGGACCAGAATAGCCGAGCAGCCACTTGTGTTCTCAGCAGATGTGTTGTGCAGGGTATTGCAGTTGGGGTCTGCCGAGCAGGAAGCTGGGCTAATTGACTTTCCGTTGGAAGTTAGGCAAGCAGCGTTTTAAGAATGGGGTATAGCCTTGATGTGGCAAAGGCATCATATATGAAGAGCGGTTTAATAAGGCAGTGGAGGTATCTGGCACATGTCTTCATGGTGTGCTTCGCTACGAAGAAAGCCGGTTTTGATTACATCGTGTCGAAGATACAATCGGCGATGATAGTGTTGGTCTACAACCAGAGGTTTAGTTATTCTGAAATGTTCTTTGCGGAGTTTGTTAACCAAATAACAGCTCCAGCAAGAGAAAGATTTTTTATGTATCCTAGGTTCGTGATGATGCTGATCAGACATTTTTTTCCAAATCTGCCGCAATTGCCAGAGATTCAAAGTGTTGCAGTGATCGACAAGAGAATTTTTGCAGATTGTCAAGCCCACAGGGGTGCATTGGCGAGACCAATAGAAGCACCACTTTTTGGTGCTGTGGTGAATCCTGATTTTCAAGCCCCAGAAGGTGCAAACTGGGCAGGAGACGTACAAGTTCAGCAACAGCCGCAACATCAACAGCAACAGCAGAGGCCTCAGCAACAACAAAGAAGGAGGCAGAGACCTTCAGTTAGACCAACTCAGGCTACAAGGCCGTCATCTAGCAAGGTGCAGGAGTCAGAAGAAGCAGGTCCATCAATGGACGCAGCGAGTCCTTCAGTTGTAGCCCCCGTAACTGATCCACGGGTGGAGACATTGGAAGAGATTTGGGCTCAAGGGCCGCATGCAAATGAAGAGATTACTTCTGAGCTTGTTGGAGATATTTTGGAACCTCCAGCTGGTGAAGAAGATATTTTTCGCCAGATAGAGGATTATATACCTGAGGAAGAAGGTCAAGCTGTGACCACATCTGAATCTGAGTCAGAAGAAATTGAAGAGATCCAGGTTGAGGCACCAAGGAAAGAGACAGAAGATCCGTCTATCCGAATAGGCACATATGGATCAAGAACAGTGGTTATTGATGAAGAAGCAGGGAAGATGAGAGCATCTAGGGATTCGGATGCAGATGACTCCGATTTCGAGGTTGAAGATGCAGCCCCTTTGGTGCCTAGGCAGAGAGCCAAGAGGCATCGATTTATGCAGGGAGCTTCGTCGGCTTCTGCTTCTGAGCCTGAAATGCCATCCGCTCAACCATATATTCTACCTCCACCCGTTCAAACATCAGTTCCACCACCAATCATCCTGTCACCCATCCAATCCATTCCATCCACCTTCACTGAAAACCAAAGGTTTTCTGAGCTCAGAAGCAAGGTTGATTTCCAACAAGTCCAAATATTTCAACGTACAAAAGCCGTCGGCGAACTTCAAGCACATAATGAAATATCGATAAAAAAAATCTTGAATTGAAGACGTTCGTTGCCGATCAGGCTGTAGAGATCCGCACTATGAGGTCCCTGATTGAGCAATTAATGAAAAACCTAATGGCTCAGGGGGAGAATAGTTGCAGGGATGCTGAGGACTTGAGAAGGGACGATGATGAAGGCAATGATCCCGATGCACCAAAAGACAGTGACCCAGTAGATTTTTTTGCTACTCAACATGCCGAACTTCAGGGGGAGCCAAGTCAGACTGGAGCTGAAGGAGGTGAGACGAGTTCCTCAAAGGTCATGGAGAGTGAAATGAGCAAAATGATTGATGCTCTGATGGATATTGAGGAAGAGGTGTTAGATTTGATTTTGAAGACGAGATTGATGAGCTGGAGGAAGGAGAGATTATTCCAGAAGACATTCCTGATTGGAAACTAGATGATGAGGTATTAGATGATGAGGAAGATGAAGCTAATGAAATCATTATTCAGGAAAATCCCATCACTAATACATATGTGACGGAGGAACAAAATGTGATTGACATAGAAGCTGTTAAAGCTGCTTTAAATGTTGAATCATAAGTTGAAGAGCCCGTCAGGGAGCTTATTGATGAAGAACAGAGAAAGTTATGGTTTAGGGCAGAAAAGAAGGCTATAGAATTGAAGGAAAAGATGATTGTGCCAAGTGCTGGAAAGCTGTCCGGAAATATACTTAGCTGGTTCTTTTATCGAGAACTGCAGCTGTTTATCATCAAGAGAAAGGATGGACTTCAGTATCTAAGGAGAAGATTAAAAGATTTCAATTCACTTCCAAAGGTTGAGATAAAGGTGTTGGCGTGGAAAGAGCTGGTTAATATCGGGGACGATCCCTATGCTGAAATATTTGCCAAGATTATAAGAATGGAAGGGAGGTTTAGGAAATTTGAAAGGCTCAATCCACGAATTGGCATAAGAGTTATGGACCATACAAGAATTGATCCTCTGACTGGTAGGCCATGGATGAAAATTCAGCACAAACCAGTTTGATGTTTAAAGAAAGTCCCTCTGAAGCCGATGCCACAGAATGTGTTGGGTAATCCACGAATTGGCATAAGAGTTATGGACCATACAAGAATTGATCCTCTGATTGGTAGGCCATGGATGAAAATTCAGCACAAACCAGTTAGATGTTTAAAGAAAGTCCCTCTGAAGCCGATGCCACAGAATGTGTTGGGTAATCTCAACTGGTGGTATGTTGAAAGTGAGACGGGTGAAGCTGTAATGGAAGACCTCGAAGAAAAGGTGATTCTTAAAGTTTATGATCCGTTGCACCTAGTTAATCTGTCCAAAGATGATCTTCAAGTGCTTCATGTTCACAAAATCTCATGTGATGCGCATATGGAGTCTGAAGCCAAAAAGTATCAGAATGTGGTCAAGGTTTGTGTTGAACAAGGTCTGTATGCTGCTACTATTTTGAACAGACCTTAGTACTTACTCAAAATGTAAATAGTTAGAAGCTATCGTCAAGGGGGAGTCTGTTGGTACACCCTGTGTGATGATAGCAGTCTAAGTATTGTTAGTAATTTGTGTAAGTCAAGTTACGTAGTATTGAATATTGACTAGTGTTTGATATATGTGATTATATGTGTTTGATATTTGTTGTTTGTATGTTTG
Organism: Centrapalus pauciflorus; assembly: GCA_020465985.1. Classification (NCBI taxonomy): domain Eukaryota; kingdom Viridiplantae; phylum Streptophyta; class Magnoliopsida; order Asterales; family Asteraceae; genus Centrapalus; species Centrapalus pauciflorus. The sequence goes on from JAANYP010006088.1 coordinate 170,478, forward strand.
AACTTGGTGTAACGTATTACAAGAAGTTCAAACATAAAGTTCAAAGATATATTCAAACATAAGTTAAAACATATGTTCAAATAGAAGTTTGATAGTTGAAATTCGAATTTGATATAAATTCGAATTTGTACTTAAGGTAGATTCGAATTTGTCATAAGGACAAATTCGATTGGGCCTTGGGCCTGATTCGAATTTGTCCTATGACAAACTCGAATCTGTTAGTATAATTAAGGGTTAACTCAAATAATTATTAGACTTTTTGCAGAATTTAAGAGCGATTAAGCAAAAGGCGATCTCGAACTTGCAAGTTTCCAGAGAGTAGTTTTAGAGTGAATCATCGTGTAGGTGCGTTCGTAGTCGTTCGTATAACATCGTGGTAGTCTCCGTGTTTCCATGTGAGTGATCTTACCGTCAAGCCGCTAACGAGGATTCCGCACTCGTTGGACGGTGCCGCGTCGAGATAGATCCGTAGTGTCAAGACCTTACATAAGTGTGTTTCATACATGCAAGTCTGCTTGAATAAAACACTAAAGTGTGTCCAAGATGTTCTTGTTCAAGCTGTCCATCTGTCTGTCTTGTAAATAGTGAGTTCATTTTAGTGAGTGTATTCATTGTATCTAGTCTGAGTGTGTCTTAAATTAGTTAAACATTTGTTGTATCTGTCATCTCAGCTTGAACCATTCCGTAGTTCAGGCTTGTTTGTAATTAACACTTGTTGATAATATACACAAACATTGAGAAAAAGTGTTGAATTTTAAATAACTGTATTCACCACCTCCATCTACGGCTTAGAGCAACTTACTAGGAAAACCTTTTGGGTTATTATCCTAGTTCCTAATTATCTAGAAATTGCTTTAAATTAAATTAAGTGTCTATCATAAAAGGGTGTAGATAAATTAATATATGGTTAGGATAAACATGTATTATCCTAGGTTTGAATTTTGTGGATATTTATATTATATACATACATACATACATACATACATACATACATACATACATACATACAAACATACATACATACATACATACATACATACATATATATATATATATATATATATATATATATATATATATATATAAACACAATTTAAACCCTAGTTATATTAAATTATATAAAATATACCCCAAGTTTTAAAATGTTTAATTTAGACCCCTAAAGTTTTGAATATTTAAAATAGACCCCTAAGATTTAAAGGACATACATACATATATATATATATATATATATATATATATATATATATATATATATATATATATATATATATATATATATATATATATATATATGTTAATGAACTAGATATATGTATCATTTTAAATCTAAATACATTGTCAGTCAATTGATAAATCGGCTCACCCATAGTGAACAAACTATAAGCGAGGTATAAGGGGGATCGCAATGTTTCCCTAAAGGAGTATATTTTTAACAAGCTATAAGCGCGCTGACCTGTCTCCTCCGCTTCGTTGTGCGCTCAATGGAGCTACCGAGAACTTTTGATAGAATAATGTTCAGATTAAATGTATTAATCTAAAGTACTAAAACAAAATCTCGTTTTAGATATATCAAAAGTGAATTAGTATGCTAACCCATGAAAACTGCAAATTCCTTATATGAACTGTTAATGGAGCGTGTGTGGTTAATCGTCACATTAATGTGGGGACATATTAGAAATGATGTGAAACTCGCGATTCTCGAGCGTACTCGTGCCACGTATCACAAAGGCTTTGCATGGTTAGATTCACCATCTAGTTCATGATCCTCGGCATCCCAGTCCTGAATATTAGATGAGCATAACTGAGATTAACATGTCGTTGATGAAAATCAATGAATCTCAAAAGATCTAGGAGTTTCATAGAGATTGAAATTGACAAGAGTATTGTCTACCTAAAATAATTCGTGGCGTGATTACGACGACCCTCTTCACAAAACGAACACAAAATACGGATCCTAGCCTTAATTTAAATCGGGTAATTAATTAACGAATATTCATAGTAACTAAGACTTTATCTCACAGATGTCTACCCCTAATGGTGTTCTCACTCCTACTCCCAATTGTTCATCAAACTTCTCACTCCTCTCTGTTTTGGGATGGGAAACACTGACTGGTCCGAATTACATGGACTGGATGAGAAATCTCAGGTTCACCCTGAGATACGAGAACAAAGAGTTTGTTCTCGACGAACAGATTCCCACAATTGACCAGAATTCAACCCAGGAAGAGATTGACGCACACCAAAAACAATACGATGATGCTAACAAGGTGTCGTGCATCATGACGTCTGTAATGAGCCCCGAACTCCAAAATATTTTTGAGAATACGTGGGCTTACGAGATGAATCGGCAGCTTAAAGAAATGTTCCAGGCTAAGGCGAGCAAGGAGTGCCTTGATGTGGCGAAATCCCTCATGGCCTGCAAGCCAAAGCGTGGGGCTTCTATCTGTGCCTTCGTCCTCGAGATGAAAGGGTACTTCGATAGGTTGGAGTCTCTCAACATGGTGTTCGACACTGAGTTTTCTGCTAACATCGTCCTCTCTTGTTTGCCTGCGGTATACAACCAGTTCATGGTCTCTTACCAAATGAATCTGATTTAAAAAGAGACCTCGATCATGGAGCTCCACAATCAACTCCAAAGAGCTGAGCAGTGCATCAAGAAAGATGAAGTTCCTGCAGCCCCTATGGTATCCATCGGTTAGCCTTCAAAGAAAAGGAAGTCCTCCTTGAAGACCCCTAAAGGAAAGTCCAATAAAGGGTCCCAAAGGAAGACAGAGGCTAGAATTGCGCCTGTGAGTAAGCCAAATGAGGCAGTGTGTTTAAACTGCAATGGGAAGGGGCATTGGAAGCGCAGCTGCCCAACGAATCTGAAGGACCTTAAGGACGGGAAGGTCGAGAAGGGTAGCACTTCAGGTATGTTTATGATCGAACTTCATAATACTTTTATTTCTAATTCGTGGGTCCTCGATAAAAGATGGGGTACTCACATTTGATATCTATTGTTGGGGCTAAAGGAAAGTAGGAATCTGAGGCATGAAGAGCTGAACCTTGTCATGGGAAATAAGAAGATAACATCTGTGAAGAAAATTGGCAAGTTCGAGCTTATGCTGAAGTTAGGAGTTAGGATCATGTTAGATAATTGTTGTTATTCGCCTGAGATGAACAGAAATATTATTTTCTTATATGCATTGTCCAAGAATGGTTATTCTTTTTCTTTTGATAATAATAATCGTGATATTTTAATTCATCACAATGATTGTTTTAATCTCAAAGCTTCTGCGTACAATGACATATGAAATTGTTGAATGTAATAGCAATTTGATATCGAATGTTGATTCTACAAATGAAATTGATAAGTCTAAATTGTGGCATTGTCGTCTTGGACACATAAACAACAAACGAATCGCCCAACTCCAAAAGGATGGAGTGTTGGAATCATTCGACCTCAAATCGGATGATGTTTGTGAGTCTTGTTTACTGGGCAAGATGACTAAATCACCGTTCACTGGAAAATGTGAAAGAGGTGATGGACTCTTGAATTTGATCCACACAGACGTATGTGGACCATTCCGATGCACCATAAAAGACGGAAATCGGTACTATGTCACCTTTACTGATGACTATAGTAGATTTGGACATGTTTATCTGATGAAACATATGTCTGACACTTTTGATATGTTGAAAAGATTTCAAAGTGAAGTAGAAAATCAGCTGGGCAGAAAGATAAGGGTTCTCCGATCCGACAGGGGAGATAGTACCTTAGTATCGAGTTTTTCAACCATCTTAGAAGCTGTGGAATAATTTCCCAGTTAACTCCTCCCAGAACACCACAACTCAACAGAGTAGCGGAGACGAGAAATAGGACCTTGTTGGAGATGGTCAGATCTATGATTAGTCGAGAAACACTTCCAATGAGTGTTTGGGGTCACGCTGTGGACACTGCAGCGCATATCCTAAATCTAGTACGCACTAAGAAGGTTTCGAAGACACCTTATGAGATATGGAAGGGAAAGCGTCCTTCCCTTGAGCATATCAAGATCTGGGGTTGTGAGGTTTTCGTCAGACGAGAAACTCCAGACAAACTGGAGCAAAGATCTGAAAAGTGTCTGTTCGTCGGTTACCCACAAGAGTCGTTTGGAATCCTATTTTACAGACCACATGAAAATGTGTGTTTGTAGCTCGAAGAGGAGTATTCCTTGAGAGGGAAATCATCTCTAAGGAGGACAGTGGGAGTACGATCGATCTTGATGAGATTTAAGAGTCAGCCGATGAAGAACCAATTACAAACACTAACACGCAACCAGAGGTAGAAACGCCTGTTGAGCCAATTGACATTTCCTTGCTCGTTCGTTGACCCAGTAGAGTTAGAAATCCTCCTCAGTTATACTATGGTTTCCATATTGAACAGGTTTATATGATTAGTTATAGTACATTAGTCGATTTGGATAAGCCAACTTATTACCGGGAAGCGATGGCAGGCCTTGAGGCTACTAAGTGGAAGGACGCTGTGGATAGCGAAATTGAATCATGTATGGCAATCAAGTTTGGAACTTGGTTGATCCCACACCCGGTCTCATGACGGTGGGTTGTAAATGGATATTCAAGAAAAAGATAGACATGAATGGAAAGGTACACACGTACAAAGCAAGGCTGGTGGCGAAGGGCTATACTCAAACCTACGAGATTGATTATGAGGAGGCTTTCTCACCAGTCGCTAAGATAAAGTCTATTACGATAATGCTTGCCATAGCTGCATTTCATGATTATGAAATATGGCATATAGACGTCAAAACCGCTTTCCTTAATGGGAAAGTGACAAAGGATGTGTTTGACACAACCCGACGGTTTTGTAGACGCAAAGTATGTAGAGTCGCCTACCTACGGATCCTGTCTTGACGCGACGCCGTACAGCGAGTGCAGAATCCTTGTTAGCGGTTTGACGGATAGATCACACACACGAAACACGGAGACACACACGATGATAGACGCAAACTATAACGCCCCGACACATGATTCTCTCCAAGAACACTCCTAAAACCTATGCAATTTCGTAATCGCCCTTAGCCTTAATTCTACAAAAGTTGTTAATTAAAACGGATTAACACTTAATTATAAGCCTCAGATTCGAACTTGTCTTGGACACGTTCGAGAAGGCCCAAGCCCACGAACTTGTCCACCATAAGTTCGAATCAGGCCTTTGAACTTATTCTAGAACTTGTCTTTGAACTTGTTCTAGAACTTATGTTTGAACTTACCTTTGAACTTTTGTTTGAACTTATCTTTGAACTTATGTTTGAACTTATTGTAAAACATCAATTACTAATAAGTTCAAACATATATACAATCAATAACAAACATATATCAAACATATAACAAACATATATCAAACATATATCAAACATATAACAAACATATATCAAACATATAACAAACATATATCAAACATGTATTAATATGCAATTACGAACAAATTGACTATTACAAAATATTGTCTACACTTAGACTGCTATCGACACACAGGATGCACTAACAGACTCCCCGTTGAAGATATCTTCTAACTATATATATTTTGTCTAAGAACTAGAGCTATACAAACTACTACCAGCATATAATCCCTGCTCTATGCAAACCCTTACCACCTTCTAGAACTTCCTGCCTTCTGATCTCCAGCCTTCGTGAAAGAAAATTGGCTGATTATGAAGCTTTCTCAGGTCGTCCTTGGATAAGTTGATCAGATGCAGTGGATTGTATACTTTCAAAATAATCATTTCATCTAGATCCTCCATCACTACTTCAACCATCTCATTGTCCACGTACCACCACTTCATGTTGCTCAGTACATCCTGTGGCATTGACTTCATCAGCACTTTCTTCAAACATCTGACTGACTTGTAGACCATTCTAGCCCAAGGCTTGCCAGTGTGGGGATCTATTCTTGACTCATCTTCAATTCTTTTTCCTGACCTCGGCCTTATCCTTTTAAACTTTCCAGATCTCCCCTCCTTTCTGATGATTTTAGCTATAACTTCAGCGTAGGGGTCGTCTCCCAAGTTGATAAGCTCTTTCCAGGCTAGTTCCTTTACTTCACATTTGGGCAGTATATTGAAAACCTTCAAAGTTCTCCTTAAGTACTGAAGACCATCTCTTCTCTTGAGCACGTATAGATGCAGTTCTCTATCAAAGAACCAGCTTAGAATCCCTCCTGAGAGATTTCGAGGACTTGGCAGTCTCATTCTTTTCTTTACTGTCAGGTTTGTCTTCTTTTCCTCCTTCCTGAACCATAGCTTTATCATTTCTTCTTTTGTTTGTTCCTTTTCAGCTACTTCAGATTCTGATTCATCCGTATATGCTAATATAAGCTCATCCAGATCTATCACATTCTGATCACTATGTAAATACTATTCGGTGATAGGCTGCTTTGGGATAACTACTTAATCTACATTGTCATCCTCATCCTCCACAACCTTATCATCTGACTTCCAATTAACCACGTCTTCTGGAATTAATTCTCCTTCTTCCAAATCTTCTTGATCAAAACCAAAATCGTCTTCATCATCAAGATCCATCAAGGCTTCAATCATTTCTTGTTCAACAATCTTTGAAGCTTCGCCGTCGCCTCCTTCTCCCACACATGACTGACTAGGCTCCCCCTGAATGAATGCTTGCTGAGCAGTCTTCTCAGAAAGATCTGCTAGCTCACCTTCTCTTTGAGCATCTGGATCATTGCCTTCGTCATCGTCTTCTCTCATTTTCAGCTGATCTTCCTTGCAACTACTCTCCCCCTGAGCTTGCAGATTTTTCAATAATTGCTCCAGGAGAGACTTCATCATCTTCAGCTCAGACTGTTGATCATCCACAGTTGTCATTAACTCGACATTCTCTTGATCAAGTCTGGCACTATGCTGTTGCAGTTCTTTTACAGCAGTGGACGGTTGATAAATTTGGACTTTTTGAAGTCCACTTTTCCTTTCAGCTCAGTGAACCGCTGATTGTCTGTGTAAGAAGTCGAAGTTGATGGAATGGAGGCGGATGTAGTTGGGGTTGTTGTTGAAGTTGATGGAGCAGCCGGTAACACTGTCTGTGGAGCTGAAGTGGATGGAGCTCCCTGCATAAATCTATGCCTCCTCGCCCTATGCCTAGGTACGAGTGGAACTTCCTCTTCTTCTTCATTCTCAGATTCTTCGGTCTCTTCATCAATCATAGCCGGTCTTGTTGATCTTCTTGTGTTTACAACTAACCTCGATCCATATATACTAACTGAGATATCTGGATCCTCGGCTTCAGAACTAGACTCAGAGGCTGTAGCAACGTCACCTTCAGCCGGAGTCTGTTCCCTTTCAGCTTCACCTGCTTCTTCTTCCTGGACGTCAGTGTCCATTAACTCAGCATCAGATGGCTGGTATTCATCTATCTGTCTAAAGATATCGTGAAAATCAGTCGGAGGCTCCAAAATGTCTTGAACTAATTCTGCAGCAATATCCTGCTCGGCAGCAGTTCCTTGAGCCCAGATCTCTTCCAGAGTTTGCTCTCGCTCGTCATACTGTGGAGCTGAACTAGATGGCCCAGCAGCTTTCGAAGCTGGCTGTGGGCGCGGAGTGGGTCTGGCAACCGGAGCTCTTCTAGCTGGAGCCTTTGACGTTGTTGTGGTCGTTGCTGTTGTTGTTGCTGTTGCAGCTGTTAATGTTGCTGCTGTTGTCGTTGCTGCTGCTGCGGGACTACACCTGTCCAATTATCACCCTCTAGGGCTATAAAATCAGGATCAATAACCGCCCCGAACAATGGTCCCACTTGTGGCCTGACCTGCTCAGCCCTTCTCGCATTGTGGGACTGGCAGTCAGCATAAATCCTCTTATCGATTATGGCCACGCCACTTAGATCTGGAAGTGGTGGCAGATTAGACAAAAAGTGGCGAATGATCATCATAGCAAAATGAGGGTACATCAAAAATCTTTCCCTCACCGGAGCTGTGATTTGGTGCACAAACTCCCCAAAAAACATTTCAGAGAAACTGAAGCGCTTGTTGTACACAAAAGAAATCAATGTCGATTGCAGTTTAGACACCATCATGTCAAATCCCACCTTCTTCGGCGCAAAACATACCATAATGACATATACAAGGTAACGCCATTGGCCAATCAAGCCACTCTTCACATACGAAGCCTTCGTTATGTCTTGGGCATATCCCATTCTCAAAAACGCTGCTTGCCTGATAGGTAGTGGAAAATATATCGGCCCTGCTTCTTGGTCTTCCGATCCTAACTGTAGGATTTGCATTAACATATCAGCTGAAAAGACGATTGGCTGTCCACCTACTCTTGTTCTTAGGACAATAGGTGTAACCAAGCAATCCACTTGTAGATGCTCCCAGAATTATCGCACATAGGTCAGCATAATCTGAAGATTGTGAGTGAGCGCGTAGGAGACTCGCGACTGTGTCAAGAACTCAATCATCTGATGGTACGGCCGTGCTTCAGGCAATTCCCGATCCACAGACATAACCATGTTATGCTTATTATAAAACGCCCGATCACTCATATCTGCACACAGAAACAACAAGCAACATTAGTAATTAAAAAAAAATTAAACTTGATTATTTTGAATTTGCATAACTTCGAACTTGGATAAGTTCGAAGTCCAACGCATTCGAACTTATAGAAGTTCGAATTTATTTTAAAACATTCAAATTTAAAGAAATTCGAGGAATATGTTCGAACTTGACTGACTTCGAACTTGTAGATATTTCAACAAGTTCGAACTTTCTGACAAGTTCGAACTTGAAGAACATGTTCGAAGTCAGTCACTTTCAAACTAAAATCCAAGATTTTAACCCCATTTGACTTAGAAAAAAATAGTATAATCTAGTCCTATTGGGTTCTAATCTAAGTTATATATGATTTATTTGAACTTTTATCCGTCAAAACTTGTGTTTTTAAACCACAAAGTTTCAACTCAAATAAACATCAAATAAACCCGATTTTTATCACAATAATGTCCTAAACTACACATACTTTGTATAATAATGGTTACTATACCTAAATATATGTGTATGTTCGAGAAATGAAAGCAAAACTTCGAGGAATAGGAAGAAATTCGAATGACGGCAAGTTCGAAGACAAGTTCGAGATCGCCGGATAACTAGTTCGAATGAAGAAATTCGAGGGTAGGTGTCTTAAATGAAGTACTGTTGACCTATTTATACCAACTACCTTCGAACTTAGCATAGGTTCGAACTTCCTGACAAATTCGAAGTTAAGTTCGAATTTGTCTGAATTTCGAACTTAAGAGAAAATTTTGAAAATACTTGAATAAAATTCAACTTTTTCGCGAAACGGAATTTTACAAACCTTGCAAAATCATTCACACGAAGCAACAGATTGTCACGTACTATTTGTTTATTCAACCAAAAATGCATCCTAGTAACTTTTACCTTTTTCCTACTTAGAATAAAATAACATAAAATAAAATAAAATAAAATAAAGTAAAATAAGGTTTGAAAAAAATTTAAACTTAAGCTACTCAAAAATACTTTTACAAAATTTACGACTTAAACTAACAGAATATTTTTGCGAGAAAGTCAAAGAAGGTTCAATCAGACAGCGATGTCAAACGCACTTTCAGTATTACACTTTCACACTTAGGAATTTTTGATTCCTTTGATTGTTTGTCATGATATACATTCTAAGTCGATTGTCGGTATAATTTTTCCTTTAAACATTTAACACTTTGGAAATTCCCTTGGCCTTTTTATTTATCAAGAACTTACGTTACGTGTCCCATACTTAGATATACTTCTATGTTCAAGGCAGACACACAATGATTATAAGTTTTTGGTATTGCAAATTTTCTTTAAAAATCAAACGTCGGACACAGTTCTGTATTTACATACAACAGAGTGTCTTAGTCTGTCTTAGAGTTTATTTAAAGTTAGCAAGACAGCGGTGACAGGTCTGTATTTATGTACAACAAAGCGACTTATTTTGCTAACATGAGTCAAAACAGAGGTGACAAGTCTGTACTTACGTAAAACAAAGCGTCTTGTTTTGACTCCCTCCTTTTTTATCAAAAATTTTTCTTTTCTTTTCTTTTAAGATGTATTTTGATGGTGTTATACACCCCCCAGAAAATTTGCATACCTCATTTAGAATCATTGTCTGTATGTCTCTAACATAGAAATTAAGACCATTTGGTCATACATCTAAGTTAGTTACACATATGACTTTTTCTTGAATATTTTATTAGCTTTTGAGATTTCCTTTGTGTATTATGCCTACCAACACATCAAACATGAAAAGTGTATATCACTTAGAATTTAAGGTGCATTATGTGTGAAAGCTTAACACTTAGAGTTTGTTTATACGGTGCTAATTTTCGTCACTTTGAACCTATGTCTCTAAGACTTAACTCAATTTTCTAATATTCTCCTTTTTTTTGAATTTTGTATGGTTTTCTCTCTTTTTTCTTTTGTTTTTCATTTTTAAGATAAGCTAATAAACTAACCTACTAACTTATTATAACAGGAAATAAATTATACTTAAACTCTAACTTACTATAAAAAGAAAGAAAAAAAATACCAAGGTCAAGTTACTCTGGATTACGCATACCATTTAGTTGAACTAACAACTCAAAGCTTGACTTATCAAAAGTTTTAGTGAATAAATCAGCATTATTATCTTCCGTTGCCACTTTTACCAGCTTTATTAAGTTCTTTTCAGCACAATCACGTATGAAATGATGTCTTATGTCTATGTGCTTTGTTTTACTGTGTTTAACTTGATAATTAGTTAAAGCAATAGTAGATTGGTTATCTATCCTAATGGGAGTATGAGTGTAAGTCAAACCGTAGTTCGCAATTGTTGTTGTATCCAGAAAACCTGTGAACAGCAACTACCAGCAGCTACATATTCGGCCTCACACGTTGACTCTACTACCGAAGTCTGTTTCTTGCATTGCCAGGTAACGAGCCTCCCTCCAAGGAACTGACAACCTCGAGTCGTTGACTTCCGGTTCAAGCTGCAACCTCCATAATCTGAATACGTGTATGCTTCCAATTCCAGATCACCATTAGCATGATACCAAAGTCCCAGCTTCGGTTTCGACTTGAGGTATCCTAGAATCCGCTTCACAGCTTTCATATGCATTTCTTTCGGATTGGCTTGAATCCCGGTCTGAGATTGTGATTCACTTGAATCGGAGTACTGAAGTGAGCGGTCAGCTTTGTTCCTTCCATCCCGAAGTGCTCCAGAATATCGTAGACATACTTCGTCTGATGGATAAACATGCCATCCTTCCTCTGTTCAACTTGCAAACCCAGAAAGAAGTTTAACTCTCCCATAGCACTGATCTCAAACTTTGACTTCATAACCTTCTCAAAATCTTTGCACATCTGTTCGCTTGATGACCCGAAAATTATGTCATCAACATACACTTGTACCAAGATAAAATCTTCTCCCTTTCTTTTCACATATAAAGTACTACAAATTCTCCCTCTTTCAAACCCGTTGTACAAAAGATGAGTTGATAGTGTCTCATACCATGCCCTTGGTGCCTGATGTAATCCATACAGAGCCTTATCGAGACGATACACTCTGTCTGGATACTTTGGATCTTTAAACCCAAGCGGTTGTTTGACGTACACCAGTTCCTTCATCTAGCCGTACAGGAATGCTCTCTTTACATCCAACTGATAGACCTTAAATCCTTTGAAGGACGCAAAGGCCAGAAACAGACGAATTGCCTCGAGCCTTGCCACTGGTGCAAACACCTCGTTGTAATCGATTCCCTCTTCTTCGTTGAATCCCTTTACTACAAGTCTTGCCTTGTTGCGAATAACAATACCTCGATCATCTCTCTTGCACTTAAAAACCCATTTGGTTCCTATTACAACTTCTCCTCGAGGTAGTGGCACTAACTTCCACACATCAAGCTTTCAGAATTGTGACAATTCTTCTTGCATCGCTTCAACCCAAGAGTTGTCTTTCAGTGCCATTTGCACATTCTTCAGATCTACTTGCGAGATGAAACATGAATAAAGACAAGTGTTGAAAATCCTCGGAGTCATTAATCATCGACAACAGCACTGTGTTTTTATTCAAACTACTCCTAGTTCTCACACCAGAATGCGGATTTCCTATGATGCTCTCAACCGGATGATCCTTGTTTATCCTCGATGTTTCAATCTCATCGACCCTAAGATTATCTCCTAAGTTTGATCCTATTTCACCTAACGGGGGACGACCTCAGACGGTACTTTTTCTTCCTCATGATCACTGTCTTTGGAAGTAGAAATACCAGCCTGATTCTCGTTTAAAGGTATTTCAAAATCATTCTCTGCTGGAGACCCATCTTCTGTCGTTGTAGGCTCAGAATTTGATGGAATGCTCGTCTTTGGAAAACTTTGACCGTCATCATTCAGATTTAATGACGATAAGTCATTCTCAATTGTACCTGCATTTCCATCCAAAGGAATGTTAAATGATTCGAACAGTGAGTCATAATCAAATATCCATTCCGGACCAGTTTGGGGTTCATGTGAATAACTTGTAACATCAATGTTAAACACAATTTCTATCGTACCGTTTGTTTTGTTAAAAACCCTTTTGTTTGGTGAGTTAGGCACATAACCTAGGAAATATCCTTCTTCAGCCTTTTCACCAAACTTAGGTTGATGTTTTCTTTTCAACAAAGTACACGGTACCCCAAATGGTTCGAAGCCAGTTAAATTTGGTGGTCTTTTATTCAGAACTTCATAACAGGTTTTATTCAGTGATCTGACAGTAAGGACCCTATTTCACCTAACGGGGGACGACCTCAGACGGTACATTTTCTTCCTCATGATCACTGTCTTCGGAAGTAGAAATACCAGCTTGATTCTCGTTTGAAGGTATTTCAGAATCATTCTCTGCTGGAGACCCATCTTTTGTCGTTGTAGGCTCAGAAGTTGATGGAATGCTCGTCTTTGGAAAACTTTGACCGTCGTCATTCAGATTTAATGACGATAAGTCATTCTCAATTGTACCTGCATTTCCATCCAAAGGAATGTTAAATGATTCGAACAGTGAGTCATAATCAAATATCCATTCCGGACCAGTTTGGGGTTCATGTGAATAACTTGTAACATCAATGTTAAACACAATTTCTACCGTACCGTTTGTTTTGTTAAAAACCTTTTTGTTTGGTGAGTTAGGCACATAACCTAGGAAATATCCTTCTTCAGCCTTTTCACCAAACTTAGGTTGATGTTTTGTTTTCAATAAAGTACACGGTACCCCAAATGGTTCGAAGCCAGTTAAATTTGGTGGTCTTTTATTTAGAACTTCATAACAGGTTTTGTTCAGTGATCTGACCAATAAGGACCCGATTTAAAACATGACATGCGGTATTCACGGCCTCCCCCCAAAACATGGTAGGAAGTTTTGAATCCGAGAGCATGGTCCTTGCTGCCTCAATCAAAGTCCTGTTTTTCCGTTCTGCCACCCCATTTTGTAGTGGCTCATATGGTGCACTAACTTGATGCACTTTGCCTTTAGATAGGCAATATACACCAATTACAGTGTTTTTAAATTCCATTCCATTATCACTCCTGATACGTTTTACCCTCGTCCCGTATGAGTTTTCGACTTGGTCTAGGAACTCAATCAACTTTCCAGCTGTTTCGTCCTTCGTACCTAAAAAGAAAACCCATGAAAAACGTGAGTAATCATCAGTGGTAACTAAACAGTACCAACTACCACCGATACTCCTTTTGTTGATAGGTCCGTATAGGTCCATATGCAACAAATCGAAAGTGGAACCTATAGAGTTCTGAGTCTTTGACTTGTGTGACTTCTTGTGTTGTTTGTGTTTCTTACAAGGTACACACTTGTCGTCGAACTGAAAACTCTTCATCGGGACACCTTGCACCAGTCCATGTTTAGTGATGTAGTTCATTTTCCTCAGGTGCAAGTGTGTCATGCGTCTGTGCCATAAAATGGATTCCGTCTCTGAAGCTTTGGAGAGAAGACATATTGGTCCTATCGATGAATCCGATTTATTCATGTATAGCATGTACAAATCATTCTTCATTGGGGCTCTCATCAGTATCCACTCTTCAAGTACTTTAAATCCCTATTTTAGCACTAACGCTTTAGTATCAGTGAAAATCACTGAGTTCTTCTTATCACAGATTTGAGATACACTAATGAGATTTCGATCAAGTTTATCAGCATGGTAAACTTGATCAATTTTGATAGTCCCATTAATGACCACTCCAGTACCAGTGATATTTCCTCCTTTGTTTCCAGCGAATGATACGAATCCCCTGTTTACCACTTGTAGGGTTTCATTCAAAGTTGTCATAGATATTTTGATAGTAGTCTAAGTGTAGACGATACTTTGTAATAGTCAATTTGTTCATAATTGTTGTTAATACATGTTCGATATATGTTTGTTATTGATTGTATATATGTTTGAACTTAGTTGTAATTGATGTTTTACAATAAGTTCAAACATAAGTTCAAAGGTAAGTTCAAACATAAGTTCTAAAACTTGTCATTGAACTTGTTCTAGAACTTATGTTTGAACTTACCTTTGAACTTATGTTTGAACTTATCTTTGAACTTATGTTTGAACTTATTGTAAAACATCAATTACAACTAAGTTCAAACAAATATACAATCAATAACAAACATGTATCAAACATATAACAAACATATATCAAACATGTATTAATATGCAATTACGAACAAATTGACTATTACAAAATATCGTCTACACTTAGACTGCTATCGTCACACAGGAGGCACTAACAAAGTATCCTAAGAAGGTGTATAAGCCTCAGAAGGTCATCTATGGACTCAAGCAACCTTCTCGGAGCTGGAATCTTTACTTCCATGAGAAAATCACAGAGTTTGGATATGTTTATCTGATGAAACATAAGTCTGACACTTTTGATATGTTGAAAAGATTTCAAAGTGAAGTAGAAAATCAGCTCGGCAGAAAGATAAAGGTACTCCGATCCGACAGGGGAGATAGTACCTCAGTATCGAGTTTGTCAACCATCTTAGAAGCTGTGGAATAATTTCTTAGTTAACTCCTCCGAGAACACCACAACTCAACAAAGTAGCGGAGAGGAGAAATAGGACCTTGTTGGACATGGTCAGATCTATGATTAGTCGAGCAACACTTCCAATGAGTTTTTGGGGTCACGCTGTGGAGACTGCAACGCATATCTTAAATCTTGTACGCACTAAGAAGGTTTCGAAGACACCTTATAAGATATGGAAGGGAAAACGTCCTTCCATTGAGCATATCAAGATCTGGGGTTTTGAGGTTTTCGTCAGACGAGAAATGTGGCACCCTTGCCACAACAACCACCAATTACAATACACCCAAGATTAATCACCATCATACAATAACATAATGATCTGATAACCTAAATTAAGTGTGGAAGCATTTAAAAACATAAATAAAGTAGTGCAACAAGTGTTAAACACCCTACGGTGCTATAAGGTACCAAGTCTAAGACTACACACCCATACATTTATTACAATCATCCAGAATATAATACAACATTGTCCAAATCACGATTACCGATTAAATAGTGCCGAGTCTCCCAAATCTTCCCCAAACGACCTAACTAGAAGGTCCAGCAGTAGATTTTCCTTTGCCTGAAAAATAAAAATCAACAACTGGGGAATAAGCGGATGCTTAGTGAATACATAGATTGCACATTTTATAAATTTTTATGAAGCCCAAGGATAACACAGATCGGATATCCTCTTCGTACACAAAGTACGGACCAGAGCCGCAGCCCCTTCGAGCTCACAGCTCGGCATTTAGACATACCATCTGAGACAAACGTACGATCGGGGATGACATACTGCCTACCGGGCCTAGGAGGGATCAGCTCCAGGTCATATAGCACAGTAACATCAGAGTAATCGATGCGACCCACCGATCCATCACTAGATGCACAACAACCGAAAGGACATGCAACAAGTAAGAATGTGCATCTAAATCTACGCAAGTTAGTAGAATTCCAAACAATCAATGAAACAACAGGTCTTAGCAGGCAAAGCTTACATAAAACAAATAAAAACATGCGAAATCTACTGTACTCACAGTGGGTGCGTAATTAAATGATAACCAATTATTATTTCTCTTCGGGCTTTCAACCGGATCCGCCAAGTACCCCACTGTGGGTTAAACAACACCACAAGGGACCTGTTTCATTTCCATATGATAAACATACTATCATTACATGGTCTTTAACAACTTAGCATTAATTTATGCAAATAAAAGTAATACGACATTCGGAACCTTCATTCGAAACTCACGATATAAACCATCAATTGGTGTGTTATTATTTCCAATTAACCTTTCATTATATGCCTTAATATACTACCAAAAATATCCCAAAAGTGTATTTATTAGTCCATAGATTCGATTCCTTTAAAACCCATTCGAATCTGCCCAAAATTGGCTAGTACTCGCCGAGTTCAGTATAGGAACTCGCCGAGTTCCTGTTAAATTCGAACCATTTCGACTTTAGGGGCTAAACTCGAACACCATTCGAATCTAGGGGCTAAATTCGAACCTATAATGATAGATTCGAACCCTTGCTCGAATCAGATGGTTAAACTCGAGTATATACTCGAATCTAGCACCAATTTCGAGTTTGTTCATGCATTTCGACTCTGTTCTTGACATATTCGAGTCTGTTCATCATTTCAACTTAAATCCTTCATTTCTAAGGCTAAAATCACTAATATATCATGTATAATACCTAGTTTCGATTCTACTATGCATATATTATCATATTCCAGCAACATTTCAAGCAAAACAAGCTCAAATTCGCACAAAACAACAGATTCGAATTCTAGTTAACTTCAAAACCGAAACTATAAACTTAAAAGATTCGATTCTTACCTCAATTTGTATGAAATCAGAAATCTGTTTGTAGATTGTTGTTGTATTCCTCGATACCTTTCCGTTGACGTATAATTCTCGATAATCTGACGGTCGGTTTGCGAGATAACTTAGAGAGATGTAGAGAGAACTTCTAGAGAGATAAAGTAGTGAGATAGTGTAAAATAGAAAAATGAAGCCTATTGCCCTTTTTATACAACTTTCGTCATTTTTGCACATTTCACCACTCGACCTAACCGGTTCCATAAAAACTGTTTTAATCTTAGAATTATCATAAATAACTTTTAAATTCATAATACTCCACAAAATTGATTCTGAGTTCAATTTTCTTAAAAGTAGCAACAAACTTGCTAAATATCCAAAATACATAATAATCGCCCAAATTCAACTTAATTATATAACTTTTCCACTTAATTAACCAAAATACATCAAAATAAATCCGAGGATGTTACAGCATGGGCTCCACCACGCTCAACTTCGTCCTCGAAGTTACTCGGATTCAAACAGTTTCGGATATTTTCTTAACATTTCCGACTTAGTTTCCCATGTATGATTTGCTCCTTTATGATGCTTCCAACGTATAACCACCATCTCTATCTCCTTGCTCCTCAACTTCTTCATCTTAGTATCCAATACACATTCCGGCTCCTCCACATATCGAAGCCTTTCATCCACTTGCAGCTCTGTGTGATCTGCCCAATCCTCATTTCCAGTGTTAAACGATTTTCGGAGATTCCCAACGTGAAATACTGGATGTACGCCCGACATCCCTTCAGGCAATTCTAATCGATAAGACTGATTTCCAACTTTTTCAACAATCTTAAAGGGTCCGACAAATCTCGGAGCCAATTTGCCCCTCTTAACAAAACGAGTAACACCCCTCATGGGTGATACTTTCAAGTAGACCCAGTCATTCACTTCAAAATTGATCGGCTTGTGCCTCCGATAATAGTAACTTTTCTGACGATCCTGGGCCGCTTTCATGTTCTGCCTAATCAACTGTATCTTCTCGTTTGTTTCTTGAAGCAAGGCCGGTCCAGCGATTGGTGTTTCACCCGTTTCTCTCCAACATGTAGGAGTCCTACATTTCCTTCCATACAAAGCCTCGAACGGCGCTTTCTTGATTGTCGCATGATAGCTATTATTGTACGAAAACTCTATCAGTGGCAAATGATCATCCCAGTTGCCACCGAGATCTAACACACAAGCTCTCATCATATCTTCCAAAGTAAGGATCGTTCGTTCACTTTGGCCATCGGTTTGCGGACGATAGGCCGTACTCATTGCGATTCACGTTCCTAACCCTTCTTGCAGTGCCGACCAAAAATTTGAAGTAAACCGGCTATCCCGATCCGATACAATAGACTTAGGCACTCCATGCCTAGAAACAATCTCGTTCATATAAATTTGAGCTAATTTCTCCAGCGAATAACTTTCACGAATTGGTATGAAGTGAGCCGACTTTGTTAACCGATCCACGATTACCCACACTGCATCATGTTGACACCTAGTCTTCGGCAACTTAGTAACAAAGTCCATCGTGATGTGTTCCCACTTCCATTCCGGAATGGGAAGCGGCTGCATACTACCGTACGGTTGTTGATGTTCGGCCTTTACCAACCGGCAAGTCCTACATCGTTCAACATACTGGCCGATATCCTTCTTCAATCCCGGCCACCAAAAGTCTGCCTTTAAGTCGTTGTACATCTTTGTGCTCCCGGGATGTACAGAAAATTTAGATTGATGCGCTTCTTCAACGATAACATTTCTCATACCACCATACTTCGGCACCCAAATCCTTCCGTATACACCTTTTAATCCAGACTCGCTAGTTTCCATATTCTTAATCTGTACTCTAATATCCTCAGCACCGACATTTTCTTCTTTCAAAGCTTCTAGTTGGGCAGCTTTGACATCGTTAATGATCGTGGAACTTAGTATAGTGGACATCATCGTATAACAGAAATCCTTAGCATAAGCTTTCCGGCTCAAGGCATCGGCTACTACATTAGCCTTCCCGGGATGATAAAGTATCTCACAATCGTAGTCTTTAATAAGCTCCATAGATCTACGCTGTCTCATATTAAGTTCCTTCTGGCTAAAAATGTACTTTAAGCTCTTATGGTCCGTGTAAAGTTGACACTTAGTACCGTACAGGTAATGCCTCCATAACTTCAATGCAAACGTTACCGCGGTCAACTCCAGATCATGAGTAGAATAATTCTTCTCATGCTGCTTCAACTGTCTTGAAGCATAAGCAATTACTTTCCCGCGCTGCATCAGTACAGCGCCTAATCCTAACCTTGATGCATCAGTATAAACCACAAAATCGTCATTGCCTTCCGGTAAGGCAAGTATCGGAGCTTCGCTTAACGCTTTCTTCAGGACCTCAAATGCTTCCTGTTGCACAGTTTCCCATATAAACGGTGCATTCTTCTTTGTTAATGCAGTTAAAGGAACTGCAATTTTAGAAAAGTCCTTTATGAATCTCCGATAGTATCCTGCAAACCCCAGAAAACTTCTAACCTCAGTAGCTGAACATGGCGGCTCCCAGTTCTTTATTGCTTCAACTTTAGCCGGATCTACCGAAATCCCAGCTCCAGAAATTACATGTCCTAGAAACTGTATCTGTTGTAGCCAAAACTCGCACTTTGAGAATTTGGCGTACAACCTTTCTTTTCTCAACAACTCCAACAGTTCTCTCAGATGTTCAGCATGTTCGGCTTCAGACTTAGAGTATACTAATATATCATCGATAAACACAATTACCGATTTATCCAACATCGGTCTGCAAACTCTATTCATTAAATCCATAAACACTGCTGGGGCATTAGTTAATCCGAAAGGCATGACCAGAAACTCGTAATGCCCATACCGAGTCCTGAATGCTGTCTTCGGTACATCTTCTTCTCTTACTTTCAATTGATGATATCCCGATCTCAGATCAATCTTAGAAAATACACTAGCCCCGTGTAACTGATCAAACAAGTCGTCTATCCTCGGCAGAGGATATTTGTTCTTAATCGTCAACTTATTCAGCTCCCGGTAATCTATACACATCCTCATCGTGCCATCCTTCTTCTTTACAAACAACACCGGAGCTCCCCATGGCGATGAACTCGGCCGAATGAAGCCCTTGTCCAACAATTCTTGCAGCTGTGTCATCATTTCCTTCATCTCGGTTGGGGCAAGACGATAAGGAGAACGAGCTACCGGTGCAGCTCCAGGGATCAAGTCAATCCTAAATTCTACTTGTCTTTCAGGCGGCACGCCAGACAAGTCTTCTGGAAACACATCCGGGAATTGTGAAACAACCGGGACATCGGCCAAAGTTCTCTTCTCTGCCTTAGCATCAATCGCATATGCTAAGTATGCATCACATCCCTTTGCAACAAGCTTTCGAGCTTTTGCAATAGTCAGCAAACACAGATCCTCGCTTCTCCTATCCCCATATATACATATCTCACGCCCCTCCGGGGTAGTTATCTTTATCATTCGGCTCTTACACACTATATGGGCTTCATTCTCGATCAACCAGTCCATTCCGACTATCACATCAAACTCGCTGAACTCGATCGGAATCAGATCTAAATTGAAGACTACATCTTCAATTACTAACGTGCAATTTCGGTATACATGATCTACCTTAACTAAAGTATTGCTAGCAGTTTCAATATCAAGTATAGCAGGCAACTTAGACAGTGGCATAGCAAGTCTTTGTGTAAACACAGTAGAAACAAACGACCTATTGGCACCCGAATCAAATAAAACTCGTGCAGGCATAGAATTAACTATGAACGTACCCGTGACGACCTCCGGATTTTCCCTTGCCTCCTCTGCAGTTATCTGAAAAGCACGAGCAGGTGCCCTCTGTGACTGACCCCGGCGGTTAACTGAACCACCACTCGAACCTCCAGACGATCGTGTTGATGATGGGACAGCAGCCGTTGGAGCATTCTTTCTACAATTCCTGCTATAGTGACCCCACACCCCACACTTATAGCAAGCATCACCCTTCCTTGGGCAGTCATTCTGAAAATGGCCCAGCTCCCCACAGCAAAAACAAGCACGTCCGTTAGTGCATTTGCCAAAGTGCTCCAGATGACATTTATTGCAATACTGCGGCTCAGTGTTGATGGAGTATGCACGCGCACGACCGCGATCAGATGAACCAGATTATCGGCGATACGACTGTTGAGGTGAGTACTGTGAAGACCGGGAAGAACCAGAATATCCTCCCTCCCTTTGGCGCTTCGGCGGTGACGGCTGTGTTGGATTGGTGGAAGCAGCAGCAGACCCAACAGAGTAGCCCGACATAATCAAAATCTGCTCTACATTTCTGGCAGCCTCAAGTAAGCCAGCAAATGTAGGGTAGCGGACGTTGCTCATAACCCTCCTAATCTCAATGTCAAGACCAGCCTCGAACCTGGTCACTTTCCTTTCTTCGGTGTCCACCTGATGAGGTGCGAACAGACTTAACCTCGTGAACTCCACAGCATATTGGGACACCGTCTTAGTCCCCTGCACCAGCGCCATAAACTTTGCTTCCAACCTCCGGCGCTCATCAACCGGACAGTACTGCTGAGTGAATAGGTCCTTGAACTCAGCCCAAGTCATAACAGAAATCTTCTCCAATGTCAAAGCATTCACCATGGCATTCCACCACATAATTGCGTCATTAGTGAACATAGCAGTTGCATAACGAACCATGTCCTTCTCAGCACAGTCGCTGATTCGGAATGTTCGCTCAGTTGCGGTTATCCATTCAAGTGCAGCAACAGCATCCCCTAAACCATTAAACTCTACAGCTCCGTTTCCTTTGAAATCCTTAAAACGACAACCTCGAGGTTTGTTAGATGACCCAGTGTTGTCATCTCGTTCCTCGTTGTTACCCCCTTCCTTCTCCTTGTTCTTTCTCTTATCCTCTCTCCTCTTAGCATCGGCCTCATCTCGAGCCCGAAACTGATCTTGTATCATTTTATTCTGCTCAGCCATCATGGCTAGCATCATCTCTCTGGCTTCCTCAGGTGTCATTCCTCCAGACATGTTCTGAAAATATAAACATATAACTTGTTTAGTAACATGTCATCAGTTTAAAGACACCACTTATTTGTCCCGTATGATAGTCAATCTCTTATAATTACTAGATCATAACCTATCTTAGTTCAGATCATTACTTAAACCACTACATATCATTACCTAATGTTTGAGATCAAGACCTCACGGACACTTGAATCTCAAACAACTGCTCTGATACCATCTCGTGTGGCACCCTTGCCACAACAACCACCAATTACAATACACCCAGGATTAATCACCATCATACAATAACATAATGATCTGATAACCTAAATTAAGTGCGGAAGCATTTAAAAACATAAATAAAGTAGTGCAACAAGTGTTAAACACCCTACGGTGCTATAAGGTACCAAGTCTAAGACTACACACCCATACATTTATTACAACCATCCAGAATATAATACAACATTGTCCAAATCACGATTACCGATTAAATAGTGTCGAGTCTCCCAAATCTTCCCCAAACGACCTAACTAGAAAGTCCAGCAGTAGATTTTCCTTTGCCTGAAAAATAAAAATCAACAACTGGGGAATAAGCGGATGCTTAGTGAATACATAGATTGCACATTTTATAAATTTTTATGAAGCCCAAGGATAACACAGATGACCAACATCGGATATCCTCTTCGTACACAAAGTACGGACCAGAGCCGCAGCCCCTTCGAGCTCACAGCTCGGCATTTAGACATACCATCTGAGACAAACGTACGATCGGGGATGACATACTGCCTACCGGGCCTAGGAGGGATCAGCTCCAGGTCATGTAGCACAGTAACATCAGAGTAATCGATTTACGACTTAGTTTCCCATGTATGATTTGTTCCTTTATGATGCTTCCAACGTATAAGCACCATCTCTATCTCCTTGCTCCTCAACTTCTTCATCTTAGTATCCAATACACATTCCGGCTCCTCCACATATCGAAGCCTTTCATCCACTTGCAGCTCTGTGTGATCTGCCCAATCCTCATTTCCAGTGTTAAACGATTTTCGGAGATTCCCAACGTGAAATACTGGATGTACGCCCGACATCCCTTCAGGCAATTCTAATCGATAAGACTGATTTCCAACTTTTTCAACAATCTTAAAGGGTCCGACAAATCTCGGAGCCAATTTGCCCCTCTTAACAAAACGAGTAACACCCCTCATGGGTGATACTTTCAAGTAGACCCAGTCATTCACTTCAAAATTGATCGGCTTGTGCCTCCGATCATAGTAACTTTTCTGACCCACCGGTCCATCACTAGATGCACAACAACCGAAAGGACATGCAACAAGTAAGAATGTGCATCTAAATCTACGCAAGTTAGTAGAATTCCAAACAATCAATGAAACAACAGGTCTCAGCAGGCAAAGCTTACATAAAACAAATATAAACATGCGAAATCTACTGTACTCACAGTGGGTGCGTAATTAAATGATAACCAATTATTATTTCTCTTCGGGCTTTCAACCGGATCCGCCAAGTACCCCACTGTGGGTTAAACAACACCACAAGGGACCTGTTTCATTTCCATATGATAAACATACTATCATTACATGGTCTTTAACAACTTAGCATTAATTTATGCAAATAAAAGTAATACGACATTCGGAACCTTCATTCGAAACTGACGATATAAACCATCAATTGGTGTGTTATTATTTCCAATTAACCTTTCATTATATGCCTTAATATACTACCAAAAATATCCCAAAAGTGTATTTATTAGTCCATAGATTCGATTCCTTTAAAACCCATTCGAATCTGCCCAAAATTGGCTAGTACTCGCCGAGTTCAGTATAGGAACTCGCCGAGTTCCTGTTAAATTCGAACCATTTCGACTTTAGGGGCTAAACTCGAACACCATTCGAATCTAGGGGCTAAATTCGAACCTATAATGATATATTCGAACCCTTGCTCGAATCTGATGGTTAAACTCGAGTATATACTCGAATCTAGCACCAATTTCGAGTTTGTTCATGCATTTCGACTCTATTCTTGACATATTCGAGTCTGTTCATCATTTCAACTTAAATCCTTCATTTCTAAGGCTAAAATCACTAATATATCATGTATAATACCTAGTTTCGATTCTACTATGCATATATTATCATATTCCAGCAACATTTCAAGCAAAACAAGCTCAAATTCGCACAAAACAATAGATTCGAATTCTAGTTAACTTCAAAACCGAAACTATAAACTTAAAAGATTCGATTCTTACCTCAATTTGTATGAAATCAGAAATCTGTTTGTAGATTGTTGTTGTATTCCTCGATACCTTTCCGTTGACGTATAATTCTCGATAATCTGACGGTCGGTTTGCGAGATAACTTAGAGAGATGTAGAGAGAACTTCTAGAGAGATAAAGTAGTGAGATAGTGTAAAATAGAAAAATGAAGCCTATTGCCCTTTTTATACAACTTTCGTCATTTTTGCACATTTCACCACTCGACCTAACCGGTTCCATAAAATACTGTTTTAATCTTAGAATTATAATAAATAACTTTTAAATTCATAATACTCCACAAAATTGATTCTGAGTTCAATTTTCTTAAAAGTAGCAACAAACTTGCTAAATATCCAAAATACATAATAATCGCCCAAATTCAACTTAATTATATAACTTTTCCACTTAATTAACCAAAATACATCAAAATAAATTCGAGGATGTTACAAGAAACTCCAGACAAACTGGAGCAAAGATCTGAAAAGTGTCTTTCCGTCGGTTACCCACAAGAGTCGTTTGGATATCTATTTTACAGACCACATGAAAATGTGTGTTTGTAGCTCGAAGAGGAGTATTCCTTGAGAGGGAAATGATTTCTAAGGAGGACAGTGGGAGTACGATCGATCTTGATGAGATTTAAGAGTTAGCCGATGAAGAACCAATTGCAAACACTAACACGCAACCAGAGGTAGAAACGCCTGTTGTGCCAATTGACATTTCCTTACTCGTTCGTTGATCCAGTAGAGTTAGAAATCCTCCTCAGTTCTACTATGGTTTCCATATTGAACAGGTTAATATGATTACTGATAGTACACTAGTCGATTTGGATAAGCCATCTAATTACCGGGAAGCGATGGCAGGCCCTGAGGCTACTAAGTGGAAGGACGCTGTGGATAGCGAAATTGAATCCATGTATGGCAATCAAGTTTGGAACTTGGTTGATCCCACACCCGGTCTCATGACGGTGGGTTGTAAATGAATATTCAAGAAAAAGATAGACATGAATGGTAAGGCACACACGTACAAAGCAAGGCTGGTGGCGAAGGTCTATACTCAAACCTACGGGATTGATTATGAGGAGGCTTTCTCAACAGTCGCTAAGATAAAGTCTATTATGATAATGCTTGCCATAGCTGCGTTTCATGATTATGAAATATGGCATATGGACGTCAAAACCGCTTTCCTTAATGGGAAACTGACAAAGGATGTGTTTGACACAACCCAACGGTTTTGTAGACCTAAAGTATGTAGGGTCGCCTACCTACGGATCATATCTTGACGCGACGCCGTCCAACGAGTGCGGAATCCTCGTTAGCGGTTTGACGGATAGATCACACACACGAAACACGGAGACACACACGATGATAGACGCAAACTATAACGCCCCGACACGTGATTCTCTCCAAGAACACTCCTAAAACCTCTGCAAGTTCGTAATCACCCTTTGCCTTAATTCTGCAAAAGTTATTAATTAAAATGGATTAACATTAATTATAACCCTCAGATTCGAACTTGCCTTGAACAAGTTCGAGAAGGCCCAAGCTCACGAACTTGTCCACCATAAGTTCGAATCACGCCTTTGAACTTATTCTAGAACTTGTCTTTGAACTTGTTCTAGAACTTATGTTTGAACTTATGTTTGAACTTATCTTTGAACTTATGTTTGAACTTATTGTAAAACATCAATTACAACTAAGTTCAAATAAATATACAACAATAACAAACATATATCAAACATATAACAAACATATATCAAACATGTATTAATATGCAATTACGAACAAATTGACTATTACAAAATATCGTCTACACTTAGACTGCTATCGTCACACTAGATGCACTAACAAAGAATCCTAAGAAGGTGTATAAGCTTCAGAAGGTCATTTATGGACTCAAGCAAGCTTCTCGGAGCTGGAATCTTTACTTCCATGAGAAAATCACAGAGTTTAGATTATCTAGAAGCAAAGACGAGTCGTGTATATATGTCAAGGTCAGTGGAAGTACTGTAGTCTTCCTGGTATTGATTTCGATGATATACTGCTTATAGGAAACGATATCCCAACATTACAGAGTGCAAAAGATTGGTTGAAAAAGTGTTTTGCTATGAAAGATTTGGGAGATGCAACTTACATTCTAGGTAATAAGATTTACAAAGATTGATCAAAACGTCTAATAGGACTAAGCCAGGATACGTACTTAGATAAACATTGAAAAGGTTCAATATGGGGAAATCTAAGAAAGGGAATCTTCCCTTAAATCACGGCATGAAGGTTAGCAAAGACCTGAGTCCGAAGAAAAAGGAGGAACGAGAAAGAATGAGTCGAATTCCATATGCTCCGGCCACCGAATCGATAATGTATGTCATGACGTGTACGAGGCCTAATGTCTCATTTGCCTTGAGCATGGTGAGTCGACATCAACAGAATCCTGGTGAAGGTCATTGAATAGTGGTCAAGAATCATCTGAAATATGAGAGAAATATTAAGGACAGGTTCTTGGTCTATGGTGGAAAAGATGAACTCAAAGTGACAGGTTATTGTGACGCGAGTTTCCAGACAAATAGAGATGACAGTCGGTAATAGTCTGGTTGGGTATTTTTGCTGAATGGGGGAGCTGTGACGTGGAAGACTTTGAAGCAGGATACAGTGACAGACTCTACATGCGAGTCAGAATATACTGCAGCTAGCGAGCCCTCAAAGGAAGCCATCTGGATGAAGAACTTCATTAGAGATCTTGGAGTTGTCTCAATAGTACAAGACCCCATTGAAATATTCTGTGACAACGAGACTACGGTTGCATTGACTAAAGAACCCAAAGATCTAGGGAAGTCAAAGCACATTGAACGCAAGAACCATTTCGTGTGGAGAAAAGTCGAAGAAGGACATGTGATTGTGAAGCATGTACGATCAGAGGAGAAGCTGGCCGATTTGTTCACAAAGACACTGACGCAGTCAAAGCACAATGAACATGCTAGGTGCATAGGTTTAAGAGATAATATAAAGTTTAAGTAGTTGGTTGAAGTTGAAACATTGTAACAATGATTTGAAATTGTAATACTTTTGGTGATTAAATAGTGGAGATTTATTTATTTGCAAGGTGCTGCCATTTATTATTCTTTATCGTTGTGTTTCCTCTTGCATGTATAGAACCCACTTCCTGAATTAATTTTATTCAAAATCCTCAGTCGATCATACAACGGAAAGTTAGTGTTGAATAAAGACTGTCATGGAGTGTTAGTAGATTGTCTAAAAGTTAGACATGGCATAGAGATCGCTGCAGCACTCATGGGTACTTAATAAAGATTTATGTGTAGGAAAACCCGCACTTAGAAAGTTACTTCATGGATCAAGATCACAAGTAATTCTAAGATGATAAAATCCTCTATTCTTAAGCGGAGATACATAGAGGTTATAGTTTTTTAGTCTATTGTACCTTAGTTGATTCAAACGCTTAGCGTAAATGCGAGTTATAAAGGATGTCCTAGTTATGACATGATTAATTCACTAGTGTCGTGTATTCAAAGTCATTTGTTCCTTTTTCCTTAGTGGAAAAGTGATATCTATGAGCCCTCTGATGATTAAATGTGACCTGAAAAGTGTCAGGCCCAACCGAGACTAAATTGATGTGTTCAATTCGGTAGTCTCACATATTCAAATTAATCGAAAATGAAGAACATAATTTTTGAAACTCAAGATTGATTGATAAGATTCAGAGTTTGGCAGTTGCGATTAGAGATGACACTCTCTGCTAGTTAAAGTAATAGACTTAGAAAAATAGTAACTGATGACTGGTCCAAGTGGGAGACTGTTGGAATTAGTGTCTAAGTCATAACTAATTTGTAAAGTTATTATTTATTAGTAGGGTCCTTTTTGGGTTGCCCTCATTGAACCATCAAGAGAATTAAATAACTATGTGATATAATATTAATTAGAATTAATAATATATAAATAAATAATTGGTTTATTAATTTATCATCTATATCTATCTATACTATTAAAAGAGTAACTATACTCATTTTTTGTGAAGCCACGTGTCGTCACCATGAATCGACACGTAGCATTTATAGATTTTAAAAATAATAAAGAAATTTAAATCAAATCTATCCAAATCTAATATAATCCACTTTTAAATTCAAATCAAATCAAATCAAATCAAACAGAATCTAATAATCTATTTAATTATAAGATAATATAATAAAAGTTTAAAAAAATATATAAGACAATAATTACTCTTCATATATATTTAGATATATACAAAATTAATAGGTCATAATAAATAATAATATCATCTTATATAGTTTTGTTTAAAAAATAATATTTATATCTTTATCTTTTTATTTGTTATATTTTATATATATTAAAAATATTCGCGTAATACGCGAGTAATAAACTAGTATCATAATAAAAGAAAATATTCAGCGCCAAGTGTCGCTTCCTGAGTTACTCATAATTTTGTTTTTCCGCCTAAATTTTCAAATATAACTCTTCTAAATTATTTATCTAATTTGTTCTTAAAAACTAAATAAAAGACATTATTAATTATTATCTAGTTTAATGTCAATATATAAAAGACAATCTCATTAAATAATTTTAATAACTATTTAAGTAAACCCTAATTTTAATCTAACGAGATTACTATTCCAAGCATTTTAAAATAAAAATACTATAGTGTTAATAATAATATTTTATAAATTTAAAGTTATAATAAAAAATATTAATATTGTGTTCCATGTAGAAATAAAAATTTTATTTATAGTAACTTTAAATACAGAAACTTAAAAAATAAAAAGGTTACTATTCATAAATAACTATACACAATAAAAATTATTATTCACAACAAAAAATAATACTATTCATAAATTTTTATAAAATAATAAATAATTATTTTTGTAAGATTAAGCAAAACTTTACATTCTAAAAAAGTAAATAATTCATGTATATATAAATCTACAATAATATATATATATATATATATATATATATATATATATATATATATATTGTGTGTATATATATATATATATATATATATATATATATATATATATATATATATATATATATATATGTATATATATATATACTAATAAAGCATTTAGCTTTTTACAAGATTCAATACAAAAGGTACAACCAATCAATACATAACCTTGAATTTTAAGACAAATAGCTTTTATGCATTAAGTACAACATATTTATGCAGATAAATCATAAACGTATAGAACTCATGATAAAAACGATTGGGAAAAGCTGCCTCGGGAATTACCAGTCTCTTCCTCTTCTCTGGAAGAACAGTACCGTGTCCTGCTGGAATTCCAAGTTTTCCACTCACAAACACACGTTTCTCTTCTACTCTACTTCTTTCGTGATCATCGACGGAACAACCAGCACACCGGAGGCGTTTTACGACTGTTAGATTTATTATTTCGATCCTAGGAGTTGTTTTGTAATATTTATTGTGTTTGTAATTTGTCTTGTATTTAATTTCTATGTAATTTATGTTTATGTAATAGTTTAGGGGCCAAATGTGCCAATGTGTGAAAGTTAATTAAAGGAGCCTAGAAAAGGCTCCTAGGGTTACTTTTGGTTCCACGGTTGACATTTTGAATATAACATTCCAGCCGCCACTGTTCATTCACTCTCAATATTCATATTGTCTCTTCTTCATCATATTACATTTATTGAGCTTGTTTCTTCATGTGTATGATAAGAAAATCATCAAGGTACAGAAAATATACGGGAATACATCTTTACAATTGGTATCAAAGGTCTTATCAACGTCTAGTTGCCAGTTATGTGGGATGAACTCGACAAACTCGGCGCTGGGTAGGATGGATTCCTCGGGTAGCTGAGCATTGTTATTTAGGATGGGGGGATGGGGTACGGTGAGAATGATTACGGGATCCATTATCCTGCAAAGTGCAACAAAGTTAGAATCAAAAGACTTGAGATGATAATTCATTGATGTGAAGTCTAGATGAGTGTGAAATAGAAATTGTCTGATCTGTTTAGCATCGGGTCTTATTAGTAGAATAAAATTTTACTAATAAAGTCCAAAGTCAATCGTTAAGAGACCGATGTTAGATAAGACCTTTTCACTCAAACACTAATCCTAACTCTAATCAATGGTGCACTTGGATGGAACTATTTTTTGTGATTTTTGAATTTATATGAAAATGCAGAAATGGAAAAATTAAAAATTAAAAAAAAATCCTAAGTGTTGGATTTCGGATAGTCCGAATTCGGATGAACAGTGTCACCGAATTCGGATCAATCCGAAATCGGATGATGGATGATTGATGAGTGGTGGTTCGAATTCGGAGGAGGTGATGAACAGGGACCTAATTCGGATGATGGTCCGAAATGCAAAGGTATGGAATGAATGACAGGTCCGAATTCGGATGGGTCATGAAACATGTTCCGAATTCGGATGATGACTTATGTGAATGCATGAAATGTTATGGATAGGTCCTGAGTTCGGATGGTACCCAGAATTCGGATGGGAACCGAATTCGGATATCATCCGAATTCGGATGAACAGTGGAGAACATACTTAGACTAATTTCAGTTTTTGAAAATTTTGCCCCTGCTTTGATGGTCCGAATTCGGATCAACAGTGACCCGAATTCGGATCAACAATGGTCCGAACTTGGATTTGTACTTTTAAAATTTTGAAGTTAGTCTAAGTCGGATATCCGAATTCGGGTGGTGGTCCGAATTCGGACATCCGAAACTGCATGAGTGCAGTTAATGTGTTCATGCAAGAAATAAACGTGAACAGTTGAAATGTTAATAAAAATGCATGAGATTACAGATCCTAGTCTAAAACAAGTTACTGAACATTTCTTTTAACTACAACTAAAGAAAAATAACACATTAAAGTACCTAAAATGAGTAAAAACCGAAATGAAAAAACTAAGAAAAAATGAGAATCAAACTCATAATATAGGAAGATAAATACTTAAATAAAGTGAAAAGAAAGTTACCTTGTTAGATTTATTATTTCGATCCTAGGAGTTATTTTGTAATATTTATTTTCATTGTAATTTGTCTTGTATTTATTTCTATGTATTTCATGTCTATGTAAAAGTGTAGGGGTCATTGTTGCCAAGTGTTGTAACTTAATTAAAGGAGCCTATAAAAAGGCTCCTAGGGTTACTTTTGAGAAACACGGTTGACTACATTTGAATATTCTTAAGAGCCGCCACTGTTCCATCAAAGCTTTAAAACATTCATCTTGTCTTCTTCTTTATCAACACATTTGTTGAGCTAGTTTTCTTCATGTGTTTGATGAGAAAATCATTGAGGTGCTGAATACATTCGGGTTTTCATATTTACAATTGG
This sequence comes from Centrapalus pauciflorus, assembly GCA_020465985.1. Taxonomy (NCBI): domain Eukaryota; kingdom Viridiplantae; phylum Streptophyta; class Magnoliopsida; order Asterales; family Asteraceae; genus Centrapalus; species Centrapalus pauciflorus. The sequence continues at coordinate 202,014 of JAANYP010006088.1, forward strand.
TATCAGAGCTCAGAGGGGTGGATTTCAACTGATTACTTACGGGTTCTGCTGGGTTGTTCATGTTCTTCGAGTTCTTCAATATTCAACCGGTTAGATCTTCATTTTCCATGGTTTTTCGAGTTTCTTGTGTTATAATGGTTCTATAAACATCACATTATCATTATATACTGATTTTAAACTCATTTACTTCCATATATTTGTTAAAATCATCAAGAATCGACCATTTTGAAGCTTGAAAATATGGGTTTTTTAAGTGGGTTTTTCATGTGTTCATGCTAGTTTTAAGTGTTTTCTAGGTTGTTTTAAATCACCAAAAGTGTTTAAAATAGTTTATAAATCATTTAGAACTGTTTTTAGGCATTAAAACTGATAAAAATCGAATTCTGTCTTTTCTGCCTTAGAAAAACGTAAAAACCTGCTGTATTTCGGATTACATACTGTAGCATTTCGGACCACATAGGCACCAAATTCGGACCCCACAATCATCCTAATTCGGACCATACTTAGGTGAATTTCGGACACCCCATAAGTCAATTTCGGACCCCAATTCGGTCCAATCCGAACTTCGGACCATCCGAAGTTCAGGAAAGACTTTCCATTTTTCACTGATTGGGACTTGTTCTTAAATTTTTTAATTTCGGACCACACCATTTCGGACCATCCGAATTCGGTCCTTCCTCTGTCCCTATTTCGGAACCATCATATTTCGGCCACTTCACTGTTCATCCGAATTCGGTTCATCCGAATTCGGTCCATTGGTCCATCCGAACTTAGGTCATCCGAACTGTTCATCCGAATTAGGACACTCATCCGAATTAGTACCTTCATCCGGATAACTATTCATCCGAAATTGACCCATCCGAAGTCTAGTCATCCAAAATCAACCCATCCGACTCACTATTCATCCGAAATCACTTCATCCGAATTCGATCCATCCGAATTCGGTTCCTCCATCCGAATCACTGTTCATCCGAACTCAAGCATCCGAATTCAGATCATTCTGGTTTCAGTCCAACCCATCCGTGTTCAGTTTCCACCTCTAAGATCTCCATATTCTTAATCAGCACCAATCCAATACTCATAATGTCTCGTGAAGCTCTTGTACTCGGATCTGAGAACAGACCACCTGTTCTCTATCCTGATGAGTATGAACAATGGAAAGCCCGGTTCCTGAAATTCGTTGGAATGCAACCTCTCGGGAATCTGATGCTTCAATCAATATCCGAAGGACCCGTCATCTACTATAGAGAGATTGCTGCCAGACCCGAGGCTGATCCTCCTATCCTAGCCTCAAAAGTTGAAAGAGAGCCGGCAAATGAAGCCGAGAGGGATCGCCAGCACGCTGATAAGAGGGCAGAATATCTGATTTATCAAGCCCTCCCCACTGATATTTTGGTAGGTGTAGACAGTAAAATGTCTGCAAAAGAAATGTGGGACGAGCTGGGAATCCAAATGCTGGGGGCAGATCTTGATGATCGTGCCAAAATTGAAGAGGCGAAGGCAAAGTTTTCAGAATTCTGCGCCAAAGACGGGGAATCTCTGCAATCCACGTTCACCAGGTTTTGTGCAGTCCTTAACGAATTGAATAAACTGCACATCAAGAAGGATCGGGATGACATAAACATCCAATTCTTTGCCGCCTTAGCCCCCGAGTGGCAGCTTGCATGTAGGGCAACAAAAAGAGTTCTGAACATTCCTGAGGTATCCATAAATGTCGTCTTTAAGGAGTTTAAGAAATATCAAGGGGATGTGGATCAACAGAAGCTGATGGCAAATCAATTGGCCTCTCTACTGCTATCAGCCAACACAGGGTTGAAACCAAATGATTCCCTAGCCTTGATCACCAACACGCAGATTCCGACACCATCTTTTGCTCCTGGTTCTTCATCATCTCAGTACAGGTTTGCTTCCCCTCCGCGTGAGGTCTATGATGAGGAGGAAGCCACGATCAAAGAACAGATTGCCTTGTGGACCAACCGTCTCCAACAACGACGGTTCTCCAACAAGACCAACAACCAACTCCGATATGACACTGGTCCTCGGAGGTACTCAGATGACAGGAGGGATGACCGCCGCGATGACTATCGCAGAGATGACTACCGCAGGGATGACACTGGTTCTCCAACAAGACCAACAACCAACTCCGATATGACACTGGTCCTCGGAGGTACTCAGATGACAGGAGGGATGACCGCCGCGATGACTATCGCAGAGATGACTACCGCAGGGATGACAGGGATGATCGCCGGTATGATGACAGACGCGACTATCGCGATGATTGCCGTTATGAAAGGCGTGACGAAAGGCGAGATGACAGGAGAGATGACAGGCGGGACGATCAAAGGGATGATCGTCGGGATGACCGCCGGGACAGAAGGCGTGATGATAGCCGTGAGCACCGCCGGGCCGACAAAAGGCCGGCGGAAAGAAGAGAGGAGAAGCCAAGAGCAGACGAGCCAAAGGCCACTGATGAACGTCTCTGCTACAAATGTGGCAAACCGGGCCACTTTGCTAGGGAATGCAAGAACAATTTTGAGAGAGACGTTGCGTATTACGAAAGAAAGCTCGAGGCTGCAAAGAAGAAATCGGATGCGTTGGCCCTCGTCGCCCAGGAGGACTACTGGGATGCTGAAGATTCAGACGACGAGGATGAAAAGGGCAAGAATTGCTATATGGTTGATCGTCAGGGGTTGGAGATTTGTACTGATGTCACTGCTGCAATTTCAGACACTGCTGCTGAGGGGGAGACAATGAAACATCCACCAGCATATCTGATGGCTACAACCGACGATCCCGAATGCTCCACATCCGGTTCAGAGTCCAGTGAGGTATATTCCTATTACATTCCTGCACATGTAAATAAATTATTTGTAGATAATGAATGTACACTACACACACAAATACTTGATCTACAAGATAGATTAAAAGCTGAAACTGCAAAGTGTGTACAGGCTGAACATCAAGCTCATATTTTGAAAGAATCATCTGAATTATATCATGCAAAATGGTTAACTAATCATAATGTTATAAAACAGATGTTGATAGAAAAAGTAGATGTTCAGGATAGGAATATATACCTTGAATCTTGCATGGAAACGCTTTCAAAAGAAAAACTCTCTTTAAAAGAAGAAATTTCTGTTCTTACAAAACAATTAGATGTGGTAAATATGGAAAATATAGACAGTTTAGAAAAATACAAAATGATTGAAGAAGAAAGGATAAGTTTGTACGCAAGAATAAAGACCCTTGACGATGCATTTTTGAAAAGGGGTCAAACAGAACAAACTATCCATTTAAATCAGCCCAAAGAAACTAGGTTTTACCATTCTAAACAGGGAATTGGTTTTAAAAATCCTAAATATTTGGAAAAAGCACAAAATGTCTTGCCTGTATTTTATGACATGAATTATATGGGAGCCGGTATTAAATCTTTCTTTTTTGAGTCATCAAAAGAAGTTTTAAACCAAGAAAATGAGAAACGTGTTGCGCGTAAAGATAAAGAAATTTCTTTTCATTATGAAGAACTTAACGAGAGTTATTCTTCTAGAGTACCCACTTTAGAGGAAGATCTCTCGTCAACTTATTCAGAAACTGAATTGAACACTGAAACTGAAAAATCAACTCCTCAACTTTATATTCCTGCAAAAGTTCTTCAACAACAAATCATTGTTTTAGAAAAGGAATTGAAGTCATCTCAAGAGAAAGCACTTGATCTTCAAGATGCTCTTCTTAAGAGAGAAGAAGAATTGATAAATCAATCCTTTCAACAAACTGTGGAAGTCACTGTCTACAGAGAAAATTTTGAAATCGTTTCACAACAATTGAAAGATCTTTCAAAACAACAAACACTTTCTCATTCTCTAAAAATTCCATGTATGTCATCAGATAAAGGTAAGGCTACAGCTGAAATTCTTCTATCTTTGTCAAAGGTGAGTGCTCAAATGCTTTCAAGAATGAGGTTTCTAAAAAGACTCAGATAAAATCCAAGTCTTTTAAGAAACCCACTCACCTCCAAAAAGAAAAGTCTGTCAAGTCTAAATCTTCCATGCTTACTGACTCTAATCGTTTTGTTCCTACAGATCATATAAGGAGAGTCCCAAAAACCACCATGCAGGATTTTACAAGTTTTTTTGTGAAGAAAGCTTTAATGCCAAGTGATTTTGTTACTAGAGATAGGATGCCTGTAATCTCTAAAGACAATTTGTGTAACAAAGCGTGTGACAATGTTTGTAATGATGTACCGAATTCTACTATTCCGTTAAAGTACTCTTTCAAGGATTTGTTTAATCTATGTCCAACTAAATATAGACGACAGGTTCCTGAAATGAATGCTTTTGTGCCTTATCCTGTTAAACGTATTCGGAAAAAGAAAACTAAAAATAGTGCATCATCGGCCACAAACAAAGTTGAGACATGTCCGTTGCCAAGGCCCAAAACCAAAGCAACGGTCAAGAAGGTCTCAACAAGACAAAAACCGAAGGCAATTTCAGCGCCTAAGGTTCCAAAACCCAATAAATCCAATCTTCAATGGATTCCAAAGGGTTGTGCATCTGGACCACACACAAATGCTAGTTGGGTTTCTAAATCTGTACACGTGCCATATAAATCTGGAAATCCTAACAAAAAGGGACCCATATTGAGGTGGGTACCCAAGGTTGTGTGATCTTAATGCAGATGGTTCTTGGTTACTTCTGATCAAGACCCGTGCTTCAAAGAAATGGCTTCTAGTTACCTTAGACTAGGACCCGTTCTTTTGCTTGTCGGTTGTGCTTAAACCGACACGTTTGGCTTCTGTGCACACAGCCCAGGACCCGGTCTTAACTCATCATGTTTTCTGAACATCTCGGTTCAGAACACGGTTTGATTGTGAATTAAAAATGGATGTGTTTGAATGCATATAGTTTTTCATTATATGAATTTATGTGTTTTTCAGGCTAAGTCCATTTGGTATATGGATTCGGGTTGCTCCAAGCACATGACAGGAAGAAGAGAATTGCTGTCCAACGTTGTTGAACAGTATTGCGGAACTGTGAAATTCGGGAACAACCATCAGGCTCAAATAAAAGGATACGGGGACTTAGTTCTAAATAATCTGGTCATCAAGGACGTTGACTATGTTGAGGGGTTATCTCATAATCTTTTTAGCATAGGACAGCTCTGTGACAAAGGACTAGAAGTAACATTTAGGGCTAAGAACTGCAGTGTTAAGAACATGGATGGAAAAGAAATCTTGACTGGTTCCCGAAAATCTAACCTTTACACCATTGACGTATCTAAGCTTGTAGTGAAGGATAACATTTGTCTACTATCAAAAGCCTCGTCAAAAGACTCTTGGTTGTGGCATCGAAGATTATCCCATTTGAATTTTGATAACATCAACAAGCTGGCTGCGAAGCAATTGGTCAAAGGACTTCCTGAGTTACGCTATGAAAAGGACCATCTGTGTGGAGCATGTGAGAAAGGAAAAATGAAACGATCATCTCACAAACCAAAGCCCGAACCATCAACAAAAAGAGTTTTGGAGTTACTTCATATGGATTTATGCGGACCGATGAGAACACAAAGCATAAATGGAAAACGATATGTGTTGGTTATCGTTGATGATTATTCTCGATATACCTGGGTAAGGTTCTTGCGTTCCAAGGACGAGACAGCTCAAGAAATCATTGATTTTATCAAGAGTGTCGAGACCCAACAGCAGCTGTCAGTACAATCAATCAGATCAGATAACGGCACGGAGTTCAAGAACTCGGTAGTGGAGGGCTTCCTTCGATCCAAGGGGATTCAGCATCAATACTCTGCTGCTCGAACACCTCAACAAAATGGGATCGTAGAAAGGCGTAACCGTACGCTAGTAGAAGCCGCTCGTACAATGCTCACATACTCAAAGCTACCTCCGTTCTTGTGGGCCGAAGCCGTATCAACAGCATGCTATACACAGAATCGCTCCATCATTCATAAGCGCTTTAACAAAACTCCATACCAACTCTTTTTGAATAAAGTACCATTTATCAAGTACTTACGTGTATTTGGTTGCAGGTGCTATGTGCTGAATGACAGAGACAACCTCGGGAAATTTAACGAAAAGGCGGATGAAGCGATCTTCATTGGATACTCATCCAATTCGAAGGCGTATCGCGCATTCAATACCCGAACCAGAACAGTCAATGAAAGTGTACACGTCACATTTGATGAGTTGGCTGAACTGGCACCCGAAGTTGATCAATCAGGACCACGCATTACTCAAATGCCTGGAGACTCTTCGAATAACCCCATTTCTTTTTCTTCTTCTGATTTGGTTAATTTATTTGATCCTTTTTATGTTGAATTTTTCGGTCCTAACGCTAGTGTGTCTAATGTTGTTAATAATGTAGGTAATCCTTCCAGTTCAACTGCGCCGCAAAGTTTCTCCACTCCATCTTCATCAACATATCCTCATCCATCCACATCATCCACCGACACATCCGCAGTTGAATCTACTCCTATAATACCCTCACATGTAATACCAACGATTCTTCCTTCACCTGAACACTCGGAAATTGAACCAGAACCTGTGGTACCATCATTTGAAACCATTGACCATGAATCCTCATCCATTCCCATATTAACCACAGAGGTTCCATCCCGAGCACCCCTTCCACACGAGATCAAATGGACCCGCAGTCACCCAACAGAACAAATCATTGGTGACGTAACAACAGGAGTCCAAACTCGTAGGGCATCTGCTAATGAATGTCTCTACACATCATTCTTGAGTATGATAGAGCCCGCTCGTGTGGATGAAGCCCTGACAGATCCGGATTGGATAGTTGCAATGCAAGAGGAACTCAACCAGTTTGAACAGCTAAGAGTATGGCGGTTAGTTCCCAAGCCAAAAGACCGTACAGTCATCGGAACAAAGTGGATCTTTAAGAACAAACGAGATGAAAACGGCATTGTGATAAGGAACAAAGCAAGACTTGTTGCCAAAGGCTACCGACAACAAGAAGGGATAGATTATGACGAGACCTTCGCTCCAGTTGCACGGATCGAAGCAATCAGAATCTTCTTGGCGTATGCGGCACACAAAGACTTCAAAGTGTACCAAATGGACGTCAAGACTGCCTTTCTAAACGGTGAACTTAACGAGGAAGTGTATGTTGAACAACCACAAGGCTTTGTTGATGCACATAAACCTGACCATGTTTATGTGCTAGATAAGGCTCTCTATGGTTTAAAACAAGCACCTCGAGCATGGTATGATAGTCTTTCGAATTTCCTTATTTCTTCCGGTTTCTGTTCACTAAAAGGGAAGGCCCACATATAATGCTAGTACAGATTTATGTTGACGATATTATATTTGGATCTACTGACAGTAATTTTTGTAAGGATTTTTCAGCCCTAATGGAGTCTTGGTTTGAGATGAGTATGATGGGGGAAATGAACTTTTTCCTCGGATTACAAGTCAAACAACTTGAGGATGGGATTTTTGTGAACCAGTCGAAATATACTCTTGACATTCTCAAGAAGTATAAGTTAGACTCTTGCACGAGTATCGCAACTCCCATGGCCTCCAACTGTAAGTTAGACACCGATCCTTCCGGGAAAAGTGTCGATAATACAACTTACAGAGGGATGATAGGATCCTTACTGTACTTGACTGCCAGTAGACCGGATATAGTGTTTTCAACATGTCTTTGTGCTAGATTTCAGGCCGACCCAAAAGAATCACACCTAACTGCGGTAAAACGCATTTTTCGTTATCTTAAGGGTACACCCGAACTTGGTCTATGGTATCCAAAGGGAACCGATTTCGATCTTACCGCGTTTTCAGATGCTGATTTTGCAGGTTGTAGAGTGGACAGAAAAAGCACATCGGGAGGAATACAGTTCTTAGGCGATAGACCGGTGAGTTAGTCTTCCAAAAAGCAGAATTGTGTATCCACATCCACAGCTGAGGCTGATTATGTAGCAGCTGCAAGTTGTTGCTCTCAAGTGCTGTGGATGAGAACACAATTACGCGATTATGGGTTCTCACTCACCAATATCCCTATTTACTGTGATTCTCGAAGTGCAATTGCCATCTCTTGCAATCCCGTGCAGCACTCTCGTACAAAACACATAGATATCAGGTATCATTTTATTAAAGATCACGTTGAAAAGGGAACCATTGAGTTGTATTTTGTTGGCACGGAATACCAACTAGCGGATATATTTACTAAAGCTTTAGACGAACCTCGTTTTCGGTTTTTAGTATCTCATATCGGCATGTTGAATCCACCTTCCAATTAAATATCAGATATTGTCTTAAATAATTCTATTTCAATCTATCATGATTGAAATTCCTTTATTTTAGAAAATAACTGTTATTTAAATTTAAGGAGTATGTCACAAGATTGAAAATCAATCTTTCCTTATCTGCGTATATTTTTAATAATTAATGATCCTGATAAATTGCTGTGTGACTTGTTCATCATGGAGTGGGATGCAAACAATATCCAGGTTTGTCGGTATTTGTAAGGCTTAAAGAAGGGTTGTCATGATTTAAATCTGAAACAGAAAATGAAAAAGGATCGGTATTTATTTGAGGGGGAGTAGAGTTAGGATTTTAAATTTTATAATTCTGTGTTTCTTTTTATTTCTTTTATAGTTAAATTTTTTTAATTTTAGGATAGTCTTAATTTTAATTTAATTTTAAGTGTTAATTTAATAGGTCAGAAAATATCAAAAAGATTTTAACTTTCAAAATTATCAAAAAACCAAAAAGATTTTAAGTTACTTCAATTTTAACTTCAAAATTAAAGAAAATACCAAAAATATTTTTATTTTATGTTGTATTGGACCAAAATTTCTTTTTGTTCTATTTCCTTAAAAGCCCAAAATCACTTTTTTGTTGTGTTGTGTTGTGTGGTAAAACATCCGCCGGCCCATCTCTCTTTTTGGGCGCGGACCACCCGACCCGACCCGCACGCCTTTAAAAGGGCGGGTCAACGGTCAAACGCCTCACTTTACTTCATCTTCAAGAAATTTCCTTTCTACTTCTTCTTCTTTCTCTCTGTCGACGAACTCCTCCGCCGAACCACCATTACCGACGATTCCAAGCTTTTGGACCATCATTCTTCTTCATTTTTCTTGCATTTTCCATCATCTGCACTATCAGGTATTCCATTTTTACCTTTACTTCAGTATTTTACTTCATATATTGTGTGTTTGATCTTCAAATTTTTTTTCCTTTTTCATTTCGGTTTTTACTCTTTTTAGGTAGTTTAATGTGTTATATTTTCTTAGTTGTAGTTAGATAAAGTATTCAGTTAGTTATTTTAAAGTAGGATCTGTAACTTCATGCATTTTTATTAACCTTTCAACTGTTCACGTTTAATCTTTGCATGAACATTAACTGCACTCATGCAGTTTCGGATGTCCGAATTCGGACCACCACCCGAATTCGGATGTCCGACATGGATTTAATTCAAAAAATTTTCAAAATAGAAAACCCATTTCGGACCACTGTTGATCCGAATTCGGTTCACTGTTGATCCGAATTCGGACCATCAAAGCAGGCTCAAAACTTTATAAAACTTGAAAATTGTCTAAGTCTGTTCACCACTGTGCATCCGAATTCGGATGATACCCGGATTCGGTCCCCATCCGAATTCCAGGTACCATCCGAAATTAGGACATATCCATATCATTGCATGCATTTACACAAGTCATCAACCGAATTCGGACCATGTTCATACCACATCCGAATTTGGACCAACTTTCATCCATTTCATGTCTGACACTTCGGACCATCATCTGAATTCGGTCCCCAGTTTCACCTAATCCGAATTCGGACCACCCCTTACATCATTCCTGCATCATTCAATTTCGGACGGATCCGAATTCGATGACACTGTTCATCCGAATTCGGACCATCCGAAATCCAACACTTAGGATTTTTTTTAATTTTTTTCATTTTTCATTTTTTCCATTTCTGCATTTTCATATAAATCAAAAATCACAAAAATAGTTCCTTCCAAGTGCACCATTGATTAGAGTTAGGATCAGTGTTTGAGTGAAACGGTCTTATCTAACATCGGTCTCTTAACGATTGACTTTGGACTTTGTTAGTGGAATTTTATTCTGCTAATAAAGACCCGATGTTAAACAGATCAGACAATTTCTATTTCACACTCATCTAGACTTCACATCAATGCATTATCATATCAAGTCTTATGATTCTAACTTTGTTGCACTTTGCAGGATAATGGATCCCGCAATCGTTCTCACCGTACCCCATCCTCCCATTCCAAATAATAATGCTCAGCTACCCGAGGAAGCCATTCTGCCGAGCGCCGAGTTTGTCGAGTTTATCCCCCATAACTGGCAACTCGACGTCTCTATCCTCCCGAAAGAATCCCAAACCCTTGCCTTTGACATTCTCACCCGCCATCCCATATATTATGCCCTTTCCACAGCCATAGCCATTCCCAAAATTTACCTACAACAATTCTGGAACAGGCTACAATTCATAACCGACCCCGAACCTCACTTCACCTCCACCATTGACTGCGTTCCAGTCAAAGTCACAACCACAGCCATCCGTCACATCCTTCGTCTTCCCATCCAAGACTATATTCCCTCCATTGACTCGTTCGATCCAAACCTATCCGTCTCAGAAGCCCTATCTGAAATTCAAACCCTAGGGTATGATGGACCCCTTACCAAACCATCCGACTTTCGCACCAAGAACCTTCAGTCCCACTGGAGGATTCTCTTCGATGTACTCAACAAGTGCCTGACAGCCAAACATTCTGGTCATGACTCAGCATCAGCCCAGGTTTTAGCCATGTTCGCTGGCTTTGCCTACGACCGACACGTGGACTATGCGGCTTTCATCTTTGAAGAATTAAGAAGAGTCCACGTGGAAAGGAGCACGAAGAAAGGACGCAAGTATGTCCCCTATCAACGATTCCTTCAGCTCATCATCCAGTACGCCATGGATCAGGACGAAGACATTCATGAGCGTCCAGAAGCTGATGTTTATCCAACCGTCGCTATCCAGAAATTGACTTTGCCAAAGGGGGCCCCGACGGTACAGGTAATGAAGATTCCATTATCGACTCTGACAAGGTCGAGGGGTACAGATCGGGTAAGGGACTATATGAAAGAAAATTATCCGGATGAGTCTCAGTCTGAATCGACTGAGACTAACCAGTCCGACGGTGAGCAGCATGAGAGTGAGAACGAGGGAGAAAGGATGGAAGTACAACAATCACTGGGTTATGGTGAGAGGGAGGCTGAGAGTGTAAGGGAGGGAGCCGTAGGTGAGACGGCAGAGACGGCGGATTCTGAACGAACCGTCTCTGTCGTAAGGCTGAGGGATATGCAATCTGAGGGTGAACCAAGCCCTATCAGCCGGACACCACTTCATAAGACCGTTAGTCCAGCGGTCGCCACAACCCCAACCATCCACTTGGTTTCCCCTCAAAGGGAAACCACTTCATTCCACGGGGATCTTCCACATACGCCATCGCCCTCTCATTCGGAGAGTGGCGGTGTTGAAAGAGGTCACACTCCTCCCCACGTGACCGAACTTCTTTCGCCCACGATTCCATCCCCACAAATAGACACCGTGCACGATGCCTTTGTGGCATCCCCAAGAGCTGCCTCCGTGGCAGCTCCCGAAACTTCCAGATCTGAGCATCCCGTAGTGGAGCCAGAGATGACGGAAGGAAGACCGGGAGTGGCTCAATCTACGCCGTCCACTTCCGGCCATCTCCCCATCAACTTGGAGATGTTAACGGCAGCCTTACGTGCTGCCGGCGTTATCACCCGGGCTGACCTGGACGCTCAAAGGGAGGCAGCCGAGGAACGACACACCGCCCTTCTTTCTCTTATAAAGGGTAAGGGTGTCGCCTCCGAAGCCGGCCCCTCACCAGGATCCCACTCAGTCCAACTACAAATAGCGGAGCTCTCTGACAAACTGGACGCACTCAATCGCCTAATCCTTCAGGTCCAGGAGCAGCTAAATTCAAGGATGGATCGCCTCGAGTCAGCAGTCGTCGATCTTCAGTGCCGCACCCAAGCTGAGCCCCCTAAAAGAAAGCATGACGACCAGGACGACCTTGATCGTCATGAGGGGGAGAAACGACAGAAAGTTCATCATGAGGGATCGATGATCATCCTAGGGGAAGCAGAGGCTGATACAACAGATATTCAAGGGTCTGGGTCTGGGGATCAAACTTATGAGGCCACGGAAGCACTGATGATAGAATATGAACCTCTACAGTTTGAGGACCCCGTCATGTATATAGGGGGAGCAGAGACAGCTGAGGGGTCAGAATATCAGGGGTCAAGGGAAAAGAGTAAGGAGCCTAAAAAATACCTCAGTATAGAAGACGAGCCCATGGTCGAGGGTCCAGCTCCACTGGATCCGATGACCGCTATGGTAGAATTCGAGGAGCCGCACGAGAAAGTTGAAATGATCTTGGTCTCCGATTCAGATTCCGATACCGAAGTCAACGAACCCTTATTAACCCCTAAGCCTGAACCTGAATCTCCGACGAACCCTCCTAGATCCCCAAATCCTCCTCCAGTCCAACAAACCCAACCCCCAGAGTATTCCCGAACAAAAAGGGTCGATTGTTTTGATGAAACTCCAGAAGGCCCTGGTATTTATAGAGAAGATGACTTATTCTGGGTAGACACTTATACAAAAGGCAAGGTTCGAACTCTGCCACAGGAAGAAAAGGATCAAATGCGACAAGAACGGCGGGGGACTATTATAAAGCTTCTTGAAGCTAAAAAGGACGAAATCGAAGAACCCCCCGTTCAAGGCCTGAAAGAATTCCTGCAGAAATTCCCCCCGGAGCAGTTTCAGAACCCTTACCTAGAAGAAAGATTCAAAATGGTATTCAGAAAGAAGCCTGGATCCTTCAGCAGACGCCTACTCATGGAACTTACAAACGTTACCAAAGCTGAACAGGCAGAATACTACCAACTGATGCTCCGGGAAAGAAGGTCGAAAGTATCCAAATCGAAGATAAAGTCACTCATTTCTATCACCATGTGCAAAAGGGCAAAAGTATACTACCCCGCTTTTCTAGTAGAAAGAGAAGACGGCACTATAAATGAGTTATTCGAGAATGACTTAGACTTCATAAATGTGGACGATGTCGAATTTCTACACGAACGATTGAAAAATCGCATTAAAGGACATATGTCTCGCATGACTGCTTTGGGTGCCCTGGTACGAAGCATGAACCGCCGCTCGATCATAATGTGCCTAAGAGACTTCCAAATGGCAATCGAGAGCGCGATGGTTAAGGTGGGTCTACGTGCACCGGAACAAGATAGCTTCCTCCTAGCCCACCACCCGGCCTACAGAGTGATACTTAAAGGAGATCCAGGTGTCATTTTTGTCAATCAAAGGGGCTACAAAAGGTTCATGCGCTTTGAGGATCTTCCCTGTTACTCCGATGGTACACTCAGATTGGTTCGAGCTGCGCTCACACAGAAAGTTCAAGACTTTGATGCTCAACCAGATCCACAACAAAGGTGTTCACCAAGAGAGATTCAGGACACCCTCAGCGGCATTGAACTCCTGAACGAACGGCTACATCTGAGGCAAGTAACCAGACGATTCGACGTCATACTTGGTCTCCAAGAATCGACTGACCATGCCAGAGTTCCAGGACCTCCTAAGTGATCGAAAAGGGGGAGATTGTTAGATTTATTATTTCGATCCTAGGAGTTATTTTGTAACATTTATTTTCATTGTAATTTGTCTTGTATTTATTTCTATGTATTTCATGTCTATGTAAAAGTGTAGGGGCCATTGTTGCCAAGTGTTGTAACTTAATTAAAGGAGCCTATAAAAAGGCTCCTAGGGTTACTTTTGAGAAACACACGGTTGACTACATTTGAAATTCAATTCTCAGCCGCCACTGTTCCACTGTTCCATCAAGAGTCTTCAAACATTCATCTTGTCTTCTTCTTTATTAAACACATTTATTGAGCATGGTTTTCTCATGTGTTTGATGAGAAAAACGTTAAGGTGCTGAATACATTCGGGATTTCACATTTACAGGTTTGATAAAAATAAAAATACTAAACTTTTAAAACACAAAAAGGTTAAATTAAAAACTAAAAGAACGATCGGTTTTGATATACTTGAAAATATACTAAAAAGATTTAAAAATACTTTATATGGTTTGATAAAAATAAAATACTAAATTTGTAAAACACAAAAAGATCAAATTCAAAACTAAAATAACGATCGGTTTTGATATACTAGAAAATATATTAAAAAGATTTGAAAAATACTTTATATAGTTTGATAAAAATAAAAATACAGAACTTGTAAAATACACAACGATCGGTTTTGATATACTTGAAAATATATTAAAAAGAATTGAAAAATACTTTATACGGTTTGATAAAAATAAAAATACTAAACTTGTAAAATACACAACGATCGATTTTCATATACTAGAAAACTTATTAAAAGGTTTTGAAAAATATTTTATATGGTTTGATAAAAATAAAAATACTAACTTTGAAAACACAAAAAGGTCAAATTCAAAACTAATATAACGATCGGTTCTGATATACATGAAAATATATTAAGAAGTTTTAAAAATACTTTATGTGGTTTAAATAAAAAAATACTAAACTTGTAAAATACACAACGATCGATTTTGATATACTTGAAAATATACTAAAAAGTTTTGAAAATACTTTATATGGTTTGATAAAAATAAAATACTAAATTTGTAAAACACAAAAAGATCAAATTCAAAACTAAAATAACGATCGGTTTTGATATACTTGAAAATATATTAAAATGATTTGAAAAATACTTAATATAGTTTGATAAAAATAAAAATACAGAACTTGTAAAATACACAACGATCGGTTTTAATATACTTGAAAACTTTTTACAAAGTTTTGAAAAATACTTTATACGGTTTGATAAAAATAAAAATACTAAACTTGTAAAATACACAACGATCGGTTTTGATAGACTTGAAAATATATTAAAAAGTTTTGAAAATACTTTATATGGTTTGATAAAAATAAAAATACTAAATTTGTAAAACACCAAAAGGTCAAATTCAAAACTAAAATAACGATCGGTTTTGATATACTTGAAAATATATTAAAAAGATTTGAAAAATACTTTATATGGTTTGAAAAAAATAAAAATACTAAAATAAAAAATAAAAATAAAAATACACAACGATCGATTTTGATATACTTGAAAATATATTTAAAAGTTTTGAAAATACTTTATATGGTTTGATAAAAATAAAAATACTGAACTTGTAAAATACACAACGATCGGTTTTGATATACTTGAAAATATATTAAAAAGTTTAGAAAATACTTTATATGGTTTGATAAAAATAAAAATACTAAATTTGTAAAACACAAAAAGGTCAAATTCAAAACTAAAATAATGATCGGTTTTGATATACTTCAAAATATATTAAAAACATTTGAAAAATACTTTATATGGTTTGAAAAAAATAAAAATACTAAACTTGTAGGATACACAACGATCGATTTTGATATACTTGAAAATATATTAAAAAGTTTTGAAAATACTTTATATGGTTTGATAAAAATAAAAATACTAAACTTGTAAAATACACAACGATCGGTTTTGATATACTTGAAAATATATTAAAACGTTTTGAAAAACTTTATATGGTTTGATAAAAATTAAAATACTAAATTTGTAAAACACGAAAAGGTCAAATTCAAAACTAAAATAACGATCGGTTTTGATATACTTGAAAATTATATTAAAAAGATGTGAAAAATACTTTATATGGTTTAATAAAAATAAATATACTAAACTTGTAAAAGACAAAAAGGTCAAAGAAAAACTAAAATAACGATCGGTTTTGATATACTTGAAAATATATTAACAAATTTTGAAAAATATTTTATATGGTTTGATAAAAAAAAAAATACTAAACTTTTAAAACACAAAAAGGTTAAATTAAAAACTAAAAGTACGATCGATTTTGATATACTTGAAAATATACTTAAAAGTTAAAAATACTTTATATGGTTTGATAAAAATAAAAGTAAAACACAAAAAGATCAAATTTAAAACTAAAATAACGATCGGTTTTGATATACTTGAAATATATTAAAAAGATTTGAAAAATACTTTATATAGTTTGATAAAAATAAAAATACAGAACTTGTAAAATACACAACGATCGGTTTTGATATACTTGAAAACTTATTATAAAGTTTTGAAAAATACTTTATACGGTTTGATAAAAATAAAAATACTAAACTTGTAAAATACACAACGATCGGTTTTGATAGACTTGAAAATATATCAAAAAGTTTTGAAAATACTTTATATGGTTTGATAAAAATAAAAATACAAAATTTGTAGAACACAAAAAGGTCAAATTCAAAACTAAAATAACGATCGGTTTTGATATACTTGAAAATATATTAAAAAGATTTGAAAAATACTTTATATGGTTTGAAAAAAATAAAAATACTAAACTTGTAAAATACACAACGATTGATTTTGATATACTTGAAAATATATTAAAAAGTTTTGAAAATACTTTATATGGTTTGATAAAAATAAAAATACTGAACTTGTAAAATACACAACGATCGGTTTTGATATACTTCAAAATATATTAAAAAGTTTCGAAAAACTTTATATGGTTTGATAAAAATTAAAATACTAAATTGGTAAAACACGAAATGGTCAAATTCAAAACTAAAATAACGATCAGTTTTGATATACTTGAAAATTATATTAAAAAGATTTGAAAAATACTTTATATGGTTTAATAAAAATAAATATACTAAACTTGTAAAATACAAAAAGGTCAAAGTAAAACTAAAATAACGATCGGTTTTGATATACTTGAAAATATATTAACAAATTTTGAAAAATATTTTATATGGTTAGATAAAAATAAAAATACTAAACTTTTAAAACACAAAAAGTTTAAATTAAAAACTAAAAGAACGATCGGTTTTGATATACTTGAAAATATACTAAAAAGATTTAAAAATACTTTATACAATTTGATAAAATTAAAAATACTAAACTTGTAAAATACACAACGATCGGTTTTGATATACTTGAAAATATATTAAAAAGTTTTGAAAATACTTTATATGGTTTGATAAAAATAAAATACTAAATTTGTAAAACACAAAAAGATCAAATTCAAAACTAAAATAACGATCGGTTTTGATATACTTGAAAATATATTAAAAAGATTTGAAAAATACTTTATATAGTTTGATAAAAATAAAAATACTGAACTTGTAAAATACACAACGATCGGTTTTACTTGAAAACTTATTATAAAGTTTTGAAAAATACTTTATACGGTTTGATAAAAATAAAAATACTAAACTTGTAAAATACACAACGATCGGTTTTGATAGACTTGAAAATATATTAACAAGTTTTGAAAATACTTTATATGGTTTGATAAAAATAAAAATACTAAATTTGTAAAACACAAAAAGGTCAAATTCAAAACTAAAATAACGATCGGTTTTGATATACAAGAAAACATATTAAGAAGTTTTGAAAATACTTTATATGGTTTGAAAAAAATAAAAATACTAAACTTGTAAAATACACAACGATCGATTTTGATATACTTGAAAACTTGTTATAAAGTTTTGAAAAATACTTTATACGGTTTGATAAAAATAAAAATACTAAACTCGTAAAATACACAACGATCGGTTTTGATCTACTTGAAAATATATTAAAAAGTTTTGAAAATACTTTATATGGTTTGATAAAAATAAAATACTAAATTTGTAAAACACAAAAAGATCAAATTCAAAACTAAAATAACGATCGGTTTTGATATACTTGAAAATATATTAAAAAGATTTGAAAAATACTTTATATAGTTTGATAAAAATAAAAATACTAAACTTGTAAAATACACAACGATCGGTTTTGATATACTTGAAAATATATTAAAAAGTTTTGAAAATACTTTATATGGTTTGATAAAAATAAAATACTAAATTTGTAAAACACAAAAAGATCAAATTCAAAACTAAAATAACGATCGGTTTTGATATATTTGAAAATATATTAAAAAGATTTGAAAAATACTTTATATAGTTTGATAAAAATAAAAATACTGAACTTGTAAAATACACAACGATCGGTTTTGATATACTTGAAAACTTATTATAGTTTTGAAAAATACTTTATACGGTTTGATAAAAATAAAAATACTAAACTTGTAAAATACACAACGATCGGTTTTGATAGACTTGAATATATATTAAAAAGTTTTGAAAATACTTTATATGGTTTGATAAAAAAAAATACTAAATTTGTGAAACACAAAAAGGTCAAATTCAAAACTAAAATAACGATCGGTTTTGATATACTTGAAAATATATTAAAAAGATTTGAAAAATACTTTATATGGTTTGATAAAAATAAAAATACTGAATTTGTAAAATACACAACGATCGGTTTTGATATACTTGAAAACTTATTATAGTTTTGAAAAATACTTTATACGGTTTGATAAAAATAAAAATACTAAACTTGTAAAATACACAACGATCAGTTTTGATATACTTGAAAATATATTAAAAAGTTTTGAAAAACTTTATATGGTTTGATAAAATTAAAATACTAAATTTGTAAAACACGAAAAGGTCAAATTCAAAACTAAAATAACGATCGGTTTTGATATACTTGAAAATATATTAAAAAGATTTGAAAAATACTTTATATGGTTTGAAAAAAATAAAAATACTAAACTTGTAAAATACACAACGATCGATTTTGATATACTTGAAAATATATTAAAAAGTTTTGAAAATACTTAATATGGTTTGATAAAAATAAAAATACTGAACTTGTAAAATACACAACGATCGGTTTTGATATACTTGAAAATATATTAAAAAGTTTTGAAAAACTTTATATGGTTTGATAAAAATAAAATACTAAATTTGTAAAACACAAAAAGATCAAATTCAAAACTAAAAATAACGATAGGTATCAAAATATTTGAAAATATATTAAAAAGATTTGAAAAATACTTTATATAGTTTGATAAAAATAAAAATACTGAAGTTGTAAAATACACAACGATCGGTTTTGATAGACTTGAAAATATATTAAAAAGTTTTGAAAATACTTTATATGGTTTGATAAAAATAAAAACACTAAATTTGTAAAACACAAAAAGGTCAAATTCAAAACTAAAATAACGATCGGTTTTGATATACTTGAAAATATATTAAAAAGATTTGAAAATTACTTTATATAGTTTGAAAAAAATAAAAATACTAAACTTGTAAAATACAAAACGATCGATTTTGATATACTTGAAAATATATTAAAAAGTTTTGAAAATACTTTATATGGTTTGATAAAAATAAAAATACTGAACATGTAAAATACACAACGATCGGTTTTGATATACTTGAAAATATATTAAAAAGTTTTGAAAAACTTTATATGGTTTGATAAAATTAAAATACTAAATTTGTAAAACACGAAAAGGTCAAATTCAAAACTAAAATAACGATCGGTTTTGATATACTTGAAAATTATATTAAAAAGATTTGAAAAATACTTTATATGGTTTAATAAAAATAAATATACTAAACTTGTAAAACACAAAAAGGTCAAAGTAAAAACTAAAATAACGATCGGTTTTGATATACTTGAAAATATATTAACAAATTTTGAAAAATATTTTATATGGTTTGATAAAAATAAAAATACTAAACTTTTAAAACTCAAAAAGGTTAAATTAAAAACTAAAAGAGCGATCGGTTTTGATATACTTGAAAATATATTAAAAAGTTTTGAAAATACTTTATATGCTTAGATAAAAATAAAAATACCGAACTTGTAAAATACACAACGATCGGTTTTGATATACATGAAAATATATTAAAAAGTTTAGAAAATACTTTATATGGTTTGATAAAAATAAAATACTAAATTTGTAAAACACAAAAAGATCAAATTCAAAACTAAAATAACGATCGGTTTTGATATACTTGAAAATATATTAAAAAGATTTGAAAAATCCTTTATAGGGTTTGATTTAAATAAAAATACAAAACTTGTAAAATACACAACGATCGATTTTGATATACTTGAAAACTTATTATAAAGTTTTGAAAAATACTTTATACGGTTTGATAAAAATAAAAATACTAAACTTGTAAAATACACAACGATCGATTTAGATATACTTGAAAACTTGTTATAAAGTTTTGAAAAATATTTTATACGGTTTGATAAAAATAAAAATACTAAACTCGTAAAATACACAACGATCGGTTTTGATCCACTTGAAAATATATTAAAAAGTTTTGAAAATACTTTATATGGTCTGATAAAAATAAAAATACAAAATTTGTAAAACACAAAAAGGTCAAATTCAAAACTAAAATAACGATCGGTTTTGATAAACTTGAAAATATATTAAAAAGATTTGAAAAATACTTTATATGGTTTGAAAAAAATAAAAATACTAAACTTGTAAAATACACAACGATCGATTTTGATATACTTGAAAATATATTAAAAAGTTTTGAAAATACTTTATATGGTTTGATAAAAATAAAATACTAAATTTGTAAAACACAAAAAGATCAAATTCAAAACTAAAATAACGATCGGTTTTGATATACTTGAAAATATATTAAAAAGATTTGAAAAATACTTTATATAGTTCGATAAAAATAAAAATACTGAACTTGTAAAATACACAACGATCGGTTTTGATATACTAGAAAACTTATTATAAAGTTTTGAAAAATACTTTATACGGTTTGATAGAAATAAAAATACTAAACTTGTAAAATACACAACGATCGGTTTTGATAGACTTGAAAATATATTAAAAAGTTTTGAAAATACTTTATATGGTTTGATAAAAATAAAAACACTAAATTTGTAAAACACAAAAAGGTCAAATTCAAAACTAAAATAACGATCGGTTTTGATATACTTGAAAATATATTAAAAAGATTTGAAAAATACTTTATATGGTTTGAAAAAAATAAAAATACTAAACTTGTAAAATACAAAACGATCGATTTTGATATACTTGAAAATATATTAAAAAGTTTTGAAAATACTTTATATGGTTTGATAAAAATAAAAATACTGAACTTGTAAAATACACAACGATCGGTTTTGATATACTTGAAAATATATTAAAAAGTTTTGAAAAACTTTATATGGTTTGATAAAATTAAAATACTAAATTTGTAAAACACGAAAAGGTCAAATTCAAAACTAAAATAACGATCGGTTTTGATATACTTGAAAATTATATTAAAAAGATTTGAAAAATACTTTATATGGTTTAATAAAAATAAATATACTAAACTTGTAAAACACAAAAAGGTCAAAGTAAAAACTAAAATAACGATCGGTTTTGATATACTTGAAAATATATTAACAAATTTTGAAAAATATTTTATATGGTTTGATAAAAATAAAAATACTAAACTTTTAAAACACAAAAAGGTTAAATTAAAAACTAAAAGAGCGATCGGTTTTGATATACTTGAAAATATACAAAAAAGATTTAAAAATACTTTATACAATTTTATAAAAATAAAAATACTAAACTTGTAAAATACACAACGATCGCTTTTGATATATTTGAAAAGATATTAAAAAGTTTTGAAAATACTTTATATGCTTAGATAAAAATAAAAATACCGAACTTGTAAAATACACAACGATCGGTTTTGATATACATGAAAATATATTAAAAAGTTTAGAAAATACTTTATATGGTTTGATAAAAATAAATTACTAAATTTGTAAAACACAAAAAGATCAAATTCAAAACTAAAATAACGATCGGTTTTGATATACTTGAAAATATATTAAAAAGATTTGATAAATCCTTTATAGGGTTTGATTTAAATAAAAATACAAAACTTGTAAAATACACAACGATCGATTTTGATATACTTGAAAACTTATTATAAAGTTTTGAAAAATACTTTATACGGTTTGATAAAAATAAAAATACTAAACTTGTAAAATACACAACGATCGATTTTGATATACTTGAAAACTTGTTATAAAGTTTTGAAAAATACTTTATACGGTTTGATAAAAATAAAAATACTAAACTCGTAAAATACATAACGATCGGTTTTGATCCACTTGAAAATATATTAAAAAGTTTTGAAAATACTTTATATGGTTTGATAAAAATAAAAATACAAAATTTGTAAAACACAAAAAGGTCAAATTCAAAACTAAAATAACGATCGGTTTTGATATACTTGAAAATATATTAAAAAGATTTGAAAAATACTTTATATGGTTTGAAAAAAATAAAAATACTAAACTTGTAAAATACACAACGATCGATTTTGATATACTTGAAAATATATTAAAAAGTTTTGAAAATACTTTATATGGTTTGATAAAAATAAAATACTAAATTTGTAAAACACAAAAAGATCAAATTCAAAACTAAAATAACGATCGGTTTTGATATACTTGAAAATATATTAAAAAGATTTGAAAAATACTTTATATAGTTCGATAAAAATAAAAATACTGAACTTGTAAAATACACAACGATCGGTTTTGATATACTAGAAAACTTATTATAAAGTTTTGAAAAATACTTTATACGGTTTGATAGAAATAAAAATACTAAACTTGTAAAATACACAACGATCGGTTTTGATAGACTTGAAAATATATTAAAAAGTTTTGAAAATACTATATATGGTTTGATAAAAATAAAAACACTAAATTTGTAAAACACAAAAAGGTCAAATTCAAAACTAAAATAACGATCGGTTTTGATATACTTGAAAATATATTAAAAAGATTTGAAAAATACTTTATATGGTTTGAAAAAAATAAAAATACTAAACTTGTAAAATACAAAACGATCGATTTTGATATACTTGAAAATATATTAAAAAGTTTTGAAAATACTTTATATGGTTTGATAAAAATAAAAATACTGAACTTGTAAAATACACAACGATCGGTTTTGATATACTTGAAAATATATTAAAAAGTTTTGAAAAACTTTATATGATTTGATAAAAATTAAAATACTAAATTTGTAAAACACGAAAAGGTCAAATTCAAAACTAAAATAACGATGGGTTTTGATATACTTGAAAATATATTAAAAAGTTTTGAAAAACTTTATATGATTTGATAAAAATTAAAATACTAAATTTGTAAAACACGAAAAGGTCAAATTCAAAACTAAAATAACGATCGGTTTTGATAGACTTGAAAATATATTAAAAAGTTTTGAAAATACTTTATATTGTTTGATAAAAATAAAAATACTAAATTTGTAAAACACAAAAAGGTCAAAATTCAAAACTAAAATAACGATCGGTTTTGATATACTTGAAAATATATTAAAAAGATTTGAAAAATACTTTATATGGTTTGAAAAAAATAAAAATACTAAACTTGTAAAATACACAACGATCGATTTTGATATACTTGAAAATATATTAAAAAGTTTTGAAAATACTTTATATGGTTTGATAAAAATAAAAATACTGAACTTGTAAAATACAAAACGATCGGTTTTGATATACTTAAAAATATATTAAAAAGTTATTAAAATACTTTATATGGTTAGATAAAAATAAAAATACTGAACTTGTAAAATACACAACGATCGGTTTTGATATACTTGAAAATATTTTAAAAAGTTTTGAAAATACTTTATATGGTTTGATAAAAATAAAATACTAAATTTCTAAAACACAAAAAGATCAAATTCAAAACTAAAATAACGATCGGTTTTGATATACTTGAAAATATATTAAAAAGATTTGAAAAATACTTTATATAGTTTGATAAAAATAAAAATAAAACAGAACTTGTAAAATACACAACGATCGGTTTTGATATACTTGAAAATATATAAAAAAGAATTGAAAAATACTTTATACGGTTTGATAAAAATAAAAATACTAAACTTGTAAAATACACAACGATCGATTTTCATATACCAGAAAACTTATTAAAAGGTTTTGAAAAATATTTTATATGGTTTGATAAAAATAAAAATACTAACTTTGTAAAACACAAAAAGGTCAAATTCAAAACTAAAATAACGATCGGTTTTGATATACATGAAAATATATTAAGAAGTTTTGAAAATACTTTATATGGTTTGAATAAAATAAAAAATACTAAACTTGTAAAATACACAACGATCGATTTTGATATACTTGAAAACTTGTTATAAAGTTTTGAAAAATACTTTATACGGTTTGATAAAAATAAAAATACTAAACTTGTAAAATACACAACGATCGGTTTTGATCTACTTGAAAATATATTAAAAAGTTTTGAAAATACTTTATATGGTTTGATAAAAATAAAAATACAAAATTTGTAAAACACAAAAAGATCAAATTCAAAACTAAAATAACGATCGGTTTTGATATACTTGAAAATATATTAAAAAGATTTGAAAAATACTTTATATAGTGTGATAAAAATAAAAAAAACAACAGAACTTGTAAAATACACAACGATCGGTTTTGATATACTTGAAAATATATAAAAAAGAATAAAAAAATACTTTATACGGTTTGATAAAAATAAAAATACTAAACTTGTAAAATACACAACGATCGATTTTCATATACCAGAAAACTTATTAAAAGGTTTTGAAAAATATTTTATATAGTTTGATAAAAATAAAAATACTAACTTTGTAAAACACAAAAAGGTCAAATTCAAAACTAAAATAACGATCGGTTTTGATATACATGAAAATATATTAAGAAGTATTGAAAATACTTTATATGGTTTGAAAAAAATAAAAATGCTGAACTTGTAAAATACACAACGATCGATTTTGATATACTTGAAAACTTGTTATAAAGTTTTGAAAAATACTTTATACGGTTTGATTAAAATAAAAATACTAAACTCGTAAAATACACAACGATCGGTTTTGATCTACTTAAAAATATATTAAAAAGTTTTGAAAATACTTTATATGGTTTGATAAAAATAAAAATACAAAATTTGTAAAACACAAAAAAGTCAAATTCAAAACTAAAATAACGATCGGTTTTGATATACTTGAAAATATATTAAAATGATTTGAAAAACACTTTATATGGTTTGATAAAAATAAAAATACTAAACTTGTAAAATACACAACGATCGGTTTTGATATACTTGAAAATATATTAAAAAGTTTTGAAAATACTTTATATGGATTGATAAAAATAAAATACTAAATTTGTAAAACACAAAAAGATTAAATTCAAAACTAAAATAACGATCGGTTTTGATATACTTGAAAATATATTAAAAAGATTTGAAAAATACTTTATATAGTTTGATAAAAATAAAAATACTGAACTTGTAAAATACACAACGATCGGTTTTGATATACTTGAAAACTTATTATAAAGTTTTGAAAAATACTTTATTCGGTTTAATAAAAATAAAAATACTAAACTTGTAAAATACACAACGATCGGTTTTGATAGACTTGAATATATATTAAAAAGTTTTGAAAATACTTTATATGGTTTGATAAAAAAAAATACTAAATTTGTAAAACACAAAAAGGTCAAATTCAAAACTAAAATAACGATCGGTTTTGATATACTTGAAAATATATTAAAAAGATTTGAAAAATACTTTATATGGTTTGATAAAAATAAAAATACTAAACTTGTAAAATACACAACGATCGATTTTGATATACTTGAAAACTTATTATAAAGTTTTGAAAAATACTTTATACGGTTTGATGAAAATTAAAATACAAACTAGTAAAATACACAACGATCGGTTTTGATATACTTGAAAATAATTTAAAAAGTTTTGAAAATACTTTATATCGTTTGATAAAAATAAAAATACAAAATTTGTAAAACATAAAAAGGTCAAATTCAAAACTAAAATAACGATCGGTTTTGATATAGTTGAAAATATATTAAAAAGATTTGAAAAATACTTTATATGGTTTGATAAAAATAAAAATACTAAACTTGTAAAATACACAACGATCGATTTTGATATACTTGAAAATATATTAAAAAGTTTTGAAAATACTTTATATGGTTTGATAAAAATAAAAATAATGAACTTGTAAAATACACAACGACCGGTTTTGATATACTTGAAAATATATTAAAAAGTTTTGAAAAAACTTTATATGGTACGATAAAATTAAAATACTAAATTTGTAAAACACGAAAAGGGCAAATTCAAAACTAAAATAACGATCGGTTTTGATATACTTGAAAATTATATTAAAAAGATTTGAAAAATACTTAATACGTTTTGATAAAAATAAAAATACTAAACTTGTAAAATATACAACGATCGATTTTGAAATACTTGAAAATTTATTAAAAGGTTTTGAAAAATACTTTATATGGTTTGATAAAAATAAAAATACTGAACTTGTAAAATACACAACGATCGGTTTTGATATACTTGAAAATATTTCAAAAAGTTTTGAAAATACTTTATATGGTTTCATAAAAATAAAATACTAAATTTGTAAAACCCAAAAAGATCAAATTCAAAACTAAAATAACGATCGGTTTTGATATACTTGAGAATATATTAAAAAGTTTTGAAAATACTTTATATGGTTTGACAAAAATAAAAATACTAAACTTGTAAAATACACAACGATCGATTTTGATATACCTGAAAACTTATTATAAAGTGTTGAAAAATACTTTATACGGTTTGATAAAAATAAAAATACTAAACTTGTAAAATACACAACGATCGATTTTGATATACTTGAAAACTTATTATAAAGTTTTGAAAAATACTTTATACGGTTTGATAAAAATAAAAATACTAAACTTGTAAAATACACAACGATCGGTTTTGATATACTTGAAAACATATTATAAAGTTTTGAAAATACTTTATGTTATGGTTTGATAAAAATAAAAATAATGAACTTGTAAAATACACAACGATCGGTTTTGATATACTTGAAAATATATTAAAAAGTTTTGAAAAAACTTTATATGGTTTGATAAAAATTAAAACACTAAATTTGTAAAACACGAAAAGGTCAAATTCAAAACTAAAATAACGATCGGTTTTGATATAATTGAAAATTATATTAAAAAGATTTGAAAAATACTTTATACGTTTCGATAAAAATAAAAATACTAAACTTGTAAAATACACAACGATCGATTTTGAAATACTTGAAAATTTATTAAAAGGTTTTGAAAAATACTTTATATGGTTTGATAAAAATAAAAATACTGAACTTGTAAAATTCACAACGATCGGTTTTGATATACTTGAAAATATTTCAAAAAGTTTTGAAAATACTTTATATGGTTTGATAAAAATAAAATACTAAATTTGTAAAACCCAAAAAGATCAAATTCAAAACTAAAATAACGATCGGTTTTGATATAATTGAGAATATATTAAAAAGTTTTGAAAATACTTTATATGGTTTGACAAAAGTAAAAATACTAAACTTGTAAAATACACAACGATCGATTTTGATATACCTGAAAACTTATTATAAAGTGTTGAAAAATACTTTATACGGTTTGATAAAAATAAAAATACTAAACTTGTAAAATACACAACGATCGATTTTGATATACTTGAAAACTTATTATAAAGTTTTGAAAAATACTTTATACGGTTTGATAAAAATAAAAATACTAAACTTGTAAAATACACAACGATCGGTTTTGATATACTTGAATATATATTAAAAAGTTTTGAAAATACTTTATATGGTTTGATAAAAAAAAAATACTAAATTTGTAAAACACAAAAAGGTCAAATTCAAAACTAAAATAACGATCGGTTTTGATATACTTGAAAATATATTAAAAAGATTTGAATAATACTTTATATGGTTTGATAAAAATAAAAATACTAAACTTGTAAAATACACAACGATCGATTTTGATATACTTGAAAACTTAATATAAAGTTTTGAAAAATACTTTATACGGTTTGATAAAAATTAAAATACAAAACTAGTAAAATACACAACGATCGGTTTTGATATACTTGAAAATATATTAAAAAGTTTTGAAAATACTTTATATCGTTTGATAAAAATAAAAATACAAAATTTGTAAAACATAAAAAGGTCAAATTCAAAACTAAAATATCGATCGGTTTTGATATAGTTGAAAATATATTAAAAATATTTGAAAAATACTTTATATGGTTTGATAAAAATAAAAATATTAAACTTGTAAAATACACAACGATCGATTTTGATATACTTGAAAATATATTAAAAAGTTTTGAAAATACTTTATATGGTTTGATAAAAATAATAATGAACTTGTAAAATACACAACGATCGATTTTGATATACTTGAAAACTTGTTATAAAGTTTTGAAAAATACTTTATACGGTTTGATAAAAATAAAAATACTAAACTCGTAAAATACACAACCATCGGTTTTGATCTACTTAAAAATATATTAAAAAGTTTTGAAAATACTTTATATGGTTTGATAAAAATAAAAATACAAAATTTGTAAAACACAAAAAGGTCAAATTCAAAACTAAAATAACGATCGGTTTTGATATACTTGAAAATATATTAAAATGATTTGAAAAATACTTTATATGGTTTGATAAAAATAAAAATACTAAACTTGTAAAATACACAACGATCGATTTTGATATACTTGAAAATATATTAAAAAGTTTTGAAAATACTTTATATGGTTTGATAAAAATAAAATACTAAATTTGTAAAACACAAAAAGATCAAATTCAAAACTAAAATAACGATCGGTTTTGATATACTTGAAAATATATTAAAAAGATTTGAAAAATACTTTATATAGTTTGATAAAAATAAAAATACTGAACTTGTAAAATACACAACGATCGGTTTTGATATACTTGAAAACTTATTATAAAGTTTAGAAAAATACTTTATACGGTTTGATAAAAATAAAAATACTAAACTTGTAAAATACACAACGATCGGTTTTGATAGACTTGAATATATATTAAAAAGTTTTGAAAATACTTTATATGGTTTGAGAAAAAAAAATACTAAATTTGTAAAACACAAAAAGGTCAAATTCAAAACTAAAATAACGATCGGTTTTGATATACTTGAAAATTATATTAAAAAGATTTGAAAAATACTTAATACGTTTTGATAAAAATAAAAATACTAAACTTGTAAAATACACAAGGATCGATTATGAAATACTTGAAAACTTGTTATAAAGTTTTGAAAAATACTTTATACGGTTTGATAAAAATAAAAATACTAAACTCGTAAAATACACAACGATCGGTTTTGATCTACTTAAAAATATATTAAAAAGTTTTGAAAATACTTTATATGGTTTGATAAAAATAAAAATACAAAATTTGTAAAACACAAAAAGGTCAAATTTAAAACTAAAATAACGATCGGTTTTGATATACTTGAAAATATATTAAAATGATTTGAAAAATACTTTATATGGTTTGATAAAAATAAAAATACTAAACTTGTAAAATACACAACGATCGATTTTGATATACTTGAAAATATATTAAAAAGTTTTGAAAATACTTTATATGGTTTGATAAAAATAAAATACTAAATTTGTAAAACACAAAAAGATCAAATTCAAAACTAAAATAACGATCGGTTTTGATATACTTGAAAATATATTAAAAAGATTTGAAAAATACTTTATATGGTTTGATAAAAATAAAAATACTAAACTCGTAAAATACACAACGATCGATTTTGATATACTTGAAAATATATTAAAAAGTTTTGAAAATACTTTATATGGTTTGATAAAAATAAAAATAATGAACTTGTAAAATACACAACGATTGGTTTTGATATACTTGAAAATATATTAAAAAGTTTTGAAAAAACTTTATATGGTTTGATAAAAATAAAAATAATGAACTTGTAAAGTACACAACGATCGGTTTTGATATACTTGAAAATATATTAAAAAGTTTTGAAAAAACTTTATATGGTTTGATAAAAATTAAAACACTAAATTTGTAAAACACGAAAAGGTCAAATTCAAAACTAAAATAACGATCGGTTTTGATATACTTGAAAATATATTAAAATGATTTGAAAAATACTTTATATGGTTTGATAAAAATAAAAATACTAAACTTGTAAAATACACAACGATCGATTTTGATATACTTGAAAATATATTAAAAAGTTTTGAAAATACTTTATATGGTTTGATAAAAATAAAATACTAAATTTGTAAAACACAAAAAGATCAAATTCAAAACTAAAATAACGATCGGTTTTGATATACTTGAAAATATATTAAAAAGATTTGAAAAATACATTATATGGTTTGATAAAAATAAAAATACTAAACTCGTAAAATACACAACGATCGATTTTGATATACTTGAAAATATATTAAAAAGTTTTGAAAATATTTTATATGGTTTGATAAAAATAAAAATAATGAACTTGTAAAATACACAACGATCGGTTTTGATATACTTGAAAATATATAAAAAAGTTTTGAAAAAACTTTATATGGTTTGATAAAAATAAAAATAATGAACTTGTAAAGTACACAACGATCGGTTTTGATATACTTGAAAATATATTAAAAAGTTTTGAAAAAACTTTATATGGTTTGATAAAAATTAAAACACTAAATTTGTAAAACATGAAAAGGTCAAATTCAAAACTAAAATAACGATCGGTTTTGATATAATTGAAATTTATATTAAAAAGATTTGAAAAATACTTTATACGTTTTGATAAAAATAAAAATACTAAACTTGTAAAATACACAACGATCGATTTTGAAATACTTGAAAATTTATTAAAAGGTTTTGAAAAATACTTTATATGGTTTGATAAAAATAAAAATACTGAACTTGTAAAATACACAACGATCGGTTTTGATATACTTGAAAATATTTCAAAAAGTTTTGAAAATACTTTATATGGTTTGATAAAAATAAAATACTAAATTTGTAAAACCCAAAAAGATCAAATTCAAAACTAAAATAACGATCGGTTTTGATATACTTGAGAATATATTAAAAAGTTTTGAAAATACTTTATATGGTTTGACAAAAATAAAAATACTAAACTTGTAAAATACACAACGATCGATTTTGATATACCTGAAAACTTATTATAAAGTGTTGAAAAATACTTTATACGGTTTGATAAAAATAAAAATACTATACTTGTAAAATACACAACGATCGATTATGATATACTTGAAAACTTATTATAAAGTTTTGAAAAATACTTTATACGGTTTGATAAAAATAAAAATACTAAACTTGTAAAATACACAACGATCGGTTTTGATATACTTGAAAATATATCAAAAAGTTTTGAAAATACTTTATATGGTTTGATAAAAATAAAAATAATGAACTTGTAAAATACACAACGATCGGTTTTGATATACTTGAAAATATATTAATAAGTTTTGAAAAAACTTTATATGGTTTGATAAAAATTAAAATACTAAATTTCTAAAACACGAAAAGGTCAAATTCAAAACTAAAATAACGATCGGTTTTGATATAATTAAAAATTATATTAAAAAGATTTGAAAAATACTTTATATGGTTTGATAAAAATAAAAATACTAAACTTGTAAAATACACAACGATCGGTTTTGATATACTTGAAAATATATTAAAAAGTTTTGAAAATACTTTATATGGTTTGATAAAAATAAAAATAATGAACTTGTAAAATACACAACGACCGGTTTTGATATACTTGAAAATATATTAAAAAGTTTTGAAAAAACTTTATATGGTTTGATAAAAATTAAAAATACTAAATTTGTGAAACACGAAAAGGTCAAATTCAAAACTAAAATAACGATCGGTTTTGATATAATTGAAAATTATATTAAAAAGATTTGAAAAATACTTTATACGTTTCGATAAAAATAAAAATACTAAACTTGTAAAATACACAACGATCGATTTTGAAATACTTGAACATTTATTAAAAGGTTTTGAAAAATACTTTATATGGTTTGATAAAAATAAAAATACTGAACTAGTAAAATACACAACGATCGGTTTTGATATACTTGAAAATATTTCAAAAAGTTTTGAAAATACTTTATATGGTTTCATAAAAATAAAATACTAAATTTGTAAAACCCAAAAAGATCAAATTCAAAACTAAAATAACGATCGGTTTTGATATACTTGAGAATATATTAAAAAGTTTTGAAAATACTTTATATGGTTTGACAAAAATAAAAATACTAAACTTGTAAAATACACAACGATCGATTTTGATATACCTGAAAACTTATTATAAAGTGTTGAAAAATACTTTATACGGTTTGATAAAAATAAAAATACTAAACTTGTAAAATACACAACGATCGATTTTGATATACTTGAAAACTTATTATAAAGTTTTGAAAAATACTTTATACGGTTTGATAAAAATAAAAATACTAAACTTGTAAAATACACAACGATCGGTTTTGATATACTTGAAAACATATTATAAAGTTTTGAAAATACTTTATGTTATGGTTTGATAAAAATTAAAATAATGAACTTGTAAAATACACAACGATCGGTTTTGATATACTTGAAAATATATTAAAAAGTTTTGAAAAAACTTTATATGGTTTGATAAAAATTAAAAATACTAAATTTGTGAAACACGAAAAGGTCAAATTCAAAACTAAAATAACGATCGGTTTTGATATAATTGAAAATTATATTAAAAAGATTTGAAAAATACTTTATACGTTTCGATAAAAATAAAAATACTAAACTTGTAAAATACACAACGATCGATTTTGAAATACTTGAAAATTTATTAAAAGGTTTTGAAAAATACTTTATATGGTTTGATAAAAATAAAAATACTGAACTTGTAAAATTCACAACGATCGGTTTTGATATACTTGAAAATATTTCAAAAAGTTTTGAAAATACTTTATATGGTTTGATAAAAATAAAATACTAAATTTGTAAAACCCAAAAAGATCAAATTCAAAACTAAAATAACGATCGGTTTTGATATAATTGAGAATATATTAAAAAGTTTTGAAAATACTTTATATGGTTTGACAAAAGTAAAAATACTAAACTTGTAAAATACACAACGATCGATTTTGATATACCTGAAAACTTATTATAAAGTGTTGAAAAATACTTTATACGGTTTGATAAAAATAAAAATACTAAACTTGTAAAATACACAACGATCGATTTTGATATACTTGAAAACTTATTATAAAGTTTTGAAAAATACTTTATACGGTTTGATAAAAATAAAAATACTAAACTTGTAAAATACACAACGATCGGTTTTGATATACTTGAATATATATTAAAAAGTTTTGAAAATACTTTATATGGTTTGATAAAAAAAAAATACTAAATTTGTAAAACACAAAAAGGTCAAATTCAAAACTAAAATAACGATCGGTTTTGATATACTTGAAAATATATTAAAAAGATTTGAATAATACTTTATATGGTTTGATAAAAATAAAAATACTAAACTTGTAAAATACACAACGATCGATTTTGATATACTTGAAAACTTAATATAAAGTTTTGAAAAATACTTTATACGGTTTGATAAAAATTAAAATACAAAACTAGTAAAATACACAACGATCGGTTTTGATATACTTGAAAATATATTAAAAAGTTTTGAAAATACTTTATATCGTTTGATAAAAATAAAAATACAAAATTTGTAAAACATAAAAAGGTCAAATTCAAAACTAAAATATCGATCGGTTTTGATATAGTTGAAAATATATTAAAAATATTTGAAAAATACTTTATATGGTTTGATAAAAATAAAAATATTAAACTTGTAAAATACACAACGATCGATTTTGATATACTTGAAAATATATTAAAAAGTTTTGAAAATACTTTATATGGTTTGATAAAAATAATAATGAACTTGTAAAATACACAACGATCGATTTTGATATACTTGAAAACTTGTTATAAAGTTTTGAAAAATACTTTATACGGTTTGATAAAAATAAAAATACTAAACTCGTAAAATACACAACCATCGGTTTTGATCTACTTAAAAATATATTAAAAAGTTTTGAAAATACTTTATATGGTTTGATAAAAATAAAAATACAAAATTTGTAAAACACAAAAAGGTCAAATTCAAAACTAAAATAACGATCGGTTTTGATATACTTGAAAATATATTAAAATGATTTGAAAAATACTTTATATGGTTTGATAAAAATAAAAATACTAAACTTGTAAAATACACAACGATCGATTTTGATATACTTGAAAATATATTAAAAAGTTTTGAAAATACTTTATATGGTTTGATAAAAATAAAATACTAAATTTGTAAAACACAAAAAGATCAAATTCAAAACTAAAATAACGATCGGTTTTGATATACTTGAAAATATATTAAAAAGATTTGAAAAATACTTTATATAGTTTGATAAAAATAAAAATACTGAACTTGTAAAATACACAACGATCGGTTTTGATATACTTGAAAACTTGTTATAAAGTTTAGAAAAATACTTTATACGGTTTGATAAAAATAAAAATACTAAACTTGTAAAATACACAACGATCGGTTTTGATAGACTTGAATATATATTAAAAAGTTTTGAAAATACTTTATATGGTTTGAGAAAAAAAAATACTAAATTTGTAAAACACAAAAAGGTCAAATTCAAAACTAAAATAACTATCGGTTTTGATATACTTGAAAATTATATTAAAAAGATTTGAAAAATACTTAATACGTTTTGATAAAAATAAAAATACTAAACTTGTAAAATACACAAGGATCGATTTTGAAATACTTGAAAACTTGTTATAAAGTTTTTAAAAATACTTTATACGGTTTGATAAAAATAAAAATACTAAACTCGTAAAATACACAACGATCGGTTTTGATCTACTTAAAAATATATTAAAAAGTTTTGAAAATACTTTATATGGTTTGATAAAAATAAAAATACAAAATTTGTAAAACACAAAAAGGTCAAATTCAAAACTAAAATAACGATCGGTTTTGATATACTTGAAAATATATTAAAATGATTTGAAAAATACTTTATATGGTTTGATAAAAATAAAAATACTAAACTTGTAAAATACACAACGATCGATTTTGATATACTTGAAAATATATTAAAAAGTTTTGAAAATACTTTATATGGTTTGATAAAAATAAAATACTAAATTTGTAAAACACAAAAAGATCAAATTCAAAACTAAAATAACGATCGGTTTTGATATACTTGAAAATATATTAAAAAGATTTGAAAAATACTTTATATGGTTTGATAAAAATAAAAATACTAAACTCGTAAAATACACAACGATCGATTTTGATATACTTGAAAATATATTAAAAAGTTTTGAAAATACTTTATATGGTTTGATAAAAATAAAAATAATGAACTTGTAAAATACACAACGATTGGTTTTGATATACTTGAAAATATATTAAAAAGTTTTGAAAAAACTTTATATGGTTTGATAAAAATAAAAATAATGAACTTGTAAAGTACACAACGATCGGTTTTGATATACTTGAAAATATATTAAAAAGTTTTGAAAAAACTTTATATGGTTTGATAAAAATTAAAACACTAAATTTGTAAAACACGAAAAGGTCAAATTCAAAACTAAAATAACGATCGGTTTTGATATACTTGAAAATATATTAAAATGATTTGAAAAATACTTTATATGGTTTGATAAAAATAAAAATACTAAACTTGTAAAATACACAACGATCGATTTTGATATACTTGAAAATATATTAAAAAGTTTTGAAAATACTTTATATGGTTTGATAAAAATAAAATACTAAATTTGTAAAACACAAAAAGATCAAATTCAAAACTAAAATAACGATCGGTTTTGATATACTTGAAAATATATTAAAAAGATTTGAAAAATACTTTATATGGTTTGATAAAAATAAAAATACTAAACTCGTAAAATACACAACGATCGATTTTGATATACTTGAAAATATATTAAAAAGTTTTGAAAATATTTTATATGGTTTGATAAAAATAAAAATAATGAACTTGTAAAATACACAACGATCGGTTTTGATATACTTGAAAATATATTAAAAAGTTTTGAAAAAACTTTATATGGTTTGATAAAAATAAAAATAATGAACTTGTAAAGTACACAACGATCGGTTTTGATCTACTTAAAAATATATTAAAAAGTTTTGAAAATACTTTATATGGTTTGATAAAAATAAAAATACAAAATTTGTAAAACACAAAAAGGTCAAATTCAAAACTAAAATAACGATCGGTTTTGATATACTTGAAAATATATTAAAATGATTTGAAAAATACTTTATATGGTTTGATAAAAATAAAAATACTAAACTTGTAAAATACACAACGATCGATTTTGATATACTTGAAAATATATTAAAAAGTTTTGAAAATACTTTATATGGTTGATAAAAATAAATTACTAAATTTGTAAAACACAAAAAGATCAAATTCAAAACTAAAATAACGATCGGTTTTGATATACTTGAAAATATATTAAAAAGATTTGAAAAATACTTTATATAGTTTGATAAAAATAAAAATACTGAACTTGTAAAATACACAACGATCGGTTTTGATATACTTGAAAACTTATTATAAAGTTTAGAAAAATACTTTATACGGTTTGATAAAAATAAAAATACTAAACTTGTAAAATACACAACGATCGGTTTTGATAGACTTGAATATATATTAAAAAGTTTTGAAAATACTTTATATGGTTTGAGAAAAAAAAATACTAAATTTGTAAAACACAAAAAGGTCAAATTCAAAACTAAAATAACGATCGGTTTTGATATACTTGAAAATTATATTAAAAAGATTTGAAAAATACTTAATACGTTTTGATAAAAATAAAAATACTAAACTTGTAAAATACACAAGGATCGATTTTGAAATACTTGAAAACTTGTTATAAAGTTTTGAAAAATACTTTATACGGTTTGATAAAAATAAAAATACTAAACTCGTAAAATACACAACGATCGGTTTTGATCTACTAAAAAATATATTAAAAAGTTTTGAAAATACTTTATATGGTTTGATAAAAATAAAAATACAAAATTTGTAAAACACAAAAAGGGCAAATTCAAAACTAAAATAACGATCGGTTTTGATATACTTGAAAATATATTAAAATGATTTGAAAAATACTTTATATGGTTTGATAAAAATAAAAATACTAAACTTGTAAAATACACAACGATCGATTTTGATATACTTGAAAATATATTAAAAAGTTTTGAAAATACTTTATATGGTTTGATAAAAATAAAATACTAAATTTGTAAAACACAAAAAGATCAAATTCAAAACTAAAATAACGATCGGTTTTGATATACTTGAAAATATATTAAAAAGATTTGAAAAATACTTAATATGTGTTGGGTACAATTATAAGTAGAGTTGAAAACAATATTTTGTAATAGTTCAGGGGAATTTATTGTAAATACACAATAGTTATATTGTGTATATAAATAGAAGTAGTATTTCTATTTTGGAATAGATCGGACAGAATAGAAAAGAAATCGGACAGATCTAGAGAGAGAAGAAGATTGCTGTCCAAGATAGCCAAGAACTTAATGTAATATTTTTCTCTTTAATCATTCAATAGATTGTGTTTTGATTGATAATTGTTCATATGAATTGTGTTATGTTGATGAATTGCTAGAAATATGAATTCACAATTGGTATCAGAGACTAATATGGCTGAATTTGAGTGAATTTTGAATCTGAAATCGTTTTTTTTTTAGAACACTGTTATATTCATTTTTTTTGAAAATCCGAAAATCAATTGAGGATTTTGATTCTGTGGATGAAATGATCTGATATTTGGATCGAAGGTGCGAATTTTAAAGACGAATTCAATGATATAAGTATCAAATTTTTATTCCAAACACACAGAATTTAATTGAGAATTTTCAGATTTTTTGAAAAAGTGTGTGTTCTTGAGGTTTTTGGTCGATTTTTGGTTTTTAATCAAGAATTAGCCAAAGTGATTTCACAAAAGTTGTTTCTGCTATTAAAACGAACCTTCGAAATCAATTTGAGGTCAATTCATGGATTTTTATTGAAAAAGTTTGAATCTGATCTTGTTTTTGTTGAAAAATGATAAAACTCGGGCATAACTAAATTCATAGTGTCATTCGAGTTTTATAAAGAAGGCATTCGAGTTTTATGGAAGCTTTATTCGAGTTTTATTAAAGCTTTATTCGAGTTTTATGAAAGCTTTATTCGAGTTTTATTAAAGCTTTATTCGAGTTTTATGAAAGATTTATTCGAGTTTTATGAAGCTTATTTCGAGTTTGATAATACATTCATCGAGTTTCATGCCTTATGATTCGAGTTTTAAGCCTTAGTTATTCGAGTTTCATACTTCATTGACCGAGTTTCATAAAGCATTGACCGAGTTTCACTTCTTTGTAATTCGAGTTGATTTCCATTCCATTCGAGTTTAACATAACTTCATTCGAGTTGCATATCATATCATTCGAGTTTGATAATTCATCATTCGAGTTTGATCATTTATAGTTCGAGTTTCATCTTTCTTTGATCGAGTTTCAACCTTAATAATTCGAGTTTCATCTCATATCATTCGAGTTTCATAATTCATTATTCGAGTTTTGACTATTTGACCTTAGCTGCTTAAATTGGTCATAACTTTTGACTGGAACATCGTTAGAAGGCCTACCATACGTCAAATCGAAGCTTGAAAAGAGATCTACATTTCTAGAACTGGCGTAGCCGGTTCGGTAAATTTTCGAGGCCCAATTCCACTCCAGAAAAGAGTTACGGGCATTTTTCTACAGAAAATCTAAAATTTCAACGTCAAAAAGTCATTTCCGAGCTGATTTTTCACAAGTTATCATTTTTAGATATAATTCTCAAAGTTTTATCAGAATTCACTCATTTTTCCATAAAAGATCTTGGAAGATTCAATTTCAAGCAATTCAAAATGGCATATGAACAACTTTCAAAATCTGAGCTGATCGCCAAACTTACTGAATCTGAAAAGATTCGTAAGAACAATTACGACATTCTCATTCAGTTAAATACTGATAAACATTTGGCGTTACGTGACGTACAAATACTGAATGAAGAAATTCAAAACTTAAAAGAAAAACAAAACTCTGAGAGTTGTGCTCATCAATTGAAAATATCTGAATTACTTAAAGAACTTGATGAGCTGAAACAAGAAAATTTTCAGAATGCAACTCAACTGAAATATCTTTTGCCTGAAAGATCTGATCTTTACAAGAAAGTTCAGGATCTTGAAGATACACTTTGTAAGACAAAACCGACTGATCAGAATTGTATTTTAAACAAAAATGAAGAAATTTTTGCTCTTCAACAAGAGTTGTCTTTAACTAAAGAGTTGATTGAGAAGGAAAGACATGAGTTCTTACTTAAAGAACAAGATTTTAAATCAAAATCTGAATTGTTTGAAGATGAAAGACAAATGTTCTTAATCAAAGAACAATCTTTTAAATCTGATTACCAATCATTTGATCATGACAGAAATTCAAATTTAGTCATTATCAAAAGTTTGGAAGATCAGATACTTCATCTTACAAAACAATTACATGTGTTTACTTCATCAACTGAGTCAAAGGTTAAGACCCCTTCTTCAGTGTGTTTAAAATCCAATGTTGATCACTCTGGTTTGTCTTCTGAAAGTGAAGTGAATCTAACTAACTCTGCTAAGTTTGATTCTTCTTCAGATCTTAAACTTAAGTATCTGTTAAAGATACACAGCGGCAAAGATAAAATTGTTGAACAACTTCCGGTCAAGATTTACACCGGTGAATCTTCGAAGTCAAATTTTCTTAAAGTTTCTGAAAATACTGGTCATTCTAATCAGAAAACATTTTCACAGAAAAATACCAAGTATTATCAGAAACAGGCAAGAACCGGACAGTTTTTCAAAAAGAAGAGTTCGCAAAAGTCTGATCATTCAAATTCAAGTTTCTTTAGAAATTCAGATATTCAATTTTCTCATACTCAAAGAAATTTGTTTTCTGCGTTTGAAAGAGAAGCTGATAGTTATAACATGCAATGGGTACCTAAACCCAAGTACAAGTGGGTACCAAAACCTGTTTTGAAATGGGTATCCAAGAGCGCTAACAAGTCTGGATCCAAATCTGTTTGGATACCAAAGACATCTTAAATTTTGCAGGTTATAGGTTTCTTATCATTCCAGATAAGGACCCGTTCTTCATTTCATTAGGCTCTTGATTACTTCAGGTCAAGACCCGTGCTTCAACTCAAAATTGGTTTCTAGTTAAATTCAGACTAGAACCCGGACTTCAATGAACCAGAGACAATGGTTTTCAGTTACTTCAGACTGAAACCCAAGCTTATGCGACAAATGGCTTCTAATCACTTCAGATTAGAACCCGATTCTAAAAGACGAATCTTTCTGGAATTCCTGCCCTGCATTCAACTCTGATGTTGAATTGACAAATAGGGAGTTTTATTTTTATAATTTTTTGCTCTTTTTTTCATTTCTATGAGTTGACTAACTGTGTCTGCTTATTTCCAGGGGGAGTTTCAGATGCACTTTGACGATGACATTTTTCAAAACTATGTGTGATTTTTCACGAAAATATTTGACACACACATAAAAAGAGTTTTTGAGCTGAAAAGAAATTTTTTTATGAATCTCTGAATCTATCATTGAGATTAATTGATCTAATCTCTTTTTGAATCTTTGATTTTCATAATCTCATTTCTTCTGAGATTCGTTTTGTTAGAACTCTTCCAATTTATACTGGATTCTCCTGTTATCTCCCATGTGCTAATTCTTTCAAGAAAATCTTATTCTTTTCATATCATATATCAGATTTTCCATTTCATTCTGATATCTCCCAAAATTATCTGCATATCATCTCCAATACCATATAAGTTGG
Source organism: Centrapalus pauciflorus (assembly GCA_020465985.1). Taxonomy (NCBI): domain Eukaryota; kingdom Viridiplantae; phylum Streptophyta; class Magnoliopsida; order Asterales; family Asteraceae; genus Centrapalus; species Centrapalus pauciflorus. Next base: position 242,970 of record JAANYP010006088.1, read on the forward strand.
ATTTCATCATATCTCATGACCTTTCAAAGCTGAAAATTTTTCTGCTGACTTCGATTATGCACCAATCTGAGTGATAGGCATAAATATCGCTTCAATGGTCTAACCAGAACCGGAAGACCTACCCAAGAAGCAAACCATCTATAGATTGTGCGGGTGAGGGTTCTTTAGGTTTATTAGTTGAGAAGTGTCAGTTATCATGGGATACTGACAGGGTCGAGCAGAGATAAAATGTAAATGAGAGGGATATTGATATTGAAAGGAGATAGTGGTGCATCTGATCATGCTTTTCTTATAAAGCTGAATGAATTTAAAAGAAAAAGTGAGTCGTATGGAGCTTAGTTGAATAATGCTGAATGCTGAGAGTTGAGAAAGGATTAAAAGAAAAGTAAATCCTACCTAAACTGTGTTGGCTGGGTAAACCACATAATCTATCATGCCCTAGGCGACTTGATATTGAAAAAGACGTCATGGACCCAGTGACGCATGCACTTAATCCCACCAACTACTCAGTTATCTCTCAAAAGATTTCTGATTCAATAATCACGGAGATATAACACATGTCTATCGATATATCATTTGGATATTATTGATATTGAAACAAGGAAGACAGTTGCTCCGGTCTTCAATTTCATTTGATGCACATTGTGTCTAGAGCTGATTACATACACTTTTAGGACACATCGAGTCTAACAGTCTGCGTGACTATAAACTGCTAGTCCAAAGTGACTAAGCCGGAACAAATAAGAGTGATTCTTTCATGATAAAGGATTTCACGATGACTATTTGGAAATCCTACCAGTGTTAACATCATGCCAGCGCTGAACGTAGGTCACATAGATTTTGTCTATTGTGTAAACAGGAATCCTATGTGGACCTGGATTTCACTAATGAATTTGTTTCATTTTCCTCAAGTCAAGTTGAAAAGCTTTGACTTTGTTTTGTAAAGAAAATGTATCAATTTGAGGGGGAGTGAGATAAATTTGTTTTGTATAGGGGGAGAGATATCAGTTTAAGGGGAGAAAATCAATTTGTAATAATTTCTGAGTTGTAATTGTTGTTGTATTTCTTCTACTATAATTTCATTGAATTAATGTTTCTGAAGTTTTTGCATGATGTTCATAATTTTTTATGATCATCATGAGGGGGAGAAAAGCTGAATTTCAGAAACAACTGTTGAGTAGTTTGAAATCAACTGAAGGCAATTACTACATCATCTCAAGACAATTGATCAAGGAAGAGATTTAAAAGCTATTCATGATCCAAGGGGGAGTGTGCTTACAAGAAAAGAGAAGATCAGAATAGAAGAGATGTGAAGATCAGAGTGAGACAATAAAGAAGAAGATTCAGAGATCATAGAAAAGAAGAAGATTCAAGATAAGAATTAACCTGAACAGAGTACTTTAAATGAAAAATTGTTTTCATCTCTAAGGGGGAGATTGTTGGGTACAATTATAAGTAGAGTTGAAAACAATATTTTGTAATAGTTCAGGGGAATTTATTGTAAATACACAATAGTTATATTGTGTATATAAATAGAAGTAGTATTTCTATTTTGGAATAGATCGGACAGAATAGAAAAGAAATCGGACAGATCTAGAGAGAGAAGAAGATTGCTGTCCAAGATAGCCAAGAACTTAATGTAATATTTTTCTCTTTAATCATTCAATAGATTGTGTTTTGATTGATAATTGTTCATATGAATTGTGTTATGTTGATGAATTGCTAGAAATATGAATTCACAATATGGTTTGATAAAAATAAAAATACTAAACTCGTAAAATACACAACGATCGATTTTGATATACTTGAAAATATATTAAAAAGTTTTGAAAATACTTTATATGGTTTGATAAAAATAAAAATAATGAACTTGTAAAATACACAACGATCGGTTTTGATATACTTGAAAATATATTAAAAAGTTTTGAAAAAACTTTATATGGTTTGATAAAAATAAAAATAATGAACTTGTAAAGTACACAACGATCGGTTTTGATATACTTGAAAATATATTAAAAAGTTTTGAAAAAACTTTATATGGTTTGATAAAAATTAAAACACTAAATTTGTAAAACACGAAAAGGTCAAATTCAAAACTAAAATAACGATCGGTTTTGATATACTTGAAAATATATTAAAATGATTTGAAAAATACTTTATATGGTTTGATAAAAATAAAAATACTAAACTTGTAAAATACACAACGATCGATTTTGATATACTTGAAAATATATTAAAAAGTTTTGAAAATACTTTATATGGTTTGATAAAAATAAAATACTAAATTTGTAAAACACAAAAAGATCAAATTCAAAACTAAAATAACGATCGGTTTTGATATACTTGAAAATATATTAAAAAGATTTGAAAAATACTTTATATGGTTTGATAAAAATAAAAATACTAAACTCGTAAAATACACAACGATCGATTTTGATATACTTGAAAATATATTAAAAAGTTTTGAAAATATTTTATATGGTTTGATAAAAATAAAAATAATGAACTTGTAAAATACACAACGATCGGTTTTGATATACTTGAAAATATATTAAAAAGTTTTGAAAAAACTTTATATGGTTTGATAAAAATAAAAATAATGAACTTGTAAAGTACACAACGATCGGTTTTGATATACTTGAAAATATATTAAAAAGTTTTGAAAAAACTTTATATGGTTTGATAAAAATTAAAACACTAAATTTGTAAAACACGAAAAGGTCAAATTCAAAACTAAAATAACGATCGGTTTTGATATAATTGAAATTTATATTAAAAAGATTTGAAAAATACTTTATACGTTTTGATAAAAATAAAAATACTAAACTTGTAAAATACACAACGATCGATTTTGAAATACTTGAAAATTTATTAAAAGGTTTTGAAAAATACTTTATATGGTTTGATAAAAATAAAAATACTGAACTTGTAAAATACACAACGATCGGTTTTGATATACTTGAAAATATTTCAAAAAGTTTTGAAAATACTTTATATGGTTTGATAAAAATAAAATACTAAATTTGTAAAACCCAAAAAGATCAAATTCAAAACTAAAATAACGATCGGTTTTGATATACTTGAGAATATATTAAAAAGTTTTGAAAATACTTTATATGGTTTGACAAAAATAAAAATACTAAACTTGTAAAATACACAACGATCGATTTTGATATACCTGAAAACTTATTATAAAGTGTTGAAAAATACTTTATACGGTTTGATAAAAATAAAAATACTATATTTGTAAAATACACAACGATCGATTATGATATACTTGAAAACTTATTATAAAGTTTTGAAAAATACTTTATACGGTTTGATAAAAATAAAAATACTAAACTTGTAAAATACACAATGATCGGTTTTGATATACTTGAAAATATATTAAAAAGTTTTGAAAATACTTTATATGGTTTGATAAAAATAAAAATAATGAACTTGTAAAATACACAACGATCGGTTTTGATATACTTGAAAATATATTAATAAGTTTTGAAAAAACTTTATATGGTTTGATAAAAATTAAAATACTAAATTTCTAAAACACGAAAAGGTCAAATTCAAAACTAAAATAACGATCGGTTTTGATATAATTAAAAATTATATTAAAAAGATTTGAAAAATACTTTATATGGTTTGATAAAAATAAAAATACTAAACTTGTAAAATACACAACGATCGGTTTTGATATACTTGAAAATATATTAAAGAGTTTTGAAAATACTTTATATGGTTTGATAAAAATAAAAATAATGAACTTGTAAAATACACAACGATCGGTTTTGATATACTTGAAAATATATTAAAAAGTTTTGAAAAAACTTTATATGGTTTGATAAAAATTAAAAATACTAAATTTGTGAAACACGAAAAGGTCAAATTCAAAACTAAAATAACGATCGGTTTTGATATAATTGAAAATTATATTAAAAAGATTTGAAAAATACTTTATACGTTTCGATAATAATAAAAATACTAAACTTGTAAAATACACAACGATCGATTTTGAAATACTTGAATATTTATTAAAAGGTATTGAAAAATACTTTATATGGTTTGATAAAAATAAAAATACTAAACTTGTAAAATACACAACGATCGATTTTGATATACTTGAAAATATTTTAAAAAGTTTTGAAAATACTTTATATGGTTTGATAAAAAATAAAATACTAAATTTGTAAAACACAAGAAGATCAAATTCAAAACTAAAATAACGATCGGTTTTGATATACTTGAAAATATATTAAGAAGTTTTGAAAATACTTTATATGATTTGACAAAAATAAAAATACTAAACTTGTTAAATACACAACGATCGATTTTGATATACTTGAAAACTTATTATAAAGTGTTGAAAAATACTTTATACGGTTTGATAAAAATAAAAATACTAAACTTGTAAAATACACAACGATCGGTTTTGATATACTTGAAAATATATTAAAAAGTTTTAAAAAAACTTTATACGGTTTGATAAAAAATAAAATACTAAATTTGTAAAACACAAAAAGGTCAAATTCAAATCTAAAATTCGATCGGTTTTGATATACTTGAAAATATATTAAAAAGATTTGAAAAATACTTTATATGGTTTGATAAAAATAAAAATACTAAACTTGTAAAATACACAACGATCGATTTTGATATACTTGAAAATATATTAAAAAGTTTTGAAAATACTTTATATGGTTTGATAAAAATAAAATACTAAATTTGTAAAACACAAAAAGATCAAATTCAAAACTAAAATAACGATCGGTTTTGATATACTTGAAAATATATTAAAAAGATTTGAAAAATACTTTATATGGTTTGATAAAAATAAAAATACTAAACTCGTAAAATACACAACGATCGATTTTGATATACTTGAAAATATATTAAAAAGTTTTGAAAATACTTTATATGGTTTGATAAAAATAAAAATAATGAACTTGTAAAATACACAACGATCGGTTTTGATATACTTGAAAATATATTAAAAAGTTTTGAAAAAACTTTATATGGTTTGATAAAAATAAAAATAATGAACTTGTAAAGTACACAACGATCGGTTTTGATATACTTGAAAATATATTAAAAAGTTTTGAAAAAACTTTATATGGTTTGATAAAAATTAAAACACTAAATTTGTAAAACACGAAAAGGTCAAATTCAAAACTAAAATAACGATCGGTTTTGATATACTTGAAAATATATTAAAATGATTTGAAAAATACTTTATATGGTTTGATAAAAATAAAAATACTAAACTTGTAAAATACACAACGATCGATTTTGATATACTTGAAAATATATTAAAAAGTTTTGAAAATACTTTATATGGTTTGATAAAAATAAAATACTAAATTTGTAAAACACAAAAAGATCAAATTCAAAACTAAAATAACGATCGGTTTTGATATACTTGAAAATATATTAAAAAGATTTGAAAAATACTTTATATGGTTTGATAAAAATAAAAATACTAAACTCGTAAAATACACAACGATCGATTTTGATATACTTGAAAATATATTAAAAAGTTTTGAAAATATTTTATATGGTTTGATAAAAATAAAAATAATGAACTTGTAAAATACACAACGATCGGTTTTGATATACTTGAAAATATATTAAAAAGTTTTGAAAAAACTTTATATGGTTTGATAAAAATAAAAATAATGAACTTGTAAAGTACACAACGATCGGTTTTGATATACTTGAAAATATATTAAAAAGTTTTGAAAAAACTTTATATGGTTTGATAAAAATTAAAACACTAAATTTGTAAAACATGAAAAGGTCAAATTCAAAACTAAAATAACGATCGGTTTTGATATAATTGAAATTTATATTAAAAAGATTTGAAAAATACTTTATACGTTTTGATAAAAATAAAAATACTAAACTTGTAAAATACACAACGATCGATTTTGAAATACTTGAAAATTTATTAAAAGGTTTTGAAAAATACTTTATATGGTTTGATAAAAATAAAAATACTGAACTTGTAAAATACACAACGATCGGTTTTGATATACTTGAAAATATTTCAAAAAGTTTTGAAAATACTTTATATGGTTTGATAAAAATAAAATACTAAATTTGTAAAACCCAAAAAGATCAAATTCAAAACTAAAATAACGATCGGTTTTGATATACTTGAGAATATATTAAAAAGTTTTGAAAATACTTTATATGGTTTGACAAAAATAAAAATACTAAACTTGTAAAATACACAACGATCGATTTTGATATACCTGAAAACTTATTATAAAGTGTTGAAAAATACTTTATACGGTTTGATAAAAATAAAAATACTATACTTGTAAAATACACAACGATCGATTATGATATACTTGAAAACTTATTATAAAGTTTTGAAAAATACTTTATACGGTTTGATAAAAATAAAAATACTAAACTTGTAAAATACACAACGATCGGTTTTGATATACTTGAAAATATATTAAAAAGTTTTGAAAATACTTTATATGGTTTGATAAAAATAAAAATAATGAACTTGTAAAATACACAACGATCGGTTTTGATATACTTGAAAATATATTAAAAAGTTTTGAAAATACTTTATATGGTTTGATAAAAATAAAAATAATGAACTTGTAAAATACACAACGATCGGTTTTGATATACTTGAAAATATATTAATAAGTTTTGAAAAAACTTTATTTGGTTTGATAAAAATTAAAATACTAAATTTCTAAAACACGAAAAGGACAAATTCAAAACTAAAATAACGATCGGTTTTGATATAATTAAAAATTATATTAAAAAGATTTGAAAAATACTTTATATGGTTTGATAAAAATAAAAATACTAAACTTGTGAAATACACAACGATCGGTTTTGATATACTTGAAAATATATTAAAAAGTTTTGAAAATACTTTATATGGTTTGATAAAAATAAAAATAATGAACTTGTAAAATACACAACGATCGGTTTTGATATACTTGAAAATATATTAAAAAGTTTTGAAAAAACTTTATATGGTTTGATAAAAATTAAAAATACTAAATTTGTGAAACACGAAAAGGTCAAATTCAAAACTAAAATAACGATCGGTTTTGATATAATTGAAAATTATATTAAAAAGATTTGAAAAATACTTTATACGTTTCGATAATAATAAAAATACTAAACTTGTAAAATACACAACGATCGATTTTGAAATACTTGAATATTTATTAAAAGGTATTGAAAAATACTTTATATGGTTTGATAAAAATAAAAATACTAAACTTGTAAAATACACAACGATCGATTTTGATATACTTGAAAATATTTTAAAAAGTTTTGAAAATACTTTATATGGTTTGATAAAAAATAAAATACTAAATTTGTAAAACACAAGAAGATCAAATTCAAAACTAAAATAACGATCGGTTTTGATATACTTGAAAATATATTAAGAAGTTTTGAAAATACTTTATATGATTTGACAAAAATAAAAATACTAAACTTGTTAAATACACAACGATCGATTTTGATATACTTGAAAACTTATTATAAAGTGTTGAAAAATACTTTATACGGTTTGATAAAAATAAAAATACTAAACTTGTAAAATACACAACGATCGGTTTTGATATACTTGAAAATATATTAAAAAGTTTTAAAAAAACTTTATACGGTTTGATAAAAAATAAAATACTAAATTTGTAAAACACAAAAAGGTCAAATTCAAATCTAAAATTCGATCGGTTTTGATATACTTGAAAATATATTAAAAAGATTTGAAAAATACTTTATATGGTTTGATAAAAATAAAAATACTAAACTTGTAAAATACACAACGATCGATTTTGATATACTTGAAAATATATTAAAAAGTTTTGAAAATACTTTATATGGTTTGATAAAAATAAAATACTAAATTTGTAAAACACAAAAAGATCAAATTCAAAACTAAAATAACGATCGGTTTTGATATACTTGAAAATATATTAAAAGATTTGAAAAATACTTTATATGGTTTGATAAAAATAAAAATACTAAACTCGTAAAATACACAACGATCGATTTTGATATACTTGAAAATATATTAAAAAGTTTTGAAAATACTTTATATGGTTTGATAAAAATAAAAATAATGAACTTGTAAAATACACAACGATTGGTTTTGATATACTTGAAAATATATTAAAAAGTTTTGAAAAAACTTTATATGGTTTGATAAAAATAAAAATAATGAACTTGTAAAGTACACAACGATCGGTTTTGATATACTTGAAAATATATTAAAAAGTTTTGAAAAAACTTTATATGGTTTGATAAAAATTAAAACACTAAATTTGTAAAACACGAAAAGGTCAAATTCAAAACTAAAATAACGATCGGTTTTGATATACTTGAAAATATATTAAAATGATTTGAAAAATACTTTATATGGTTTGATAAAAATAAAAATACTAAACTTGTAAAATACACAACGATCGATTTTGATATACTTGAAAATATATTAAAAAGTTTTGAAAATACTTTATATGGTTTGATAAAAATAAAATACTAAATTTGTAAAACACAAAAAGATCAAATTCAAAACTAAAATAACGATCGGTTTTGATATACTTGAAAATATATTAAAAAGATTTGAAAAATACATTATATGGTTTGATAAAAATAAAAATACTAAACTCGTAAAATACACAACGATCGATTTTGATATACTTGAAAATATATTAAAAAGTTTTGAAAATATTTTATATGGTTTGATAAAAATAAAAATAATGAACTTGTAAAATACACAACGATCGGTTTTGATATACTTGAAAATATATAAAAAAGTTTTGAAAAAACTTTATATGGTTTGATAAAAATAAAAATAATGAACTTGTAAAGTACACAACGATCGGTTTTGATATACTTGAAAATATATTAAAAAGTTTTGAAAAAACTTTATATGGTTTGATAAAAATTAAAACACTAAATTTGTAAAACATGAAAAGGTCAAATTCAAAACTAAAATAACGATCGGTTTTGATATAATTGAAATTTATATTAAAAAGATTTGAAAAATACTTTATACGTTTTGATAAAAATAAAAATACTAAACTTGTAAAATACACAACGATCGATTTTGAAATACTTGAAAATTTATTAAAAGGTTTTGAAAAATACTTTATATGGTTTGATAAAAATAAAAATACTGAACTTGTAAAATACACAACGATCGGTTTTGATATACTTGAAAATATTTCAAAAAGTTTTGAAAATACTTTATATGGTTTGATAAAAATAAAATACTAAATTTGTAAAACCCAAAAAGATCAAATTCAAAACTAAAATAACGATCGGTTTTGATATACTTGAGAATATATTAAAAAGTTTTGAAAATACTTTATATGGTTTGACAAAAATAAAAATACTAAACTTGTAAAATACACAACGATCGATTTTGATATACCTGAAAACTTATTATAAAGTGTTGAAAAATACTTTAAACGGTTTGATAAAAATAAAAATACTATACTTGTAAAATACACAACGATCGATTATGATATACTTGAAAACTTATTATAAAGTTTTGAAAAATACTTTATACGGTTTGATAAAAATAAAAATACTAAACTTGTAAAATACACAACGATCGGTTTTGATATACTTGAAAATATATTAAAAAGTTTTGAAAATACTTTATATGGTTTGATAAAAATAAAAATAATGAACTTGTAAAATACACAACGATCGGTTTTGATATACTTGAAAATATATTAATAAGTTTTGAAAAAACTTTATATGGTTTGATAAAAATTAAAATACTAAATTTCTAAAACACGAAAAGGTCAAATTCAAAACTAAAATAACGATCGGTTTTGATATAATTAAAAATTATATTAAAAAGATTTGAAAAATACTTTATATGGTTTGATAAAAATAAAAATACTAAACTTGTAAAATACACAACGATCGGTTTTGATATACTTGAAAATATATTAAAAAGTTTTGAAAATACTTTATATGGTTTGATAAAAATAAAAATAATGAACTTGTAAAATACACAACGATCGGTTTTGATATACTTGAAAATATATTAAAAAGTTTTGAAAAAACTTTATATGGTTTGATAAAAATTAAAAATACTAAATTTGTGAAACACGAAAAGGTCAAATTCAAAACTAAAATAACGATCGGTTATGATATAATTGAAAATTATATTAAAAAGATTTGAAAAATACTTTATACGTTTCGATAAAAATAAAAATACTAAACTTGTAAAATACACAACGATCGATTTTGAAATACTTGAATATTTATTAAAAGGTTTTGAAAAATACTTTATATGGTTTGATAAAAATAAAAATACTAAACTTGTAAAATACACAACGATCGATTTTGATATACTTGAAAATATTTTAAAAAGTTTTGAAAATACTTTATATGGTTTGATAAAAAATAAAATACTAAATTTGTAAAACACAAAAAGATCAAATTCAAAACTAAAATAACGATCGGTTTTGATATACTTGAAAATATATTAAGAAGTTTTGAAAATACTTTATATGGTTTGACAAATATAAAAATACTAAACTTGTTAAATACACAACGATCGATTTTGATATACTTGAAAACTTATTATAAAGTGTTGAAAAATACTTTATACGGTTTGATAAAAATAAAAATACTAAACTTGTAAAATACACAACGATCGGTTTTGATATACTTGAAAATATATTAAAAAGTTTTAAAAAAACTTTATACGGTTTGATAAAAAATAAAATACTAAATTTGTAAAACACAAAAAGGTCAAATTCAAATCTAAAATTCGATCGGTTTTGATGTACTTGAAAATATATTAAAAAGATTTGAAAAATACTTTATATGGTTTGATAAAAATAAAAATACTAAACTTGTAAAACACAAAAAGGTATGGTTTGATAAAAATAAATTACCAAAATTTGTAAAACACAAAAAGGTCAAATTCAAAACTAAGATAACGATCGGTTTTGATATACTTGAAAATTTATTAAAAAGATTTGAAAAATACTTTATATGGTTTGATAAAAATAAAAATACTAAACTTGTAAAATACACAACGATCGATTTTGATATACGTGAAAATTAATTTATTAAAAAGTTTTGAAAAATACTTTATATGGTTTGATAAAAATAAAAATACTAAACTTGTAAAATACACAACGACCGATTTTCATATACTTGAAAACTTATAAAAAGGTTTTGAAAAATACTTTATATGGTTTGATAAAAATACTAAACTTGTAAAATACACAAACGATCGGTTTTGATATACTTGAAAATATTTTAAAAAGTTTTGAAAATACTTTATATGGTTTGATAAAAAATAAAATACTAAATTTGTAAAACTCAAAAAGATCAAATTCAAAACTAAAATAACGATCGGTTTTGATATACTTGAAAATATATTAAAAAGATTTGAAAATTACTTTATATGGTTTGATAAAAATACAAATACTAAACTCGTAAAATACACAACGATCGATTTTGATATACTTGAAAATATATTAAAAAGTTTTGAAAATACTTTATATGGTTTGATAAAAATAAAAATAATGAACTTGTAAAATACACAACGATCGGTTTTGATATACTTGAAAATATATTAAAAAGTTTTGAAAAAACTTTATATGGTTTGATAAAAATAAAAATAATGAACTTGTAAAATACACAACGATCGATTTTGATATACTTGAAAATATATTAAAAAGTTTTGAAAAAACTTTATATGGTTTGATAAAAATTAAAACACTAAATTTGTAAAACACGAAAAGGTCAAATTCAAAACTAAAATAACGATCGGTTTTGATATAATTGAAATTTATATTAAAAAGATTTGAAAAATACTTTATACGTTTTGATAAAAATAAAAATACTAAACTTGTAAAATACACAACGATCGATTTTGAAATACTTGAAAATTAATTAAAAGGTTTTGAAAAATACTTTATATGGTTTGATAAAAATAAAAATACTAAACTTGTAAAATACACAACGATCGATTTTGATATACTTGAAAACTTATTATAAAGTGTTGAAAAATACTTTATACGGTTTGATAAAAATAAAAATACTAAACTTGTAAAATACACAACGATCGGTTTTGATATACTTGAAAATATATTAAAAAGTTTTAAAAAAACTTTATACGGTTTGATAAAAAATAAAATACTAAATTTGTAAAACACGAAAAGGTCAAATTCAAAACTAAAATTCGATCGGTTTTGATATACTTGAAAATATATTAAAAAGATTTGAAAAATACTTTATATGGTTTGATAAAAATAAAAATACTAAACTTGTAAAACACAAAAAGGTATGGTTTGATAAAAATAAATTACCAAAATTTGTAAAACACAAAAAGGTCAAATTCAAAACTAAGATAACGATCGGTTTTGATATACTTGAAAATTTATTAAAAAGATTTGAAAAATACTTTATATGGTTTGATAAAAATAAAAATACTAAACTTGTAAAATACACAACGATCGATTTTGATATACGTGAAAATTAATTTATTAAAAAGTTTTGAAAAATACTTTATATGGTTTGATAAAAATAAAAATACTAAACTTGTAAAATACACAACGACCGATTTTCATATACTTGAAAACTTATAAAAAGGTTTTGAAAAATACTTTATATGGTTTGATAAAAATACTAAACTTGTAAAATTCACAACGATCGGTTTTGATATACTTGAAAATATTTTAAAAAGTTTTGAAAATACTTTATATGGTTTGATAAAAAATAAAATATTAAATTTGTAAAACACAAAAAGATCAAATTCAAAACTAAAATAACGATCGGTTTTGATACACTTGAAATTATATTAAAAAGATTTGAAAAATACTTTATATGGTTTGATAAAAATACAAATACTAAACTCGTAAAATACACAACGATCGATTTTGATATACTTGAAAATATTAAAATGTTTTGAAAATACTTTATATGGTTTGATAAAAATAAAAATAATGAACTTGTAAAATACACAACGATCGGTTTTGATATACTTGAAAATATATTAAAAAGTTTTGAAAATACTTTATATGGTTTGATAAAAATAAAAATAATGAACTTGTAAAATACACAACGATCGGTTTTGATATACTTGAAAATATATTAAAAAGTTTTGAAAATACTTTATATGGTTTGATAAAAATAAAAATAATGAACTTGTAAAATACACAACGATCGGTTTTGATATACTTGAAAATATATTAAAAAGTTTTGAAAAAACTTTATATGGTTTGATAAAAATTAAAACACTAAATTTGTAAAACACGAAAAGGTCAAATTCAAAACTAAAATAACGATCGATTTTGAAATACTTGAAAATTAATTAAAAGGTTTTGAAAAATACTTTATATGGTTTGATAAAAATAAAAATACTAAACTTGTAAAATACACAACGATCGATTTTGATATACTTGAAAACTTATTATAAAGTTTTGAAAGTACTTTATACGGTTTGATAAAAATAAAAATAATGAACTTGTAAAATACACAACGATCGGTTTTGATATACTTGAAAATATTTTAAAAAGTTTTGAAAATACTTTATATGGTTTGATAAAAAATAAAATACTAAATTTGTAAAACATAAAAAGGTCAAATTCAAAACTAAAATAGCGATCGGTTTTGATATACTTGAAAATATATTAAAAAGATTTGAAAAATACTTTATATGGTTTGATAAAAATAAAAATACTAAACTTGTAAAATACACAACGATCGATTTTGATATACTTGAAAATATATTAAAAAGTTTTGAAAGTACTTTATACGGTTTGATAAAAATAAAAATAATGAACTTGTAAAATACACAACGATCGGTTTTGATATACTTGAAAATATATTAAAAAGTCTTGAAAAAACTTTATATGGTTTGATAAAAATTAAAATACTAAATTTGTGAAACACGAAAAGGTCAAATTCAAAACTAAAATAACGATCGGTTTTGATATAATTGAAAATTATATTAAAAAGATTTGAAAAATACTTTATACGTTTTGATAAAAATAAAAATACTAAACTTTTAAAATACACAACGATCGATTTTGAAATGCTTGAATATTTATTAAAAGGTTTTGAAAAATACTTTATATGGTTTGATAAAAATAAAAATACTAAACTTGTAAAATACACAACGATCGGTTTTGATACACTTGAAAATATTTTAAAAAGTTTTGAAAATACTTTATATGGTTTGATAAAAAATAAAATACTAAATTTGTAAAACACAAAAAGATCAAATTCAAAACTAAAATAACGATCGGTTTTGATATACTTGAAAATATATTAAGAAGTTTTGCAAATACTTTATATGGTTTGACAAAAATAAAAATACTAAACTTGTAAAATACACAACGATCGATTTTGATATACTTGAAAACTTATTATAAAGTGTTGAAAAATACTTTATACGGTTTGATAAAAATAAAAATACTAAACTTGTAAAATACACAACGATCGGATTTGATATACTTGAAAATATATTAAAAAGTTTTAAAAAAACTTTATACGGTTTGATAAAAAATAAAATACTAAATTTGTAAAACACAAAAAGGTCAAATTCAAAACTAAAATTCGATCGGTTTTGATATACTTGAAAATATATTAAAAAGATTTGAAAAATACTTTATTTGGTTTGATAAAAATAAAAATACTAAACTTGTAAAACACAAAAAGGTATGGTTTGATAAAAATAAATTACTAAATTTGTAAAACACAAAAAGGTCAAATTCAAAACTAAAATAATGATCGGTTTTGATATACTTGAAAATATATTAAAAAGATTTGAAAAATACTTTATATGGTTTGATAAAAATAAAAATACTAAACTTGTAAAACACACAACGATCGATTTTGATATACGTGAAAATTAATTTATTAAAAAGTTTTTAAAAATACTTTATATGGTTTGATAAAAATAAAAATACTAAACTTGTAAAATACACAACGACCGATTTTCATATACTTGAAAACTTATAAAAAGGTTTTGAAAAATACTTTATATGGTTTGATAAAAAAAAAAAATACTAACTTTGTAAAACACAAAAAGGACAAATTCAAAACTAAAATAACGATCGGTTTTGATATACTTGAAAATATATTAAGAAGTATTGAAAATACTTTATATGGTTTGATAAAAATAAAAATACTAAATTTGTAAAACAAAAAAAGGTCAAATTTAAAACTAAAATAACGATCGGTTTTGATATGCTTGAAAATATATTAACAAAATTTAAAAAATATTTTATATTGTTTGAAAAAAATAAATATACTAAACTTGTAAAACACAAAAAGGTTAAATTAAAAACTAAAAGAACGATCGGTTTTGATATACTTGAAAATATACTAAAAAGATTTGAAAAACACTTTATACAATTTGATAAAAATAAAAATACTAAACTTGTAAAATACAAAACGATCAGTTTATATACTTGAAAATATATTAAAAGGTTTTGAAAATACTTTATATGGTTTGATAAAAATAAAAATATTGAACTTCTAAAATACACAACGATCGGTTTTGATATAACTGAAAATATGTTAAAAAGTTTTGAAAATACTTTATATGGTTTGATAAAAATAAAAATATTAAATTTGTAAAACACAAAAAGGTCAAATTCAAAACTAAGATAACGATCGGTTTTGATATACTTGAAAATTTATTAAAAAGATTTGAAAAATACTTTATATGGTTTCATAAAAATAAAAATACTAAACTTGTAAAATACACAACGATCGATTTTGATATACTTGAAAATTTATTAAAAAGTTTTGAAAAATACTTTATACGGTTTGATAAAAGTAAAAATACTAAACTTGTAAAATACACAACGATCGATTTTGCTATACTTGAAAATTTATTAAAAGGTTTTGAAAAATACTTTATATGGTTTGACAAAAATAAAAATACTGAACTTGTAAAATACACAACGATCGGTTTTGATATACTTGAAAATATATTAAAAAGTTTTGAAAATACTTTATATGGTTTGATAAAAATAAAAATACAAAATTTGTAAAACACAAAAAGGTCAAATTCAAAAGTAAAATAACGATCGGTTTTGATATACTTAAAAATATATTAAAAAGATTTGAAAAATACTTTATATGGTTTGATAAAAATATAAATACTAAACTTGCTGAATACACAACGATCGAGTTTGATATACTTGAAAATTTATTAAAAAGTTTTTAAAATACTTTAATACGGTTTGATAAAAATAAGAATACTAAACTTGTAAAATATACAATAATCGATTTTGATATATTTGAAAATTTAATAAAAAGTTTCGAAAAATACTTTATATGGTTTGATAAAAATAAAAATACAGAACTTGTAAAATACACAACGATCGGTTTTGATATACTTGAAAATATATATATTAAAAAGATTTAAAAAATACTTTATATGGTTTGATAAAAATAAAAATACTAAATTGTAAAACACAAAAAGGTCAAATTCAAAACTAAAATAACGATCGGTTTTTATATACTTGAAAATATATTAAAAAGATTTGAAAAATACTTCATATGATTTGATAAAAATAAAAATACTAAACTTGTAAAACACAAAAAGGTCAAATTAAAAACTAAAATAACGATCGGTTTTGGTATACTTGAAAATAGATTAAACAGATTTTAAAAATACTTTATACGGTTTGATAAAAATAAAAATACTAAACTTGTAAAATACACAATGATCGGTTTTGATATACTTGAAAATATATTAAAAAGTTTTGAAAATACTTTATATGGTTTTATAAAAATAAAAATACTAAATTTGTAAAACAGAAAAAGGTCAAATTCAAAACTAAAATAACGATCGGTTTTGATATACTTGAAAATATATTAAAAAGTTTCGAAAATACTTTATATGATTTGATAAATACAAAAATACTAAATTTGTAAAACACAAAAAGGTCAAATTCAACTAAAATAATGATTGGTTTTGATATTCTTGAAAATATATTAAAAAGATTTGAAAAATACTTTATATGATTTGATAAAAATAAAAATACTAAACTTGTAAAATACACAACGATCGATTTTGATATACTTGAAAATTTATTAAAAGGTTTTAAAAAATACTTTATATGGTTTGATAAAAACAAAAATACCGAACTTGTAAAATACACAACGATCGGTTTTGATATACTTGAAAATATATTAAAAAGTTTTGAAAATACTTTATATGGTTTGATAATGATAAAAATAATAAATTTGTAAAACACAAAAAGGTCAAATTCAAAACTAAAATAACAATCAGTTTTAATATTCTTGAAAATATATTAAAATGTTTTGAAAAATAATTTATATGGTTTCATAAAAATAAAAATACTAAAGTTGTAAAATACAAAAAGGTCAAATTAAAAACTAATGGTTTTGATTAACGATTGTTTTGATATACATGAAAATATATTTAAAAAATTTGAAAAAAAATTTTATATGGTTTGATAAAAATAAAAATATTGAACTTGTAAAATACAAAAACGTCAAATTCTAAACAAAAATAACGATCGTTTTTATATACTTGAAAATATATTAAAAAGTTTTGAAAAATATTTTATACGGTTTGATAAAAATAAAAATAATGAACTTGTAAAATACAAAAAAGTCAAATTCAAAACCAAAATAACAACGGTTTTTATACACTGTAAAATATATTAAAAAGTTTAGAAAAATACTTTATATGGTTTGATAAAATATAAAGACTGAACTTGTAAACTACAAAAGGGCAAATTCAAAACTAATGGTTTTGATTAGCAATCGTTTTTATATAGTTGAAAATATATTAAAAAGTTTTGAAAAATACTTTATATGGGTTGATAAAAATAAAAATAGTAAATCTAACAATTTGAAAAACAACTAGTTACTATATTTAAAAACAATAGTCCCGAATAAAAATCTTAAAACGTTTACAATTTTAGAAACCGAATACAGGAATCACGTAATAACAACAATAGTTCAAAAATGATTAATTAATTCATCTAAATTAGAAAACAAAAAAAAAAAAAATGAAATAAACAAATTAACCTATATTTTATTTAGTTAAAAATAAAGGTGATAATAAATAACGCATAAAAATCTTAAAAAACAATAAAAGTTATAGCAAGCTTTTTAGAGAGAATTTTATAAAAGACGTGCAATTATATTTTGAAAACAAACAAAAAAATCGAAAACTTACAGAATTCCTAAAATGGTTGAAACTTAAAAGTTGTTTAAAGTTTATCAAGAATAAACCACTCATCACATTCAGGTGTTTCTAGACCTAAATTTTCAAATCCTAGAAAGCCAGAGGCAACAAAATTATCAAGAATTTAATCTATTCATTTAATAACTTGAAATAAAATGTGAAAAATCAAAATAAGAATCAGGTTTAGGTTGTACCTTGTTAAGACAGGTCTTTGATTTGTAGTAACAGAGAAGGGTTTCTTTGCTATGTGCCGCAGATTTTATGACAACATTCTCCGACGTGTGTAACTCTGCAAGAAACGACATCGTACTTGATATTTTCCCGATCATTTTACATGAAATAAATGTCAAGAATCAAAATAGGAGTTAAGTTAGGTTATACCTTGTTAACGTTCACCGGCGACGATGATCATCGTTCAAGACGGAGAGTCGGAGACTGAGAGAAGAAAGTTGTAATGTCGGCAGTGTTTGGGAGATAGGAAGAAGAAGGGTTTGGGAGACAGCGACGGTGATCGTCGCCGGAGACTGAGAGAAGAAGGTAGTGTTTGGGAGTCAGAGAAGAAGAAGGGTTTGGGAAAGAAGGGTTTGGGAGACAGCGACGGTGATCGTCCGGAGACTGACGCTCTATTCTCGTATTAGAAGAGAAGAGAAGAGAAAGAAAGATGGAGGAAAGAAACATGAAAGAAAGAAAGAGAAAGAGAAAATAATATTTGCATTTGTGTTCTTGAATCTGGAGGAAAGAAATACGAATTAAAGAAAATTTATGTTCTTGAAAGGGAGGAAAGAAAATAAAACCTTTTGTTTGCTTTGTAATTTACATAGACAACACTTTACTAATCTTTCTTTCCTTCACTTTCTTCCCATATTTGGAAGGAAACATTTGGAAAGAAAACCATTGAAACTTTCTTTCCTCTTCTCTTGCTTTCCTTCATTATAAATGATAAAAGAACACAACTTTTTTTTATTTTCTCCCACTTTCTTCTACTTTCTTTTCCTTTCTTCCGTTTAAATTGGTTCGAGAACAGAGGGTGAGAGAATAAGGGTTTCGGAAAAAGGGTTTTGGAGACAGAGTGAAGAAGAAGGGTTTGGTATTTGGGGCTGGATTATATTTTATTTGTATTTATAACTCATTTTGGAACGGTAAAAAACTTCTTTCCAAATTCCGAAATTTAATAGGACCAAAAAGAGGGCCATCTTATTCTTGTCAAATCATTTTTTAAGTGCGTTTGGTCGGGGTGTTTTTCCTAATCTAATTTACTTTTTTATTTTGTTTTATATGTTTTAATTTATAGAAACTTATTATTTTCATAATGAATACTAGTTTATTATTTATATATTACGCGGATATTTTCATATACGTAAAATATAATAAATTAAAATGTAAAGGTATAAATATTATTTTTTTTTAAACAAAAGTATATAGAAATGATATTATTATTTATAATGACCTATTAATTTATATATTTCTAAATATATATGAATAATAATTATTCTTTAATGATTTTTTAATCTTTTATTATATTATACTATAATTAATAAATTAGTAGAGAATTAAATTTTGTTTGATTTGATTTGAATTTAAAAACAAATTATATTAGATTTGGATAAATTTAATTTAAAATATTTTATTATTTTTAAAAACTATAAATGTCAGGTGTCGATTCATGATAATGGCATGTGGCTTCACAATAAATGAGCATAGTTACTCTTTTATTAGTATTTATAGATTACTAAAATAGGCATGGTAATTTTCAACTTTCACAAAAACCAAATAAAATTGTATTGCGTAGTTTCATCCTACAAATTTTTTTCATTTATCATTAAATACTTTATCTTACATTTTCAACCATAAAGTTTAGTTAACATTTCTACTTTAAAAAATATAACTTAAGTTTAATGGTTAAATATGTACATATATAATAATTTAATGACTAATGTATGTAAAAAATAGTTTAATAGTTAAATATGTGTAAAAGATAGTTTTATTATTTATTATTATTATTAATTAAATAAAACAAATATTCTTTATTTTTTCTTGATCAAATTCCTAGACATTTTTTATTCTAGATGTCAATGGATATTTTTTTCCTTTCTCAAAACTATGTCTCTAAATGGGATAATTGCGCAAAAAAACCTCAACTTGTCAGTTTTTTGTGATTAAAATCTCGAATTATTTTTCATTGCATTATAAAACCGCGAACTAACTAAAAATTAGTAAATCAACGTTTTATCAATGGGTAACCGGTTATTAATCATACGTGGACTAGTAAATAACATACGTGGAATAAATTTTAATTGTTTAAACTGGTTGCCAAGTATTACACATCATTTACCCCTCCCCCCCCTCCCGGGTTTGATGATGTAATTCCATTTAAAAATTACATCAATGGGGGTTTAACTGATGTGTAATATTTGGCAACGAGTTTCAACAATTAAAATTTATTCCACGTTGGTTATTTACCGCTACACGTATGACTAATAACTGGTTACACATTGATAAAACTTTGATTTACTGATTTTTAGTTAGTTCAGGGTTTTCTATGCAACAGAAAATTATTTTGGGGTTTTAATCACAAAAAACTGACTAGTTGGATTTTTTTGCACAATTATCCCTCTCTGAACTACTACATATTAAACTTAAAACAATCAGTTCTTTGAATGTTTTAATAACTAGTAATAATAAAACCAACATCTTTCCTATATTTTTAATTATGTAAGCCATTGGACATTCTTCATTGTTATTTCATTCATGTACCATTTAATGGCAATGTTGTCGAGACCGAGATCTACCTATGATCATTTTTGTCTTCACAATATTGAAATCGGTATCCTAGGTTAATTCTACCAAAATACTATTTTTATGTGTCATGTTTACATCAAATATTAATTTTAGACAATTCTATACGCACACCCCCTTAGTTGCTAATCACACACTCTCCTTCTTAATGTGAAAAGAGATTAATTTTTAATCATTGAGTATCACGTCATTAACAAAAATCATGTGAGTAAGGGGGTGTGTGATTAGTAAAAATTAATGAAAAGTGGGTGTACATATAACAATGCCCTTAATTTTATGTCAAATTAATAAAATATTTGAAATCTAAAATAATAATAATAAATATGCACAATAAAATAGTTTAATGAGTAAATATATACAACTGAAAATTGGCAATATTTCATTTGTAGGATTTTGGTTTCTGAATTGTTCGTTCACATTACATAAGGTTTTCATATATTAGGTTGGTTATATTTTTCTTTGTAAAAATAATAATGAACCAAAACCGATACTAGCACCATCGAGTTTGGTGATCAGTTTCGAGTTTCTCAAATTTTCAGTTCCAATTCAATCCAGTCTGGTTATGGATCGTTCCAAAACCTCAAAACCAGTACTAATGTCATCTAGTCTAGTTATTAGTTTCAAGTTTCTCAATTTTTCGATACCAGTTCAATTCAATCCAATCTTAAACTGTTTTGAAACCTTGATCCTTCAAAAAGGCATTCAATTACAACAAGAGTGACAAATCGTACATTCTTCATAACTAGATTAAAGGGTATCTATGACTATGACATTTATACATAAATGTCAATACGGTTGGTAATCATTGAGAATCGATTTCTAACGATCTGGAAAGCCTACACTTTTGTATGATTTATTACTTCGAGTATTGGGTCAAAACTGGACAAAAACAATAACATATTGAAAACCATACCAGAATGTAGGTGGGTTCATTTTGCAGGTAACCTTAAAGGGTTTGTCAAGCGTCGATTCACATGGAGATCAACATTTGGCGAGAATTACGACAAGACCCTATTGGACCTCACTGATGCTACTGCCAATGTTGAAGTCTCCCCTTTGGTCCTCGGATCAAGGGTATAGTTTAGATGTTGTTTAAATATAACTGTTAATTGGGATTGTCTGTCTTTCAAAAATATATACATGCCTTAGAATTGGGAGGACGAATTCGTGTAAAAATTAATGAAATAAGAATCACTTGGACAATCGAAATATTGTGAACGAGAATCGCTTTCCGTAAACAACAAAGGGTATTGTTGTTTGAGTCTTTAAAGAGATAGAAAAAAAAAAATATATGTAGGATTCACTATTCAGGGTATTGATGTTACCTGAGTGGCGTTGATGATGATGGGTTGTGTGGATTGGAGCGTATTAAAGACGCGTTTTGGTTGTTCGAGAACATGGGCATTGAGCATGATTCTGTCACAAGTAACATACATACGATATATGTGAACGAGGTTGGGAAGCCGAAGAGAATGAGAAACATAGTACGTGGATAAACTAAAATCACTGCAATAAAAACAACCAAGCAGAAGGCAAAACTGCAAAATGATGATGATGATGCCAATTCCATTTTCTTCTAACTTTTTCTTGGCAAGTTGCAACATTGAATGAGGAGTCTTGAAAGATAAACAAGGGAAAAGTACATGAAGTGGAGCATGTTAATCCTTCTCTTGAGATAAATAACATAAATAAAATACCTTTTAAATCTTAATAATGATTTCAGGAAAAAAAAAAAACCTTATAAGTAATAATCAATATCGTTTTTATCTTAGAAACATTGTCGGTAAAAGAATTTCATTTAGTACAAAGAGCTTTAAACTTTATGTTATAATTCATGTGAATGGCTTTTAAATATTAAAGTTAAATGTTAAATCCTTTATTTTCAATTGTTTATAGTGACGTTGTTTAATTTTTATAATTTATGATGATGTATTTTATAAAATTTACATCTAACAATGTTTGGCTTGAAATTTAGAAAAAATGTTATAAATAAACAATAAAAAGATAAAATATGTTTTTATTTTATAGGTTTATTATGAAAAAAACCAACATGTTTTCATGTTTTTTGCGTTTTCATCCATCCATGATTTTTCTTTCATAAAAGTCCTCCAATTAATTTTTTCTTTTTGGTTTAGTGAAATTTGAACATTACAACTCAGTTATAATTAGTAAACCGGAGTTTTAAAAACTGAAAAACCGGGTTTTAATTTTCAAAATTCACTAAACCAATAAAAATTAACTTAATGACTTTTATGGAAAAAAATAATATAGAGGGACGAAACGGCAAAAACTTGAAAACATATAGTTTGTATTCATAACAAACCCTTGTGTTATACATTTAAGTTATAAATACATTGTCGAGACAATAAAAATAAATTATTATAAACGAAAATATATAAAAATACATTGGTATAAATTATTAACTTTAAATTAAATAGAATATCACGATGATACTTTTATTATTTTATTGTATTATACTTTATTCGAAATAATTTAACTTTCATAATTAAAATTAAAACTTTATAATTATATAATAAATTTTTTGTTATAATTAAATTATAACTTTTATATATAAA
This sequence comes from Centrapalus pauciflorus, assembly GCA_020465985.1. Lineage (NCBI taxonomy): Eukaryota > Viridiplantae > Streptophyta > Magnoliopsida > Asterales > Asteraceae > Centrapalus > Centrapalus pauciflorus. The sequence goes on from JAANYP010006088.1 coordinate 266,538, forward strand.
ATCGTGCAGTTGACCCCAATGTTTCTTGTGATCAATTGCTTAAAGGAACATCAAACATGGTGACTGTCCAACAAAATCATAATCTTTTCTCAATCTCTAGGTATCCCTGTTTGAATTCTTTTTACTCCATTTCCGTTAGCAACAAATTATTATATCACATATATATATATATTCTGCAAGTTGGCCTTTTTCTCTTTGCTCTTCGTCCACCTCCCTCACTATCACCCTCTCTGTATATATGTATATATATGTGCACATTTTCTCCAGTTTATGAGCTACTTAGTAATTACAGATTAAACCATAATGGTAGTCACTTGAAATTCTTGTGTTTTCTAATTTCTCTTTAGTTGTTAGATTTTACTGAATCTATTCGAACCCAGACTTACCCTTTTCCCCCTTTTCGTTTCTTCAACTGGGTTATAAACAAGATCTGAGTTTCTTTTATCTTGAATAAGTTGTGCCTTCTTCTATCTATGTTAATCTTATCATTCCTGTAAAGATGGTATTATATTTAAATTTTTTTGTTTGCTAATTTTTGATTTTAGGTGAAAGGAGGGATGCAGGTGATTGGGTTGAAGTGGGTTGTATTTTTGTGGGGTTTGTATAGCCTTGGAGGTGTAGCATCACATGGAGATCATTCATTTTCAAAGATTTCTTTATACGAGACTGTGTTTGCACTTGATGATGCAGCTTATGTGAAAGCATCTCCTTTGGTTCTTGGATTGAAGGTAAATAACAAAAGATTGATTAGTTTGCATATGAATGTGTTATATTTGAATGATAAGTGATATGCGGATTGGATTATATCTTTTGGATTACAAGCTGATGACTATATGTCAAAGTTTATATTACATGAGATGCCTTTGGAACAACTAGTAAGGTTAGCTTTTATGTTCGATTAACGAAAATAGGATCTTTTCAATAACTTCCTCTCATTCTTTGTAATAAAAAAATACAGAGAGAACATATTGAAGTTGAAAACTTAGCAGTATGTTAGTATTCATGTTATTATTGTTATAATTCTTGTATTCAATCTCTTGATACCTCGTGTTTGTGTGTACGTGTGAGTATCGATCCTAACACATTGTTCCAGGGACAAACCTCTGAATGGTTGAATATAACGTTTCACAATCCAAACCCATCTGTTGATGATTGGATTGGAGTATTCTCGCCTGCGAATTTCAGGTACGTCTAAACTTTGAATTGAAGTATTTCTTCGCAATTGATGTTTGTTGTCTTAAGCGATCATGCTGTTAAAATCTTTAATTTTAACTGTTTTCAGTGCTTCAACATGCCTCCCTGAAAGCTCGATGGTTACTCCTCCATTATTGTGCACTGCACCTGTCAAGGTTTGTTTGGTTTCACCATGACTTGATTTGCTTTGTATTGAAAAGAAGATTCAACTAAACCAATTCTCGGTTCTTTCTTTCTTTCTTTTTCTTTTTTTTTTTTTTACAGTATCAGTATGCAAATTATAGCAGTCCAAACTACAAATACACAGGAAAAGCATCGTTGAAGTTTCAATTGATAAACCAAAGATCTGACTTCTCTTTTGCATTATTCACTGGTGGATTATCAAAGGTTTGCTTACGGTTTTTGTTATTTCCTTCACCCTTTATTCTTTATTTTCATTTTGAGTCTCTTACACGAGATACAAATTACTTTATGCAATAGCCGAAGCTTGTGGCTGTGTCAAATTCAGTCGTTTTTGCAAATCCAAATGCACCAAATTACCCTCGCTTAGCTCAAGGAAAGAATTGGAATGAAGTAAGTTTGTTTCTCCGTAACATTGTGTTGTTTGTAGTATTACTTAAAAAAATTTGTGTCGTACGCTTACGGATGGTGCTTTAAGACAGACACCCAAACTGCATTTGGGTGACTTTTGACCACATTTCGTTTGGTGGCTGCTCAAATATAGTTTCCAACATATAATTAAAGATGTTTGTTTTATGTATGTTAGATGACTATAACATGGACAAGTGGATATGGAATTGATGATGCTGAGCCTTTTGTTGAATGGGGTCGGATAGGTGAGGACAAAAGGCGTTCTCCTGCGGGTACACTGACAATTGACCGAAACAATCTGTGTGGTATGTAAATAAGCTGTGAATATCATAATTCACGTTACTTTGACAGTCAAAATTGAAATTTGAAACTTTTTTTTGGATGGAAGGATCATGCTATTTAATCTATTGTTTATAAAAACAAACAAATCCTTGATCTGGTTGGATTATGTATGGGCAGGAGCACCAGCACGAACTGTTGGTTGGCGTGATCCTGGATTCATACATACTGGATTCTTGAATGATTTATGGCCCAACTCAGTGTATGTTAGAATGTTCTGTATTTCTTTCTTCAAGTTCAAATCTGTCTTGGAATCTTTTTACCTCCGAAGATGTTTTAAAGTTTAACGGGGTTATGAAATTTTTTTACCCAAGTGAGTTTCATTAAACTAAAAGGGAACTCATTTGACATTCAAAAGTGAAGTTTGTGTTGGTGATTTGTCACCAATATGATTTAAGTGTAATAAGATAAACTTGTTTGACCAAAATAATCTTATTACATATTGAACAAGTTTGGGATGGTGCGGAGTGCACACTTGTTCAATATTGTTTGAGATTAATTACCTGGGGTTCAGGGGCAGCCCCCCGATAGCGGGGTTCCAGGGGCGGCAGCCCCTGGTGGCGGGGTCCAAGGGGCAGAGCCCCTGGCTGTTTTGTTTGCTAGATAAGTGGTGCTTCAACATGCTCATGTGGTTAAAAATTGTGCTTGTTAGAAGTTGAGTGGTCGATCTATATTCTATCTTACGAGACTTGTAAAAGTCGACCAAGTTGACAAATGACAAAGTAAGATAAATATTTGACAGAATAGGGGAAAATAAGTAATTTTGGATCGGATGGTCACCAGAAATGGAAAAATAGTAGTTTTAATGAAACTGAAAAAAGAAGTTATGGGGAGTTTCATGAAATGGGCAGGGTACCATATATTGAGTCCTTTTCTCAACCTTCATTGTGCAGTTACACTTACAAACTGGGGCACAAGCTTTTAAACGGTACGCTTATTTGGAGTCGAATTTACCAGTTCAAATCATCTCCTTACCCTGGTCAAGATTCTTTACAGCGCGTAATCATTTTTGGTGATATGGGAAAGGTGAGATTTTTTTTAAGATTTTGGTTTGACTGTTTTCCAGTTAAGGTTAATATCATTTCAAATTTGCAGGATGAGGCAGATGGGTCAAACGAATATAATAATTACCAGCGTGGCTCCCTTATCACGACCAAACAACTTATCGGAGACTTGAAGAAGTATGATATAGTGTTCCACATTGGAGATATTTGTTATGCCAATGGGTACCTATCTCAGTGGGATCAATTTACTGCACAAGTCGAACCAATTGCATCTGCGGTACCATATATGATCGCTAGGTATGTGTTTTTGAACTTAAGAATTGATAATCTTACACATACCACAACAATAATCGCGGGGAACTGAAAAAGTCAAACATTTGCATATCTCATTTGCCATTTCCTTTGAACCTAGGCTTTTGGGTTAATTATGCAAATCATTGTGTTTGTATTTTGTCTTTCTTTTGTGAGTTCTCTCACAAATCCATGCTTTTCAGCGGTAATCACGAGCGTGACTGGCCCAACTCAGGATCTTTTTACGAGAACAACGATTCAGGGGGAGAATGTGGTGTTTTGGCCGAAACTATGTTTTATGTTCCTGCTGAGAACCGAGCAAAGTTTTGGTGAGATATATTCTCATCAACCAATTCATTTGCTTTTTTCTTCTATGCGAATAAACAACTTGTATATACTGCCTTCCCAAGCAGATTTGATTCATCATCTTTTCTTCTACAAGTGGTTCAATTGTGTCCTCAGAACTGCATTCGGTTGTTACAGGTACTCTACGGACTATGGAATGTTCAGGTTCTGTATTGCCGACACAGAACACGACTGGAGAGAGGGAACCGAACAGTATAAGTTCATTGAGCATTGTTTGGCATCTGTCGATCGACAAAAGCAACCTTGGCTTATCTTTCTTGCTCATCGTGTATTGGGGTACTCGTCAACTTCGTTTTACGCCACGGATGGAGCGTTTGCGGAACCAATGGGGCGAGAGAGCCTTCAAAAGCTCTGGCAGAAGTACAAAGTTGATATAGCCATTTACGGTCACGCACACAATTACGAAAGAACTTGTCCTGTTTATGAGGTATCCTATTCCTCACAAGTCATTAATCTAATTTGTTCCAAAATCCGATTAAGGTGGTATTTGTTTTTTAAGAGGTTAAATGTCTGAAGTCTGAAAACCACGTCTGAAATCAAGAGGAGGCCTTAAAATCTGAAATTAAGAGGCTCTGAATTTTAATTCAGACTAGTCTCTTTCTCTTAAAATTCAGAAGTTGTAACCTCTTAAGTCTTAATTTAAACAAACAATACAAATTAGGTTAAGATCTAAAATTCAGACTTCAAACAAAATTCAGACCCTCTTAGTTGAAAACAGACACACCCTAAGTTGCTTAAAAATCCAAATATAAATACTTCGAATACTTGTTTTTTCACTGCGATATTTTTTTTAACAATCAACGGTTGAAGTTTTCTGTTTGAAATCCATGTCTATGATTTAGAATATATGCACAAGCAATGAGAAGCACACATACAAGGGAAGCTTGAACGGGACAATTCACGTGGTCGCCGGAGGTGGAGGCGCAAGTCTTACGGAATTTGCCAACATCAACACTACTTGGAGTCTAGTGAAAGATGTCGATTACGGGTTTTTGAAACTCACCGCCTTTGACCATTCTAACCTTCTTTTCGAATACAAGAAAAGCAGCAGTGGTAAAGTTTACGACTCCTTTTCGATTTCTAGAGATTATAAAGATGTGTTGGCTTGCACAGTTGATAGCTGCCCAAGCACAACTCTGGCATCTTAGCTTCAAAGTTGTGTCCCCATAATGTGTGACCTCAAACACTGGTCTAATCTAAAGAGATTCCATTTTTTGAGTGTACAAATCTCATTTGAGCTATATGTTTTTTTTTTTTTTTTTTTTTTTTGATCTTTTAACTTTATAAACAATGTTCATATATGTTTGTTTATTGATCAAGTGTAAAGATTGATAGGAAAAGGTTACCCTCAACTCAACTCATATAACATTTTGGATTAAACACTTTTACTAACTAAAATGAAAAATGGATTGAACGGTTAATGGATATTCCTTCACGAGCCAGCTTCATAAACACAAGAAACGTATCAGTCCGTACTCCGTAGTCGAAAGATAGGAATTAAAAAAGATAACATATTTTTGAAGATTTTAAGGTTGCGTTTAGTTAACGTAAACTAGTCATTTTTCAATTTCAATTTTCAAGTTATAGTTTAAAAAAAAACAAGGGTTTCTATGAAAAGTGAAAACTTGTTTAGATGATTGATGCAGCGTAGCAAATAGAAATATAGATTATTCTGTTGATTCAAAGAATTCCAGAACAATCTCTACTAAAAGTTTGTTGATTCTGTGAATACCAAACGATTAGGCTTCAAACAACCGATTTTGAACTCGGAAATTTGGAAAAGAGAGAAATTTTCTTAATTCATAAAATGTCTTCATACATAAGTTCAACACACTTTAAAAAGAAACAGGAAACTTAAAACGGGTCAAATAACCCAGCGGGTCGACCCAGGAAACAAAAATAAAAACTCAAATAACCGATAAAATTCATAAAAAGGCCCGTAACTCTCATTCCGGGTCGAATTTGGGCCGAACGGTTGGGTTTGGCGGTTTGTCACTACGTGGAGCTCGAGCCAACGGTCGTCTGGACACCTGATTCGCCCCAAACGGAGACCCGAGTCAAAAGTTAGGGCCGTTTTCGTTTAGCCCCTTTTATTACGGGCTCTATCTTGGGCCTCCAGAAACATAATGGTCCGATCCTCTATACTTGGGCCTGCATCAATGATTAAGTTTTAGTTTAAAAAAGAAATAAGATGAGTGATTATAAAATAAGAAGAGTTAATTACAAAAATGGTCCCTGTGGTTCGTCGTAAAATTTGGCTTTGGTCCCTGAACTTTTAATTTTGCAGAAACGGTCATTATTGTCATAGTTTGTTTGCAATTTTGGTCCCTCAACCTATTAACTTTTCTAATATGACCAAATTACCCTTATTTTGATGCAAACTATAGGGACCATTTCTACAATTAATTTTGTAAGTCTTTTGTATTCTTAATTATATAAATTATTTTTTAATGTTACTTAAATTTAATAAACTATAAAAAAAGAATTATTTAATTATTTATGTTGGTGCATAAATGATTTATATATTTTTAGCCTTAATTAATTTTAATTTACTATAATCAAAGGTAAACCAATCATAATTTATAATCGAAAAAATCATTTATGTTTAGAAATTATTTTTTAAAGGTTTCATAATTAAGAAATTTTTTCTCTATAATTATTTATACCGGTTCATACATTTATAATAAAAGATATTTATGTTGATCAAACCACAAAGACCATTTATGTAATTGACTTTACTTTATTTTTAGTGTTAATTAACTTTAATAAATTATTAAAAAAATTTATTTATGAGCCAACAGTTTAATTAAAGTTAGAAATATTAAAGAACTTAAATAAATAAAAATTTAACGTTTAATTTGACCGAGTTAAAAAGAACTTCCAAATGGTCTAAGATGACTCAAATTTTTTTATTTAACGTATCAATTATTTTATCGTTTTAATTTTTAATTACACCAAAAAGATTTAAAATTTTAGGTCCATATAACATCTTTGAGATTCATGATTAAGAACTTTAATCAAACTTTGGTTTGTCAGACCTTTACATAAAAATCGAGAAATATAAATATGTTTTTAATCTTTTTTCGTCTTTCAATTTTACTTTTCATTTTAATCCGATTAAATCGACACCTTAAAAATTTAAAACATTTAGATTTAACACTTTACCAATATCACCTTGCTTTGATACAAATGTGAACGGATTATAAAATAAAATCTTTGGCCGATTTTATTTAAGAACAAAGTAAAATATATTTAACCAACAAACATATTTTTATTATAAATTTATGAACCAACATAAATAATATATTTTTATAATATTTTATATACGAAACCTCTAGAAAATAGTTTCTAAACATAAATGATTTTTTTTGTCATAAATTTTGATTGGTTTACACTTTGATTATAGTAAATGAAAATTAATTAACACTAAAAATATTTAAATCATTTATGAATCAACATAAATAATTAAATAATTCTTTTCTTTTATTGTATTTTATTAAATTTAAGTATAACTAAAAATTAATTTATTTAATTAAGGATAAAAAAGACTTAAAAAATTAATTGTAGAAATGGTCCCTATAGTTTGCATAAAAAATAAGGGTAATTTGGTCATATTAGAAAAGTTAATAGGTTGAGGGACCAAAATTGCAAACAAACTATGAAAATAAGGACCGTTTTTACAAAATTGAAAGTTCAGGGACCAAATCCAAATTTTAGGACAAACCACAGGGACCATTTTTGTAATTAACTCAAATAAGAATAATAAGATAGATGATATAAAAGTAAGAGAAAGGAAGAGAGTGTTATAATAAAATATAGGGTAAATTACAAATTTGGTCCCTGTGGTTATAGGGAAATTACGGATAAGGTCCTTCTATAGAAGAAATTACAAATTCGATGTCTGTGGTTAACATTTTGTTATGGATTTGATCCTTTGACCGGTCATTTCTTTTAAAATGACCATTCTACCCTTGAAGAAATAATAATAAAAGACAATAAACTTTACTTGTCAATAAAATAAATTTTAAAAGAATATATAATGACTTTTAATTTTAATAATTAATATTTTATTTACCATTTACGCATAACATATCCAAATATCTTTCTTTTTTAATTGTCTGATTTACCAAATCAAACCAAAATCACTTTTTCTCTCCTCTCTTTTTCTTCATCTCCAGCAATTATTAAATCGGCAGACTACCACCAAGAAGCAACCAATGATCTCCTCTACCAGCTGTGCATAAGGATGACCCAAGAAATTGTTCTTTTCCTCCATTTCTACTGCTAAATTGGTGCTTAAAAAGTTAAATACCCATAAAATCATTCAACACATTCATCTTCCATCTTTCTCCAGTTGTAGCTTGGCCTGATCAGCAATGGCGGACCCAGAAAACCATTGAACACACCGATCTAAGTTTCAATGTAAAACCTAGAGGACGCCAGATTGCTCCAGTTGTAGCTTGGCCTGATCAGCAATGGAGGCTCCAGGCGGCTGTGCAAGAAAAATCGCAGCAACCGTCGTCCACAGTGGACATGGAGGATCAAGGTAGTGATGAGGATGATGGTGATGATGATGATTTTCCCAGCAAGATGTTCCCAAAAAATTATTCAACACACCAGGTAGACGATGATGGTGATGATAAGGAAGGAGAAGATGGTGGGTATGAGATATGATTGTTTCCAGCAAGATGTCTTCCATGGCTGCTGTTTAGAGAGAGAAAATTAAAGAGAGGGAAAGGTTCCATTTGTTTTCATTGGTAGGGGCAAATGCAATGCAAGGAAGTAAAATAGGGCAATGGGTACTGGGTTTGATTTCGTTTTTGTTTTTGTTTTAATTTAGAACGCTTATTAGTTATTAATTAAAATAGAGTTAATTACCTATATTAATAATAATCTCAAGGGTAGAATGGTCATTTTAAAAAAAATGACCAGTCAAATGACCAAATCCATAACAAAATGTTAACCACAGACATCGAATTTGTAATTTCTTCTATAGAAGGACCTTATCTGTAATTTCCCTATAACCACAGGGACCAAATTTGTAATTTACCCTAAAATATAAGGTAGTTAATAAAAAAATAAGAGAGAGAATATGAAAAGTGATATTTCAAAAAGTGAAATGAAAATTTATAAAATTGTTGTTAACTAAACAAGTTTTCATTTTCTTTGAAAAGTAGAATGAAAATTTTAGTGTATAAAAAAATTTGTTTTTAATTTTGGTTTTATTTTAGAGCCATCTTATCAATTAAATGATCAAAAGTATCAATTTTAAAATATTTTATAATTTTATTACCGGGTAAAACATAGTATACTCCCGGAAGTAGAAATCAAAACATAAAAAGAGGTTACATTTCATTCAATTAATCCATTACTTAAAATCTTTCTAACAGTGGATTATCTAACTTAAATGTTTAATTAAACGATAAAGTTAAATAAGTAACTTTTCATAGAAGGAAATAAAGTGGCTTTGATTTTGATATGTAAAATATTTTTTTACCATGACAAGTAAATATACGATGGAGTAAAAAAGAAAATGCCAGCTGACAAAATGGTTTGGTCCCATAACCCTCCACGTCACTTCAAGGATCCACATGGGCAGCTGACCTGTCAACCGTCTCTCACACGTTGCTACCTGCTGCTACTTTTCTCTCATCCACTGGGCCGCCACGTTGACTAGCAACATGGTCAGAAATGTTGACTCTTGACTATCTACCACCACACAATGGGTCCCAATCCACGACCCATAACCATAACGCCGATTATAGTAAATGAGAACACAACAAACAGATTAGCAGAGCCATAATAAGAAACAAGTCTGTCTGGAAATAGACTCTCTAGTCTCGAAACCCATGTAATTTTCTCCCCAAATCTGAAATTTTTGTCAACTTCCTTTAATATACACCTTCCAAATCAAGAAATCTCTCTGTTTTCACTTCTGGGACTCTGATTTTCTCTTTTTTTTATTTTGATTCAAAGAAAATAATGGTGAATGGGTCTGCTATGGGAAGATTGATGCTCATCTTGTTGTATCTTTGTTTAATTTCTGCAAAAGTTGTTGACTTTTCAGAGAAAGGTCAACTTCTGGAGATGAAGAACGCCATTCTTGACCCTCATAACATGCTCTCAAGCTGGAAATCTACGAGCCCAAATCACTGTTCTTGGTTTGGAGTCACGTGCAACTCACATGGTAGGGTTTCTGAGATCAGAATTACAGGAGGTAACCATGCTCATTCTGGTTCTTGTTTGAGTAACATATATTCTGTTTCTGCATTGCATGATTCTGGGATCGCTAGGGACTGTTCTTCATCAAAGAAAGGGAGATATGTAGGTGGAAAATTATCGAATGTTATCGGGAAATTTTCAGAACTTGAGGTTTTATCACTTCCGTTTAATCAAATAAGGGGTGGGTTACCTAGTGGGATTTGGGGGTTAAAGAATCTGAAAGTGATTGATATTGAAGAGAATTTGATTACTGCAAATTTATCTATGATCAATTTCACCAATTTGAAGAATTTGCAAGTTCTTAATCTAGGGTTCAACAAATTATTTGGGGAAATCCCTGATTCGCTTTCAGAATGTGAGGCTTTAAATGTCTTGAATCTTGCTGGAAACCGAATTGGAGGCCCTGTTCCTGATTTTCTTGGCACTTTTGTGAAGTTGAAATGGATTAATCTGTCATTGAATCGATTTACTGGATCGTTACGGGATGGATTTTGGAGCAATTGTGAGGTTCTTGAGCATGTTGATTTTTCTGGCAATTTATTAAATGATAAAATACCCAAAAGCTTCGGAAACTGCAGTGCATTGAGAAGAATGTTGCTTTTTTCGAATAGATTTTCGGGTGTGCTACCTTATGAGCTTGGAAATCTTCGAATGCTCGAAGTTCTAGATGTTTCTAGAAACAGGCTTGTGGGTGTTATCCCGACAAGCATTGGGAACTGTGTTAACTTATCGGTTCTTGTTCTGTCGTCTGATTTTAGCGATGATCATAGATATGGATCAATCAAAGAAGGTAACTTTTTTGTAAACTCGATTCCTTCTGAAATCACAATGCTATCAAATTTGAAGCTAATTTGGGCACCTAACTCGAATCTTGATGGCAAGTTTCCTAGAAACTGGGGTGATTGCCAGGCCTTAAGAATGGTGAATCTTGCGAGTAATCACTTGAACGGAGAAATCTCGGATGTATTTGATAATTGCCCGAATCTTCATTTTCTTAATTTGAGCTCAAACAGAATCAGTGGAACGCTTGATGAAAGATCTAATGTTCGTTGTATGACGGTGTTTGATGTCAGCAGAAATCTCATGTTTGGATCCATTCCCGAATTCAATATCACTCCTTGTCGTCATCTGAACTTCTCACGACAATTTGATCATGTCACTGCGTATCTTTCCAACTTTGCTCGTAAGTCTCGAGTAGAAAGCCATCTTCCTTTATCCCGATTTTTACCTGCCATGATCCATGATTTTAGTGACAATAACTTCACAGGCTCAATCCCCTTGCTTCCATTGGTATCCGATGCTAGATTACATGGAAGAACAGGAAAGAAGATCGACTATGCGTTTCTAGCAGGTGGAAACAAGCTCTCGGGTGGTTTATTTTTGGAAAAACTGCCTAAAAATTGTGATAACTTGAATGGACTTTTCGTAAATGTAAGCAACAACATTATATCTGGTGAAATACCGTCCACTGTTGGGGTGAATTGGGAATGTCTCAAGTTTCTGGATGCATCAAAGAACCGGATTTCGGGTCAGATTCCTAAGAGTCTCATTAATCTTAGAAATCTGGTGCTGCTTCTCCTCAACAACAACAGGTTATCTGGGGAAATTCCTTCGGGTATTGCGAAGCTGAAGTCTCGTGCTACGTTCAACTTTGCATACAATAACTTGTCTGGATCAATATCAGTCGATCGTAATGCAATAAACTGTAAAAGCTTAATCGGTAACCCTTTACTTCGTCGTTGCCAGATTGTTAGATTTTCATCGGTACCGCCTCAAGAACCATGGGCCGTGGGTCTTGAGTCGCTAAACAATACGATTTCGTCAGATTCTAATAGAGGGAAGAGGAAGAATTCTTTTGAGCTAGTATTGATTATAGTTCCATCAGTTATTATCGTAATTCTTGTTGCTCTTATTGTCACGTATCTATACCTGAGGAAACGGAAACCAAGCTCGGAGGTTGCAGGGGGAAGCTCGTTGCGTCCTCCTTCTCCTCCTCCTCCTCCTCCTCGCCGTCCTGGTCAACAGGTACCGCTTGTGGTTTTCAAGGAGATAGGGGTACAATTGACATTAGACACCGTTGTTCAAGCGACCGGCAACTTTACTTTAAGAAACTGTATCGGAAGCGGTGGTTTTGGATCAACATACCGGGCTGAGATTGCTCCAGGAATTACTGTCGCTGTGAAGAGGCTCACAGTCGAAATGTGCCAAGGGGTTCCTCAGTTCAATGCGGAAATTCGGAGTCTTGGAAGGATCCGGCATCCAAACCTCGTCACGTTGATCGGGTATTACGCCAGCCAGACAGAGATGTTTCTCATTTACAACTATCTTGCCGGAGGAAACTTGGAAAAGTTCATCCTGGATAGACCCGGCCAGGGTATTGGATTGAAAGTTCTTCACAAGATCGCTCTCGATGTTGCCAATGCGCTTTACTTCCTGCACGATCAATGCAATCCTCGTATCCTCCACCGGGATGTTAAGCCAAGTAACATCCTACTAGACGAGGAATTCAATGCATACTTATCGGATTTCGGGCTAGCTCGCCTCCTAGATGATTTTGAGACGCATGTGACGACCGGTGTTGCTGGAACATTCGGTTACGTGGCCCCAGAATACGCATTGACGTGTCGTGCCTCTGAAAAGGCAGATGTGTACAGCTACGGCGTAATGCTCCTTGAGCTGATTTCCGACAAGAGAGCTTTGGACTCGTCGTTTTCGACTAAGGAGAATGGTTTCACCATCGTCTCCTGGGCAGTGATGCTCCGGCGAGAGGGGAGGCCGGAGGAGGTTTTCACCACCGGATTGTGGGAAGCGGGTCCGGAAGATGTTCTTCTGGAGTTGCTACACCTGGGGCTGCTTTGCACAGCGGATTCCGTTGCCGGGAGACCAACCATGAGGCAAGTCGTACGGAAACTAAGGCAAATTCAACCTGCTATCAATTCTTGACTTCACTAGTTCATCATTTTTGCAAGTTTTTTAAGTATCTGATGAATTAGTGCAGCATTTAATAGTAAATTATCTTTAATTTTGTCATGTAAATTCAGCTGATATGAATCAGTGGGTTATGATTGAATCTTTGGAGTCATAGTTTCACTTATGAAAGTCCGAACTAGAGATAGAGCTCGGTTCCGGAACTGGCTCAAACTCAAAGAAACCGGAAACCGAAAAGGTTCAAAATTAAGAACCTAGATCCGACTCGAAAATACACCGGTTTGGTTCCGGTTTTCTATCTACAAAGAAAAATAGAAAAGTGGACCGAATTGGACATGTCCCGCTGGAACCGAAAACCAAATTACAGAAACCGAGAACCGGCTCAAAACAAACGGTTTGGTCCGGTTCGGGTAAAAGCTCATCCTTGGTCGGAACATACTAATCATGGGTTCGAGTCACGGAATCTGTCGTTACGTAAAACCGAGAACTCTTAGCTATGGTATGATTATGAAAAGGGTGCTACTTCATGCACCACATCTACGTCTCTGTAAATTGACCTAAAAATATTTTTTTTTTTCATAACTCATCATTATGGTTTATTTATTTACACATCTTTGTTCACTCATAATATGAATATTTATAGGTCAAAGGTATAGAGGTGGTGTTTGAGAAAGTAGATGTGATGCAAGAAGAAATAGCATTATGAAAAGGGTAAAATGATTAATTAACATGTTCTAACGTTGGAATGTTAGTTATAACCGTTTAAAAAACCAAAAGTGAAAGAAAAAGATAACAGTAGGGCTGTTTATGTAAACTTAAGGATTGTTTTCGTATTTCGTAATAAATTAAGGGACTAAAATGTAACTTACTCTTACTTACAAGGCGATAAATGAAAGAAGCAACGTGGAAGTACAGCAGATGCATCCAATACAACTTTAACACGTATATGTTCCTATTCACTGATGGGTTGTTGACACGTGTCCTTAGACCCATAAAGTCATTTCATATTTTCATTTGTATATTTGCATCATGGTTTGGCTAAAAGAAGCCTTAACCCATGTTCCCGGACACACATATCGCCAAAATTTCTACATCATGTTTAATTTTTTATTTAAATTTAGGTATTTAAGTTTAATTTAAATACATGTAAGTAAATTCGAAATATAACTTAATTATTTTGGTAGTTGTTTTGAAAATTGTATTGTCTGACTATATTTATTAAATTATATTTTTTTTATTTTAAAAACCTTAAAAGGAATTGATTAAGGTTTTTGACGATAAAACTTAACATTTTATAAAGAATCTTAAAGAATATCAAATTTCAATGAATAAATCATTCGTATGATATTTAATTTATTTTTATAATTATTGAATGTAATAAATCTATAGATATAATAAATGACATTCACGTTTCACCGGAAAAAAACAAATATAATTTATTATTATAAAAGTTGAAGTAATTTGTTATTTTTAAAAACTCAATACAATGTGTTATTTTTAATCTATAAATAATAGAAAAAAATTAATATTTCTAAAAGATAAATACACTTATTAATTTTTAATCCATAAATATTATTTGTAATAAAATATAAAAGTATTATATTATATATCAACTAAATTTCACTTGGAAAAGTAAATACAACTTATTAATATAAAAAAAATTAATACAATTTTAATTTTTATAAAGATACATATATACTATTATTTTTTAATTTATAAATAATAATATGTGACAAATATATAAGCATTATATTACATATAAACTAAATTCTCAATTTATATTAATTAAAATAAAAAAATTAAAATATCATAAAAAACAACTAATTATTTATATCACTTTATAAAGTTAGAATAATAATAACTATAACCAATAAGAATAATATTCTTATATTATTTTAAATAATTAATGGTTGTGTGTTTTTATTTTTATTTATATACAATTTATATAAATAATTTTTATCAAAAATATTCATGTAATATACAAATTCATGTATCTGGACAATCTAATTATTAATAAAAAAATTAAAAAAAAATGTAACTAATTCCTTGTTGTAACATCCCATTTTCAGAATAATTACGTGGAATTATTTTAGTGGATGTTTAAATAATTATTATCGTGTTGGGCCAATGAGATCCCGAGTAGTGGATTATACGTGTCGAGTTTGCGAGTTACGTGTCTCCGGGTGATTAAATTAGTGAATTAATTGTGTTTATGGGTTCGTGGATCTAAATGGGTTAAGTGGATTTTAATTGTGAAAATGGGGTATCGGGATCGGGTTATTGGGTCGGAACCCGCTAAAAGTGAAAATAATATATGTGTACGTATCCTTAGCCTTCCTTTACTTTCCAAAAAGCAGAAAGTGTGAAGTGTGTGTGTGTATTCGTGACCTTCCAGCAAAAGAGGCTTCCCAAATCTGGAATTAGCCATTGAAATCCATCATTAATCTTCCATTCTTGAGTTTGAAGGTAAGGATTTTGATTTGTTAAGCTAAAATTCGATATGTGTGTGAGTGATATTGAGAGTTTTGGTTTCTGGAATTGTATGGGTTATATATGTTTGAGTTTTGTGTATTCAAGTGCTGAAAATCGGGTTTTAGAGGAGTTTGATGTCTCCTGGTCAGCCATGGCGTCGAGCAAGGGAAGAAGATGACTGCGCGAGCGCGGCCGAGATGGGCGCGGCGCGACCGCGGTGCTTGGGGCGTGGGCGCGATCGGGGGCAGGGTCGGTTCGGCTGATTTTCGGGCGTCGGTTGTTTGTTTGAGTCGTGTTGGTTCATGGTAGTTATATTTGGGTTATGTGATCTATTGGTCGGACTTTGTTGGGATTGTTTTTTGGTCGGGTTTTCATCGGGATTTTGGGGTTCAGGTTTAAGATCTCGGTCGGGGTTTTCGGGGTTTCGTTGGATTATTTTGAGTTCGAGTCGGGTTGCGTTTATTATGAGTCAGGTTGTGGTGTTGTCTGGAATCGAGATTAATGTTGTGAGAATTATGTAATTTCATGGACGAGTCAGCGAGCCGAGCCGAATTAGAGACTTCGGGACTAGTGATTAACCAGTTGAGTACCCGAGTTCCTTTTCAAACCCGGGACCGTTTTACGAGTCACAATTGTGTAGTTGTTGTTGTATGTGTATATTGTGCAATGTGTTTGAGACAGGGACGCGAGCCACAGGTATGATTCTATTTCCCACATATGTGTTGTATGTGTGCATGAGATGAGATCCAGTCCGGGGGTCCGTGATGAGTTCCATACGGACGGTGATTCGCGATGTGTGATCGCGTGGGTTGACTGTCCCTAACAGTCCTTGGGGCGTGTATACACGACAGGGCCTGTAGCCGGTTCGCGCCCGTGCTACAGGGTTGTGGCTGACCACCGGTGTACACGGTCGTTAGCTGGGGAAGGGTCCCCTTTCAGTGATTCTGTGCAGGGCTTGGGATCTCATGCTTTGTGTTCATACTTGTATTGAGATGTTGATTGCCAGGGACAGAGATTGAGCTTGTGTTGTGTGTATGTGCTACGTGTATGCATGTTATGTGTTACTGTGCAGAGTCTAACCCTCGAGTACTCACGAGCTTTCGAGCTTACGTATTCGAGGCTACCGTGTTCAGGGTATCAGCGACGAGATCAGTAGCCGTGCGTGATGAGCTGGGGTCGGGAACTATCTGGGAAGCTTTGTGCTAATTTTGTGTAATGATTTGATCAGTACAGTTTATGTTAGCACCTTTGGGCTTATGTAATTTAGCGGATAATATGTGTTAATGATATTATTGTGAATGTTTAAATTATCAGTGATTTCTGTGTGTTCTCCTGACTTATGCGTTATAGAGTTGTTGCGTTATTGCCACCTGTGTATTGTATTGACGTGGCCGGGATCGGAAAGGGTGTTACACTTGTCATCTTCTAGTAAAGTTTTTACCATTTACATGTGTTAATTACTAGTTCTAGACTAATAATTCAAATAATTAAATCTTTTTTTAAACTCAAACATTTAAAGATAATGTCATAGTTTATTGAATTGTCAACTAATTATTGTAAATGATAAAATAATAACCACTGTGAATGATCAAATAACAACTATGAATGGTCAAATAATTCTTTTGAGTGATCAAATAAGTGTTGAAAAATTATGAATGGTCAAATAAGTGTTGTGAATGATCAAATAAGTGTCGTGAATGATCAAATACCGTTGACTGCTTCTTCTCTTGTCTTTAACGAGTCACTCTAACTCTCTCCTCTGTCTAAGTGTAGAAGAATTGTAAATAGTTAAATAATTCTTGTGAATGATCAAATGTGGTGTGAATGATTAAATAAGTGTTCTAAATGATCAATTAAGTAATGTGAATAATCATTTTATAACTATTGTGAATAATCGTTGTAATAAACCATTACTATACATGTGGGTTTAAGTTTATTTAAATAACTCGTTTAAGCTTATAAACGGTTTGAGTTTTTTTTTAAAGGTCCCATAATAAATTCAACTTCTTGGTTCTTTTGTTTTTTTTTTTATTTATGTCTAATCAAATTTGTTTTTTTATTTGTTATTATAAATAAATATTATAATTATGGCTTTTATCATCAAAAGAATTTATAAAATGTTTATGATGTGGTTTTTCTAAACATCGTGTCAAAGTTTAATGATCGGATGCTCAAATTAAATATACATAATAGCACCTTATAAGATTCCGAAACACAGATTGCATGAATGTTAATCACCTATCTCTGCCAAGTGTCATGAGGTTGGTCGGAACTTTCTTGAAACATCCAGCCTGGCTTCTTGTTTTGTTTATAAAAGTTGCAGATGTTTATATAATATTTTAATTTAATATGAAACTTATTATTAACACCCAACTACTCATTTTCGTATCCAAAATAGTATCAACTAGTGTTATGGTTGCCCGCGCATTGCTGCGGGTATCCGTAAAAAATATGTGATTTTTATCGCTTACGCTAACATATGATGTTAAGAAATAGATACATGTTTAACGATGACAACAACGTAAGTGCATTTATGTATTTAAGCATTAGTGAGTTACATTATTTTTACGAATTTGATATGACTCAATTGATAATGTTTAAAGTATATTGTTTTTTAGGGTTTTATATGTACAAAACAATAAAAGAATATGATTTCATGTTTTTCTGTGGTTTCGTCCATCCATGTTATGTTTTCCTAAAAAAGTCTTTAGGTTATTGTTTTCTTTCTGGTTTCGAAATTGTATTCATAATCAGTCTTGTATTTACCACAAAAAAAAAAAACATGCCACGAAAAGCCCTCAAATTTAATGATTTTTTTGGCAAAAAAAAAAGTAGTTTCAAAAATCACAAACAAATAAATAATTTACACATTTTATTGGTAAAAAGTAACACAAAGAGGCTATACCACAATAATATAAAAATTATGATGGTTTTTTCATAGTAAACTCATTTTTTCACAAAAATTATGAACAACAAAAGTTGACGTTTTATATACATCTTTTGAGACAAAAGGCAAAAACCAAAAAACAAAATAAAATGAAAACAATGTTATTTAATTTCTTCAAGTTGAGGTAAACACAGAAATTTTCAATATTTAAATATCTAATCGAATAATGAAGAAGTAACTGTACAAAATGAATACTTTTATTTACAAATATATAAATATAAAAAATGTTGAGTTCAATATTTATTAAGCTTTAAAAAGTTTTATTTTTTCATCCGTTAAAAAACTAATAAGTGAAATAATTTGTCTTTTTTTCTATCGGAATAATTTATAGATGGATTAATTGTTTTCCGTTTGGTTAACTTAAAATTAGATCGAGTTCTTCGTTTTTTTCCAAGCGAAAACATTTATAGTTAAATCAATGGGGCGTTATTTCCAATCGTTTAAATTTAACATGGTTTGTCATTTTTTCTGAGCAAAAATATTTAAAACTAATATGGTTAGGTGTTTTTCGTTTGGTTAAATTGAAAATCAAAGTTATTAAATGTTTTTTCCGGTCAAAAACATTAATAATTAGATTAAGCGGATGTTTTGATTCGTTTGATTAAATTGAATACCGAAATGGTTCATTGTTTTTTTTCGAGCGAAAACATATAAAATTGAAACGGCGAACATTTCAATTTTTCCAGCAATTTGATTAACCAAATGAAAAAAAGACCAATTAAACTTAAGTATTTTGGACGGATAAAACCAATAAGCATTTTGATTTTTTATTTAACCAAACGTAAAAATCAACCAAACAATCTAATTTATAATGTTTTAGTAGAAAAAACGATGAACCATTTCGATTTCCAATTTAACGAAATGAAAAAACGACGAACCAATTTAATTCGAAATGTTTTCGTTCAAAAAATGGAATATATAATATATATATATATATATGTATATATATATATATATGTGTGTGTGTATATATATATATATGTATATATATACATATATATATATATATATATATATATATATATATATATATATATTAGTGTTAATGTTTTGTTTCTGATTGATAAAAATATTAATATTTTTAGATCTATTTATTTTATTAAAATAAGTATTGTTAATAATTTTTAATTAGATTGGTAAAAAATATAAGCAATGACAAAATAGATATTTTAATTAAAGTTAATAGATAAGTAACAATGTTGAATGTAAACCTTGATAATAATAACTAATTTTAAAAAATTAAAAGTTTAGGAACCAAATTCAAATTTTAATATAAACTACAGGGACTGTTTTTATAATTATTGTAAAATGTGTAACTGGCAAAGTGAAGCACCAAAACGGTGCGTTTCACTATGCCAATTGTATGTTATAAGAATTTCTATTATGGGTCAAATTTTAAAGCCCGTCATTTGGGCTAAGGAGTAGGGATGACAAAAAAACCTCGAACCCGATCGGAAAACTCGAAACCCAAACTTTTCGGGGCGAGTATGGAATCTTATCGGATACGGGTTGGGGATGAGGGACCAATCTCCACCCCTCCCCGCCCTGATAGTATTTATATTATTTTTCACACACACACACACATATATATATAGACACACACACGTATAGATATACCTTTTTTTAATTATGATATAAATATATAATAACCTATGATTAATATCTACGTAATTTTGGTTGTTAATATAATTCTATTGTTATTCTTTATCTATGATAATGCAAGCATGTTGTTATTTAGTTTCATTTGGTTATATTTCATATAAATTTTCATCTTTTATTGTTAAAAAGATATTTGACATCGTTAGAAAAGTTATCAAATTTAATTTTTTTAACGGGTTTTAGGTTCGAGTTTGTATATGTAAACGAGAAATGAAAGACACTAACGGGGAATAGAGTCTTATTGGTACCCAATGGGACCCGAAACCCGTAGAGACCCGATGGGGATCCCCGATAATAAACCCGATGTTGAATGGAGTGGGGATGGGGGGACCAATCCCCACCCCGAACCCGCCCCATTGCCATTCCTAGTGAGGAGTGTACCATTCCAAATCTATCATTTTGGAAATTTTAGTTTAACGCCGGTTTTTCTCTTTTTATCATTTTTATTTTAATTTTTTGAAAATACTCATGATTCTAATATTTATATCCCGATACCTATTATACACAATTGATTTTGGAAAAAGAAAATAGAAGAGGAAGAGAGCTAGAGAGGAGGGCTAAGAGGGGGATAAAACCGTTGAGGGTCGCAGTAGGGTGTTTGGGGGGGGGGGGGGGTTCCTGCCACAGTAAGGTCCACATGGCAAGCCGCTAAGCCATCGAGGTATTATCCCCTTCAAACTTAATAAGTGTTCAATTCCACAGAATTACAGAACTATAACTGTGTGTAATTGTGCATATTCATTATATTCGATTACTTTGAGTTGCCCTGTCATAATATTATCGTTTATATGCTTTCGATTCATACATGTTACATTCCATACCCGTTTTATCTAAAATCCATGCCTATACTTTTAACGAACACCACCTCGAGTGATTTTTCAGTAAGCATGATTAATTTACATAGTTGGACATCGATGCTACTTCGTGTAGGCCAGTTTAACTATGGTTACGATTATAAATGATACCACATATGTGTGGGCTGAGTGCCTGAGTCAGGAGGATTTAATCGATGCTCGCCACGTTTGTGGAACAACGTAGGAAATTATACCGTGACTGATGCCACAACTCTGCTTTGTTTTGTAATATCATGTCCGTATTTGGAATATTACCTTCATATGTATTTGTACCCATGCTATATTATATTTGAACTGTTTATGTTATTAAAATCTTTTACTCTCTAGGAGACGGTTTATCCCGATTGTAGAATCATGTTCCAAGTACGATAGATAGAGAAAAGGCTTCCGTGGCCTTTGGTTCATGACCTTGAGCATGATGCTCATATTGACGATGATGAAATATAGGGATTACTCTAACTGCCTTTTGTGTTAGAGATGTTATGACTTTTGTAAGACATTGATAGAATTTTGTACTTGATGATTTGAACTGGGATAGATCCTCAGATTATAATGCCGACATATAAACCTTAAAGCTTATTTAGCGATCATTAATGATTGGATATTTGGATCTATGAATTATACATGTGTGGTTTTCTAGTTCTAAGATTTCAACCACACATGTATAATTATAGTTCCCAATTAAAAGTGGTGATCTTATCTGCTTGTATGTTATTGTAACATGTGTTTAATTTTCAGTAACTAATTCTGAGTTTTTACTAATTCAATGACAACTTTTTTAAATGGAGAAATGAAAAATATTACTAAAAGTTCATTTTTCATCAATTTTTTTAAATAAATGCAAACATTTATTGTTATTTTAATTTTTTCGTTGATGCATAAAACGTGAAATTTTATTTGTGTATAAACGCTTCTACATGTACAAAATGTTATCAATTTTTTGCACAAATAAAATCGTATTTTATTCTTCAACAAAAAGAATGTTTTTTAAATAATAATGAAGGTGTAAGTTGATTCAAAATATTATGAAAAAATAAAATTTTAAACTGGTTCACCGGTTCTCCATGAAAGTATAGTTCTCATTTGTGTGTGTGTTTGTTTGTGTAGGATTGACATTTGATAAGAAATAACATTGTTTAACTATTTATTGAATCCACTCAAAATTTAAAATTTATGAATCCTATTTATATTATTGATTTACTAATTTTATAACATTCATTCATGATTTTTATAAATCTATGTAAATTCAATAAATAATGAATCAACGTTATTTATCATCAATTTTAATGATAAGGTCATTCTCGTTAAATCTGGAATATATCAATAATTTTTATCATAAAAACGATTATTTATTCTATATAATGATATCTCATGATATGATTTTTTTGAAAGCTTTTTATGCGGTATGTTTTTATTAAAATTTATTATATATACATACATTTATCAAATGGAGTTACCCAGTGAAGTTTTTTCATTTTTCATTTTTAATTTTAATTTTAAATTTTTCATAGCATACCCTTATCTTAACTTTATCTTTTATTTAGCCATTTTATTTCAATAAATTTTTGTTTACTCATATTTTAACATTTATTATTACAACATTTTCTTACACTTAAATTTATGATTTTATTATACTAATGTTTGGAGTTGTCTTTTGAAACTATTATGTTATGTTTAATTTTTTAAAAAAGACTTTATTATTCAAATGCACAATACAAAACTCTAATGAAATTGTTTTATAATTAAAATGTAACTATTTAATATTTATATTTTTTTAATTAACATGATCATGTATAACACTGAACATTACTATTATAACGTTAACAAACCCTAATCGATGTCTTAAAGATATTACCGTTATAAATTTATTTGATTTGATCGTGAAACCAACAAATTAAATTGACGATTAAACTTAATCAATGTCAAAATTTCAAATTATGGTTATGAATATTTAATTAATTATTTATGGTTCTATCCAATTTAATAAGACATTGTTTGTAATTTAAGCATTGCAAAATCTAGAAAACAAACGATAAGAACGAACTAACAATATCATTTGTAGGGGTGAGCAAAAACCGATCCGGAAACCCAAAAACCTGAAGGCAAGAAACCGAAAAACCAAAAAAAAAAAACCGAAACCGAAAAAACCGAAGTAAATGGTTTGGTTTCGGATTCCCTCTCAAAACCAAACCGAACCGATTTTTTAAATTGCTATAATTTTTATAAATATTTTATATATTTATTGAGTTATTTTTACTTTCACTCATATTTAATGTTATGTCCTACTCCTATATTACAGGAAACATTTTTCAGTTATATATATAATTGATATTTATGATGTTAAAATTCTAATTAATTGACTTTGTTAATAGTTATGCTTATTTTAATTATATGTGAAGTAGAGAATGTTAATTAATTAATATAAACATTATTATTATATTTCTACATGATGAAATTACTTAAATTAATTCAAAGCCTAAGTTAGTAAATTTAATAAATTAAAGCATATAAAGTATAAAACAACTAAATTAATATTTAATATCAATTTTATCAGATCGGAATATCAAACTAACACATAAGTCGATTAAAAATCCAAACATAAAAAATTATTTTTAAATGATTTATCAAATAGTGTTTAACTTTAGTAAAGAAAAACATAAGTTTAGTAAACAAAAAACTCAATTTTAGTATAAAAGTGTCTAAGATTTTTCAGGTTTGAACCCAAAAACCAAACTGTTTAAAAAAAAAAACCCGTGGGTGTAAACCGAAAAACCGATCTTGGTTCAGTTGTGTTTCGTTATTTGAATTATTTGAAAAGTATTTTTGTTCATTTGTTTTTATATTTATTTTTAAAATTAATATTTTAGAACTCGTAACAACACGCGTGTGTTCAATAATTCGTTGTGCACAATATTGAAATCTTAATGTAGAACTAACACTAATTATGATATATTTATTTTTAAATTCAAATTAACATTAATATTGTATATTTAGAGGGTGTTTGGATTTGCGTTTGAAAAAGTGCTGTAGCGTTTTGGGAACTAATAATCAGATAATTGCTGTAACAAAAAGTGCTGCAGGAAATGTAGTGTTTGGTTCTGCTGTTTGATATCATAATTATCAAATAATCAGTTTTTAAAGTGTTTATATTTGCGTTTTTACTTGTAAAATGACCAAATAATCACTTATTAAGCAAATAAGCTACAATTTTTAACTTATGAAAAAGTGTGGTAGGACAAACGCTAAACGCAAATAATCACTTATTAACGTATGCAATCCAAACACTTTAAACCAATTATTTGCGTTATTGTAACGCAATAAGCTAATAATCACGTTTATAACACAAAACCAAACACCCTCTTAATATCAAATTCAATCCCAAATAGTATATATCAAATTTAACACTTAATATGATAAATCCAGTTAAAAACTTATACTACGTATAACTTAATTAAAAAATAAAACGAAGATCGATGTCATTTAAAGATATAATTAATTTGATTAATTAATTAATCAGTAGAAGTGTTAGAGGTTGTTTATGTATTTCTCAATGAAATCATTAAAAAGTCATTCAAATGTAAAATGACCTTTTAATGATTCCATTAATAGGTAAACAAAAATGACATTACTTAAGTTAAAATAAACTGAGATAAGTTTCTCTTAATTAAAAAACTCAAAAAAAAAAAAAAAAAAAAATACACATAAGAAAGAAGAATAAAACAAAGAAATCACATGAAGTACATTGAGTGATGTAGAAAACAAAAAAAAAAAGAAATAACATAAGAATTTATGTTACGGATGATGAAATTGAGGTCAACATAGGGGGCGAGCTACACTTATATCTTCACGTGAAAAGACATTTTGTTCTAATCGAAGACATGAAAAGGACATCAAACACTTAAAAAACAAACAACACCTTAGGCTAGTGGTGGCCAAATTAGGTTGTTGCAGTGTATTTTTTTTTTTTTTTTTTTTTTTTGCTTCAATGAAAGGTGCAACTAGCCCAGTAAAAATTGACACCAATGATTAGTGTTGTACAACGGTCTAAAATCATACTATATAACAGAAAACCCGAAAAGTTAAAAAAGTAAATCGACAACTGGACCAAGTGTATTGGTTCAAGTTTGGTTCGGTTCCAATATTTCTGACTTATTGAAAAACGCAAAATCAACCGGCTAAACCAAGATTTAATTTTTATGACTATTGTGGACCGAGAATAGAGGACCAAACTATTCCAATTTCAGTTCAATCTCAATTTCATCGGTTTAAATCGTTGAATGTCAACGTTACAGGTAATTTTTTAGAAGCCACTTAAGGCAAGTTAGCCCAACTACTTCACAATCACACACATGAATTGAGAAATTAAGTGATTCTTCATTCATCGAAGTTCTATCTCCTCTTGACTTTAGCGATAGAGCAATTTCCTCACCTTCTAACGATTCATCTAATGTCTCATCTTGTTTTTTATTTCAGTAATATTTTGTATATATAATTCATTATTTTTGTGCTAATAATGACGAAATTTGCTAGATCTTTCACTAGTTAACGAGATGAAAAAATCAAATTAGGTATGATGAGGATGATAAAGATTAACAGACGTAGAGTTATGCTTTTGCAAAACATAGTCTTGATTTTATATCACATATACACAATTACGTACCATTTTGTCCTTAACTTTTATATAAACTTACGACTTACATGATTAATTAAAATTATTATTTTTTGCATTTTAAGTATAATTTAGAGATTTTCTATGAAATTCTTTTTTATTGCCGTGAAAAAAGGCATGATTTTTTTATATTTCTCCCGATAACCCTATATTTAAAGAATCAATGATTCGAAAGCTTTGATGATCAACCAAGACCCAACGTGTCACCACTACCCCTCTCTTGTCTCTGCCACTTGTCCTTTCTTAATGTCCCCCACCTTCTTCCAAAAGGGCCATTTTCGTCCATTCACTAATTGTTGTTTGGTTTTCATTTTCTTCCAACACCCACCCTTGAAAATTGTAATGATGTCAAGAACTACCCATCCACTTTCTAAAGTTTCTTTACTTACCTAATACTTTGATCTACATAGAAATTTAATTAAATTCATTTTGTAACAACCGTAAGATTATGGGTACATGATAGTTAAATTATGTAAAAATAAGTTTGAACACATAGCTAACTTGTTGAAGAAATCTAACTAGGTATGATGTTAACTAATTGTATTTAGTGATGGTAAATTGACAATCAATGGATAAGGACGTCAACATATGCATCGATTTATTATTCTAAATAAATACAATATATATGATGCATAATAAGTGATTTGGTTTATGATTGTATCGACAAACAACCACCTATATACATAAATGTATACATGCATGTATATATATACACATGCAAGTATAGATTGTATATTAACAGTAAGTTAAGTTATATGTGTTAACGTCTGTATGTATAATCATTAATCAATATTTTTAGAGAAGTTCTGATTATACTACTTTTCTTATATTTTGCTTCTCTTAAGCAAATAGTTTTCAACTGTACGGCCATACCTCTAGTTCAGAATCCTCAATAATGAGTTATTGAGTTTTACATCATATTGAGTCATTCACTTGTTTTTTCTTTTAGATTTTAACCTCAAGAAAAGGAATAGTGTCATAATGTCATTTCTACAAATTAGAATCAAATAACACAATAACTTGTAACATCAAGGACTCAAATGTAAAATTCGCATTTTCTTCAATTCAATGTCCTGTTTTCTTTTCCCTTCCCCACGAATCTCTTCCTGATTTGCTCTCTCTCTCTCTCTCTCTCTCTCTCTCTCTCTCTCTCTCTCTCTCTCTCTCTCTCTCTCTCTCTCCTTATTTCCGGCGATTGCTTGCCTCCCTATTTTCTCATAAACCATTTTGTTCCCTCTTTTCAGTCTCATCACTCCTGAAGAATAATTTGATTCCCCCAAAGAAGATGCGTAGTATAATCAAGTTTCCTCATCCCGGTTTCTTCATATCAGATCATCAACTGCCTCAATTTCATTTTATCGAATTACAAGTCTAACAAAATTCAATCTTAATATTTGTTTCGTGTGCGGTATGGGAGAAAGAACAAGCAATGAGATGGAAAATTTATCAATAAAAACAAATAACAGATTTCCCAGAGACTTGTTACAGAGATTTACGTTAGGTACTAACGATGCCGGAATTCCGAGAAGATCCGATCCAGAGGATGATCTGGGTTCGGGTTCCGGCGAGGAGGTGGAGTTGAATCTGGGGTTGTCGTTAGGTGGGCGATTTGGTGTGGACAAGAGTAATAGTAAGTTGATGAGGTCGTCTTCAATTGCTGCGATTTTACCCGTGGTGAGAGACGACGACGTTTTGGGTAGTAGTCAAGGGAATCCGGGTCCTGGTCGGTCTTATTCCAGTCTAATCAGAACGTCGTCTTTGCCCGTCGAGACGGAGGAGGAATGGAGAAAGAGGAAGGAGCTTCAGAGTTTGAGGAGGCTCGCCGCTAAGCGGCGGCGGTCGGAGAAACAGAGAAATTTGACCAGGTCTGAACGAGAGGAGTATGTGGCGTCCATGAACCGCGTCGGGTCCTCCGCCGAACCGCCTTTCCGGTCGGGTAAATGGGCTTCAAGTGGTGCGACTGATGCGTATTCTGGTGGTGGTAGTACCGCGGCAGCTGGTGGCACAACCAGAGGTGGCGGTGGGGGGTTGTCGTCGCTGGAGTCGCAAGGGAGCCTGTCAGAATTCGATAGTAGGCACCGTCAAGGTAATGATTATTATTTGTGCATTATTATGTTGTACTTTAAGCAGTGCTGTTTGTACCTTCTATATATGCAACGTGTTTTTCCTTCAGAGGTGATATGAACTTTATATTTTTCCCTTGCCCTAATTTCCATCATGGTTGGTAAAACCCTTCTTATAGACCTTAAAAGATAAATTCCAGTCAAAAACGCTGTGGCGACATGTATAACGTGCTTGGAAAGTGTACATTGGTTTGGATTTAGACCATATCTTCCCTGGAAAAGGGTTTTTAACAAAGATGCTCCACGAACTATGGACTTGGTAACATTTCAGTCCTTTTACTTTCTTCATTATGCACTGACAGTCCTTCAAGTTTAACCAGACACTAAATACGTCAGTCCATTTGTCAATGCCAACTTAAAACTAGATTGGAGGTCTACATTAAGTCGACCAAGATCGCTGTTTGTTAGACCACCCGCAATCGGCTTACGTGGAGCGTAGCGTATGTGGATGTGGCCGTTCCTATTCTCACGAATACTTTTTTCGATGTTTTTTTAGAGAAAATTGAGGATAAAATACCATATACATGAAGCTTATTATGCAATTTATTCAATGGTTAAGGACAAATGAATTTGTTTTCCAATTCAGGATCAAGCGGTAGTTATGGTGAAACAAGCTCGTTACAAGAACCAAAGAACCAAGAGGATGTCACTGGTTCTTCAAATTCTAATCCACCGATTGGTCCTGATCAGCGGGAAAGTTCTTCTAAGAATCATGGGAAAGAGACGGGGTCGTGTTCAATGGAGGACATGCCTTGTGTATTCACCCAAGGAGACGGTCCTAACGGGAGGGTGATCGAAGGGATTTTGTATAAGTATGGAAAAGGCGAACAAGTGAAGATAATGTGTGTTTGTCATGGAAGCTTTTTATCACCGGCTGAGTTTGTGAAGCATGCAGGGGGAACCGACATTGATCATCCCTTGAAACACATAGTGGTAAAACCTAGTTCTTCGTTTTAATGATGATATATTCGATCAACATGGTTATTGAGTGTGAGTTGAGGTGAGGGTCTTCATTCTTAACGAATGATTTAGAGGCTTGTATAGTATTATCATCGATTATGATTTCAAGTGATTAGACCCTTTCCGGATGAATGATCCTTTGATAAACTACATAAATGGGATTTGTAACTCATTTTATCCAAGTAAAAGGACTAGAAATTCATTAAAAGGCTAATGCATGAACTTCCATGAAGCTGCTATCTGGCTGATATGACTCTGTAATTTTCTGCCCCGTTATCGTTATAACTTTGTTTAGAGCCTTGGTAACGAAAATAGAATCAACTGTAAAATTCATGACTTTTGAGTTTTGACAAGAAGTTCAATTCCCTGATTATGAAGCCTTTTTTCTCACAAAAGTATATTGTAATGTTAGGATTTTGGTTATAGAATATGAATTAATGCCTATCATATCAAATAGCTCCACGTTCAATCCATTATACGTACTCGACAATGACATTATTAAGATATGCGAAGGTTGTATAATTAAGTCGAGCAAGAGTTTCTTGCAACCATAGATCCATGAGTTTAAGACCAACTCTGTTACATCAACTGATAATCAAGATAAGTGCTCGTGTGACTTCTCGGATAAAATGAATGCATGTGAACCCAAATGGCTTTTGAGTAGGTTGTTACATGACATATATGTTTGTGATAAGGTAGATTAGGAGAAAATACAATGGACTACATCCTGGTATGCAAAAAGAAAAGCTTTAACACTATGTTTGGTACAGAGATAAGGCTAGAGAAATGGAAATAAGAGGAATTCCCTTGTTAACAAACAACCCTTGTTAACAAACAAGGGAATTCCTCTTATTTCCATTTCCCTAGCCTTAATTCTCTATATCAAACGCACCCTAGAAAGTTTGGTAGTTGGTAATTACAATAAGAGGACAGACCTCTAGGTTGATCAAACTCTTCCCAATAAGAGGAGGTTAAGACATTGAAGCCTCTTATAGAAAAAAATAAAAGAAATAAGAATGGCCTTATAGTTACATTTAAAAGAAGTTACAACATATTTCATTACAGATAACTAACTTTTAGGCCTCATCTTTTTTTCATTAAAGGCTCTTAAAAATATCTCAAGTCTAAACTTTAGATTTATAATAAATTAAGACTGTTTATATAGGTTTAGACTTAAGAGATTTAAAACTTAAGAGGTTTAAACCTCTATATTTACCTCTTGAAATTAAGAGGAAAAATTCGGCATGAAAAAAAAATTAAGATTGTCTTTTCTTTATTTTTAGTTTACAACCCTAATTTTATATCTTCAAACAAACAATCTTAAGATTACCTTTTAATTTCAGATGTGGTTTTCAGACTTCAAATATTTAACCTCTTAAGAAACAAATAACACTAAACATGGTTGTTTGCTTGTCGCTCAAGTTTTCATATAAATATTAGATTAGTATCTCCTAGAACTCAGATTTTAGTTTGTGCTAGAAGATAAATTAGGTTGTTATTCTCATGGCTTTAGTGAATTGCTTAAGAAGGTGTACAAAACACGAACTATAGAAAATGGTAAAATTAGCAAGTTCAAGTTGTTTAGTACAACTAATGCATCAGCAGACTCCCATCGATGATCACTTGCGTTCGTTCTTCGAATAAAATCTCAAAACGACATAGAACAAGAGACGATACAAGACCCCCCAAAGCAACAAGATCCCGACATCATACCATGCGCTTTTCAGTTTTATATCCATCGATTCCAATATGTCTTCTCCTATCAACAAACAGCCGGGGCCTTGCTTCGTGGGGTCGTTCTGATGCATGCTACTGATCTTTACTTCTCCGAGAGGACCTGGTGACAGCTCAGAGAAGTCTCCGGTGTAACATGTTCTGCCTTTGAACTCGTTCACCAGCATCGCTTCGAAAGGGTACTTGATCGCTGATATGTAGTGTAGCCAGATCCAGTAGACAGGGATGTGTGATGCCTTCAAGAAGAAACCACACGTCAAGAAAAAGAGCGCTGTGGTTGCTATGACGACTGCGTAGCCTGTGATGTAGCTTGGGACTAGCGCGCTCACAAGCATCACGTAAGCATTTGTGGTGATGAGTGATGAGTAAAGAATGACCCAAAAATGGAATAGGTTGCTGTTTAGACGGAGGATGAATTGTGTGATTGCGGCGAATGTGAAACCTTGGACTGCAAAAAATGGGAGATAAACGATGAAAGATGATATGACGTAGGAGGAGGCACGGTAGGCGTTGTGGGAGGTCTCGCGGATGAATATGAATCGTTCTTGGATGAAAGTTGGGACTGCGTCGTTGGAGGAAAAGAAGACCAGGCAGACCGCAAAAATGTAGAAGTTGAGAAGGCGGTTTATCGTTTTGAAGTTGTGATGGCTTAGATTCTCGAAGAGGGAAGCTAGGATGAGGCCCATTACAGCTAGAACGATCTCACGGGAAAGGAAAAGTTCAGGGGTCCGAATTACATTTAGCATCGTTCGCCATGAGAGAACCATGACTTCACGTAGCCATGGGTTTGCAAACTTTGGTCCGAGATCAGGTTCATCAAGGACCTCCGGTTCCAATGCGTTCTCATAGGATACGTATGAATCTGAAGAAGTACTGAACGCTGCCGGAGTCTTGGTGTGGTGGCGATTGAGGCTTGTAGAAATCGATGTCATTCCTGCTGGAGTTTGGGCAGGGGTATTACTAGCCGGAGTCCATGACGGTGCACGTTGTGAAGTACCCTTCACACCATGGTATAACCATACCGATAAATCTTTGTAGAATTGTGAAGCTAGCCGTGGATGATAGACTCCGCTCTGCATGTTCATTGGCGTATTAGCGACTTTACGCTCTCGGGAGTTGTCAAATTCGTCCTCAGACTCATCCCCGTGATAATCAAATGTGGTGGAAGTGCCTCGAGGGGTTGTGTTAGCACTCGAGAACTGGAGGCTGCGAAGGGTGATGTGCTTTTGGTTGTGTGGAATTCTCCCACGAGGCGTTCTAGGAGTTTTTGGTACTGGAGTCCGAGCTACCGGATCAGGTCTGAGCCCATCGCGTTGGTACAACACGAGAGGGTCGAGCCCAATAGTAGACTCGTCGTATTCTTTGATAACGTCCAAGAGGTATTCGATATTGTTCTCGTTTTCTGGCACTGGTCGCTCGAATCCTTCAAGATGTGCAGATAGCGCATTCGGGCTCCCTGAATATACCAATCTCCCTCTGTCACAATGATCATTTTTCCACATAAGTCTTACAATTTAAAAGTTTAAAACACAATAACTGAATCAAGTTGAAGATCTTTTACCTAGCGAGGACTGTGATGCGGTCAAGAAGCATTTGGATCCGATACGAGGGCTGATGGATAGTCATA
Source organism: Centrapalus pauciflorus (assembly GCA_020465985.1). Classification (NCBI taxonomy): domain Eukaryota; kingdom Viridiplantae; phylum Streptophyta; class Magnoliopsida; order Asterales; family Asteraceae; genus Centrapalus; species Centrapalus pauciflorus. Next base: position 298,518 of record JAANYP010006088.1, read on the forward strand.
AGGACGATACTCCCGCTACGAGCAATATCCTTAACCTTCTCAACAACACTAAAAGCACTAGTCGAGTCAAGCCCCGATGTAGGTTCATCCAGGAACAAAAGAGACGGCTTGTGGATTATGTCGATCCCAATTGACACCCGCCGCCTCTCACCACCGGAGACACCTCTCCTCCCTTCATCACCAATATACGTATGTGCCGTGCTCTGCATTCATTAACGTAGTTTCGTTTAACAGACAAACTTAAAGTTCCCTTTTTTTTTTTTTTTTTCTTTTTAAGAAGGGTACACAGATTCATACGGTTAATCCCAACTGATCGAGCAGCTCGACCACCCTTTTTTTCTTCTCAGACCGAGATAACGAAGGTGGAAGGCGAACTTCTGCCGCAAACATGAACGTCTCGAAAACGGTCAGCATTGCAAAGAGTTGATCGTCTTGCATAACATACGACGATATCATCTTCATGTAGCTAGCTGTTACCTGCATCAAATTAACCATCACCCCTAAACGTAAACGACATACAAGATCTCAAGCAGGGTCGTCCCATGGATTCAGTATCTTTTTGTTCCCGGAACTATAACTATAAAATAGGCATATTGACTATACACAAAATTATTTTTACCATTCAACCTTTAAATTTGTCTTATTTAACCACTAAATTGTTTTTTTTACAGATCTGACCATTAAACTTTGTTTGTATCGATTTAGCCACTGAATATTTTGTACATACATGGTCATTAAATTATCATATTTCATATCAATTTAACCATTTGTTGTATTTATTTTTCCAAATGTAGAACAGTAAACTAATGTTTAATAGTTTAGTAGCTAAATGAAACAAATTTGAAAGTTGGATGGTTAAAAATGTATTTAACCCTAATTAAAACAATGGCCAGAAAATGTGTTTATGGCAAATGTGATTTAGACTAATCACTAGTTAATTAGATGTATAGTATGAGGCCCTAAAATTTTGAATATCAGGCCTTATTTCATCACTCATCGGAAGAAGTTCTGGCCCAAGAGGAGGAGAAGAGAAATTAAAGATAAAATTGGCAATTTTCTTTTGCGTATGAAAAGTTAAATGACAGTTATTATTACAGAGTACCCACTTAGTTGAGCAACTGACACACCCTCATCACTATCCTTGATCTCGAGTATTGACTCGTTAATTTGGCTCACTTTAAAAGATACTTACCGGCTTGCCTTCAATCCGGACGGAGCCTTCAAGACTACCTTGAGCAATCCGACCAGCCAATGCATCAAGAAAGGTGGATTTTCCGGCACCACTAGGACCCATGATAGCCATAATTTCACCTCGCATCGCCTGACCGGATATATCATTCAAAAGAAAAGCTTCTTTCTTGATCCAAACTCCATCTTTCTTCTGCTTCTTCATCACACTGTAAGACAGGTTGCTGAACTCTAGACCATGGCCAGGCTCCAGTTTCTGCGTTGGCAGACGGCCCATATTCTTGTGTGATTTGGCCGCCGTCTTGTCCATACCAAGCAGCGTCTCGAGGCTCCGGTTGGTGTCCGTCCTAGCAAACCTCGTCGTCGCCATTGGAACGACTCGTAAAGAAAGTGACTTTTTGACTTGGTCGACTTCTTTTAAAACTCCGTGGCTAGCGATTTATATAAGTACAAGATGATGGATCCTGCAAGTTTTGACAAAATATATTTGGAGGGCGACAAAGCTTAAGATACAATTTCTTGGTACTTCCGTAAAAGAATGCTAGCTAGATTTTGTTTCATTTGTTAAAATAAATTAAAATTTGTTTCATATGATTAATAATTAAATTGTATGTTACACAAATGGAATACAAATTAACGAATTGGCATATAATGTTATTTATTCAACCATATTTTTATAAGAGCCACTTTGGCCGATAATTAATATAACATTTAGACAAACAAATTTATGAAGAATTTGAGGTTAATTAAGTATGTTTTGACAGAATATGTTGAAGTGTTGTGAACACTTTCTATTTAGGCATCAATCATAATTGAAATGTCCCTTTTGTTTAACGATATAATTAGTTGATGGAAATAAATTATTACGTAGATATAATCTGTCTATCTATACTATTAAATGGATAACTAATATACAACGTGTCGTGCTCTCCTTTGATTTGTCACATGTCGTCATCTCATTTTACACTTCATTTACTAAATTTACCTTAAATTTTAAAGCAAATTAAATCTATCCAAATCCAATATTATTAATTTAATAACTAATTAAATAAAATTAAACAAACTTTAATTATCTTATAATTATTATATTACACATATTTATAAATATTTATTTTTAAAATTAACCCAATAAATTGATATTATCCTAGTTATATACTAAATAGCTAGAGATACACACACACACTCCTGTGGTTTTAAAATTTTGTCTAAATCAAATCCTAAAACTTTCATAGAATCGCCCCCAATCCCTCCATTTCCTCAACACACAAAAGCCTTTTGAGTTCAAAAGTCAAAACACAAACATTTTAATCTTACTCATGCTTTAGTTAATTTATAGATTAGTTATCATTGTTTAGTAAGGTTGAATCATAGTTCACTTTGATCCCAGTCCAAAATTATTCAACATTTTTGTCAATCTTTTAATAAATTGTAACGGACTTATTAATAATACAAGATTAATAACATAACAAGGAAAACTTAACTAGACTAAACAATACGACCTTGCCAACATGCATACGGCGCTTGCAAGGCCATTTTGGTACAATTAATTATGTAGTTTTCTTAAAAGATTATCTACACATGCTTTTGGTTAGGACAACACTTTGTGACTACTAAGCCTGAGATCTTTTGATTATGTAGTGTGCACACAAAATGTTAGCATTCTTTCACAATTCTTCAATTTGAGCTCTCCTATCCTCAACTTCGCATTTCCAGTCATCGAGCATAATAATGCCAACCTGAAATAAACAAATTTATAGAAAACCATGAAATTTAGAGTATACAATTAACTTGTGCAAGCTTACTTTTAATCACTGAACAACCAAAATCTTGACGATTTGTTTGGATTTCGATCAAAGTAGAATTTGAAGTAATACCAATGTTCATAGAAAGATAAAATGCCAACATAATCAGCAAATTAAAACAGTTAATGCTAAAACATCCTCATTCAAGAACACCAGGAGTCAAAATTCATTTTACGATTGAAAGTTCTAACTATGATGACATCTAGTCAAAATTCATTTTACAATTGGGAATTTATATAAATAGATAATGAGAGGATATGCTTCTGGATGAACTTACAGTTAAAGTATAAGCCTTTTTGTTCTCATCTTCTTGGGCATTTGAAGACCTGTTATTGTAATTAATAGAAATTTATTGTAGAGCGAGATTTGTTGTTTTATTCTTTTCTAAGAACATTAGGAGGAGGTATCTTGGCAGCATCTATCACTACGCGAATAAAAAGATTGATTGGTTAATATAGAAAGCGATAAAACCTTATGAAATAAACTACTTTATACTAATTATACCATCGTCTGGTAAAATTTGATTTCTATCTTCATCATTGTCTTTTGTAGAAGTGCACTTATCTTTCGTAAGAACAAGAAAGGCTTCAGCTAAACACAAGAAGAAAGAAAATAAACGCAAAATCAAACCATGTCAAATTAAACATTAACTAAATAAATGATACGAGAAATTAACTGACCTATACATTTGGGGATATCTAGATAAGTTGAGTCGATAAACGAAAAGATGTCATTGTGCACAAAGTAGCCCCTGGTTTGTGGTGCTAATAAAAAAGTTTGAGAAAATGGTTTCAAAATTGTATCTTTTCTCAGAAGTCCTTGTACACCAACAATGACCGAGTCTGCTAAAGCGTTCATGCCATTCACATCAAGTAGAATGGTATCCCAATGTTTGATATCAGAATTCTCTATCTGTTTTGCAATATTCTGATCCAAAACCAAGTGTGAGACACAGTTAGCATAAAGTGCATGAAGAGTAAATGAATTGTAACAAATAACCATATGAAAAATTTGAATATTACTTAACTGCGAGCACACACACACACACACACATATTGATTCTTGATTACCTTAATCGTTGTGAAAGACTGAATCGATCCATTAACATCTGGACGTGATAAAGTGCTTTCCTCCTTGTAAAATCTATGTGTTTTGTTAGGATTTCTATAGAGAACCTTGTAGTATCGTTTTACGAAAGATTCAGCAATGAATTGGGCAGGGGGACAGTTTCCAGAAGCATGACGTTGACTCTCTAAATCAGTGGATGCAGATGGAGCTTCATTAAGCCTCATGCTTCTTGCCAAATCTGCATAGTAAATAAAGTAAGATTCATAAAATTATCCAAGATTAAGCTTAAATTCATATATAAGGACTGATTTTCACACTACTACACACTTGAAAAGATATGAGTTAATTAAATGATATCTAGTGCATTTTAGTGGCATGATAATTAATTAGGTATGGATATATCTTGATCATAAAATGTAAAGATCATCATCATCAGATTTTCTGTCTATACAAAACAAGTTGACACAATCGATCTTCAAGATTAAAAATTGAACAAATAGCTTTTCCACAAAGTTGACACAGTAAACAAGTAAAAATTCCAATGAAGTTATAGCAAAAGAAAAAAAGACAAACCCATTAATTAGTTTTCTGAACGGCTTTTAAGATCAACCTACGAAACTATGAAAAGAAATAACAATAAATTGAGGATTCTTGATGCTATGAAAAGAAGAACCTCTAAGTTTTATGCAATGAGAAGAAGGGTATAATTAGCCGAACAATGTACCTCCTATGTGATTTGAATACCGCAAAAAGAATGTGTGCTCCTGAATATTGTAGCAAGAAAAACGTGACGCCTGTGCTCTTATGTGTGCATCTTTGTATTCAAATTGAAAGGAAGATTCTCTCTAAATGCTCCTAACGCATGACTAACGCACACAACGTACATGCATAAATTCAAATTCGATCACGCTTTGGGAGATAAGTCGGATGTGGTAACTTGCTCTTAGTGCCACATATCAGCTTGCTAAATCGAACGGTCCTAAAATATTTAAAGCACTATCGTGAATACGAAGTGAGATTTATCTAATTAACTTTCGGTTGGTAAATAGTACATTTCATAGATTTGAGATTGTAGAAAATAAAAAACAAAACAATCATATGATACCAGTGGGTTTTTGACTATAGTCTCGGGTAGGAATGGATGCTAATGGGTTTATGGCTTTAAGCTATATAATACCATTTTGCTGTGGTGTTCTTTCAGATCTTTGATGACTTGTTTTACTTGTGGTAGAGCAGATCTTACTTGTGTTACAGACCCAATATTATGCATCCTGATAAGCTCATCTCTGGTCAACTTCTGAACCATATGCCAAAATGTATCATACTCTTCTTCTGGTCCAGATTCCCTTCTCACCACAAACTTAAATCTTAAGTCAATATTATCCAGTGGTTTAGCATACCAGTAGTTGATCAGAGGCTTTGTAAAATCATGTTGATCTAGCAGTTTCTCTATTTCCATAGCCTTTTGTAGTTGTTGCTCAAACAATACCTTTTTCACTATATCCAACTTTGCTTGAGGTAATGACTCAGATGCAGGAATGGAAGCAGCAGCTTGATCAGAAGAAGCAGGGACACTGGCAGCAGTTTGAACATGGCTTGTATCAGTTTGAACTGCTTCTTGAGGTGCTTCTTGAGGTGTTTGGACTTCTTGGGAGACTTTTGCCTTCTTTCTTTTATCCATTTCTTTATCATGGATAGCCTGCAACCTTTCTGTGCTCATGGACTGAGCCATCTTCTTTGGAATGCCGGCTGCAAAGGCAAAGTTAATCAAAAATCTTCTGTGTTCAGCCTTAGAGTGCCCTGTTGGCAGCTTTCTCTTCTTCTCTCCTTGTTTACCCACAAACCCCTTTAGGTAATCACCTAAGGTTTCATCATCGTCCATTGGGGGCTGGGTTTGCTGATCTAATTCTTGATCCTGTTCCTCTGCTAACTTTTTGGCAATTTCAGCATTAAAGGCAATCTGGGCTTCTCTGGAAGAAAACTTGTGCTTTGGAGACTCAATTAAAATGCCCTTGCCCTTATCTTTTGTAGCTTGGACTGTACTGACTGGAGCTTGAACACCTTCCCTTATAACCACTCCAGTTGCTTTGGAAGAAACAGCTTGAGTTTCTAGGCTAACAGCTTGAGAAGCTGTTGGGACTGTTAGCCTAGACGGTGGAACTGTTGAGGCTGCTTGGACTGATGCTGTTGGAGCTGCTTGGACTGATTCAGGAACCTCCTGATTCTCCCCCTTTTTGGAAGCATTGGTTTGGTCAGGAGGACCTACAACCTTTGCCCCTTGGGTTTGAATCAAACGCTCTAATTGAATGATCTTATTTCCACAAAGGGTAAACCCCTTATGGAGATAATCCATTCTCTGATTTTGAGCCATTTCTGCTTGCTTTAGAGCTATGATTTGTGCACCCTGTGCAGCAATGATGGACTTTTGGTATTCCAACATAGCTACAACAGGTTTCTTATTGGGATCCGTCAAAAGCATTAGTTGCAGACTAGCCTCAAGATCAGAAAACACCTGTGGTGCTTGTGATCTATCACTGGCATGAATACCAGAAGTAGAAACCTCTGGGCCCCTCTGTTCTTGGTTCCGGGGACTTCCAGCTTGTGTTTGCACACTTGCTGTTGCTATGGGCGTGGTCTTACTGATGTTGGCCCTGTCCTGTGCCTCTTGTGCAGAGACAGCAGTAGTGCCAGCCACAAAACCCATATGAACAGTCTCTGGAGAGATGTTCACCTCCTGAGTGAGGATGGGAGTATCCTCAATGTGTTCCCTTTGGATATTCTGTGCAGAAGTGTCCTCCTGCACAGGGATATATGGCTCTTGTCTGAGGGCTGAGGAGGAAGGAGCTCCTGGTCCTCTTTTCCTTTTATATAGAAATTTTAGTGGGGGTGGTGGCTGTTCAAAAGGATCAGAAGAAAGTTGTGTATCATGAGGAGTGGGTTGGGGTCCTGGGGGTGAAGCAATAATGATAGGCTGAGCCTGCTCAGGACCCTAACCTCTGTTTCTTGGGATGATGTTCATCATTGAAGAAGGCAATGGAACATCTATACTCAAAAAATTGGCACTTTGTTTTAAAAGCCTTTTGATAGAAGATAGTGAGTGCCTATGGGAAATATGTATCCTCTTATGTAAATGAGAAGTAGTGCAGGTGTGTGCAATGATTTCTGCCAAAAATCTGGGATACATTAAAAACTTCCCATTCTTTAGGGAATGATGCCTTAACATCCCCTGAAAAATCATGTTTGAAAAATTGAACCGTTGGCCTGTTGAAAAGCACACTAAGGCAGTGGCAATGTTAGAAGAAAATTCTGACCAACCAATTCTTTTGGGGCTCATACACTGCTGAATAATATGTACAAGATATTTCCATTTAGGAGAAAAATGTGCTTTCAAGAAAGTAAATGAATCAGCAGGACCCCTATAACCTATATTATAAAGACCAGTATGTAAAGCGTTAAGGGTTATGTCTGTTATACCTGTGGCATCTTGAAGATGCAGATGATGCCGAATGGATTCCTCAGTGATGGTGATGGGAGTGCCATCGATTTTGGATAGTATAGAGGGAATTCCATTGATGGTTTGAAATAAGGCACGGTTCCAGAACTGTTCGATATGCGATATGTATATGGTGGGATTGATATTGAGGGCATGGTTGATATGAGAGTGTCTTAGAAAATCCATCATATCATGGAACGGCTGAAGTTCAGAGTGTTTGAGAGAGTATGGAAGACAGTTGTGTTCTTTGACAAACTCCATTGAAGATTGAACAGAGATTTTAGGGTTGCAAAGAAGATTGTGTGAATCGTTCAGAGAGAAAAAGAAAGGCCGTGGAAGAAAAGTTTGTAACTGGTAGTTACAACTGAACGAAACTGGGACCTTTAAAGGTTTTGAAAAAGGTTGGGTCCCGCGCACACACATTTAAAAATTACCTAAATACCCTGCACACTTTGACAGATCAAGTGAATAACTAACAGTCCGAGAAAATGAACTAGCAGGTTGAGAAAATACTCAAGCTGTTAGTTGAAAATTATGCATCTTTTAATGAAACAGTGACTCCCCCTTAAATAAGCATATGAATTAGATAATAATGAAAACAAATTAATCCATGTTTACCATACCAATATTTGATACCAGGAAAGTGAACCTCCCTACATCAAAAGGTTTTGTAAAAAGATCAGCTAACTGATCATCAGTATGTATTTTGGTAACTTGGATTAATTTCTTCTCATTACAATCCCTTTATGAAATGAAATCTGATGTCTATATGCTTGGTTTTTGGAAATTTCACTGGGTTTTGCACAATGCTGATTGCACTGGAATTGTCAATGAAGATAGGAGTAGATAAGAAATTCATACCATAGTCTCTCAGCTGATTTTGGATCCACATTACCTGGGAGCAGCAGCTTGCAGCTGCTACATATTCTGCTTCAGTGGATGATGTAGACACAGTTGTCTGCTTTTTGCATTGCCAAGAGACCAGTCTTGCTCCTAAGTATTGACATCCACCAGTTGTGGATTTTCTGTCAATGTTGCAACCACCATAGTCACTGTCAGAATAAGCAGTTAGTTCAAGGGGAGAGTCTTTAGGATACTATAGACCTAAGTGTGGTTGGCCTTTGAGATATCTAAAGATTCTCTTAACAACAATCAAGTGAGAATCCTTTGGAGAGCATTGAAACCTAGCACACACACAGACAGCAAACATTATATCAGGTCTAGAAGATGTTAGATACATAAGTGATCCTATAAGAGATCGGTATAAATGTATGTCCACATCTATGCCATCTTTGTCTGTATGGAGCTGCTTGTGAGGATCCATTGGAGTGCTTGCAACCTTTGTGTCTTGATACCCAAAATTTTCTAGTATGTCTTTTACATACTTTGATTGACTTATGAAAAGTCCAGTGGGCTTCTGCTTGACTTGCAATCCCAGAAAGAAAGTGAGTTCTCCCATTGAACTCATTTGAAACTTTTTGTGCATTAAGGCTTCAAACTCTTTGCATAGACAGTCATTTGTTGAGCCAAAGATGATGTCATCAACATAGATTTGGACAAGCAGAATCTCAGCTTTGATAGACTTAGTGAAAAGTGTTTTGTCCAGAGTGCCTCTCTTGAACCCATTCTGTAGAATGTATGATGACAGAGTGTCATACCATGCTCTGGGGGCTTGATGGAGACCATAGAGAGCCTTGTCTAGCTTGTAGACCCTGTCTGGATACTTGTAGTCTTCAAAACCAGGAGGTTGACACACATAGACCTCTTCTTCAATTGTCCCATATAGAAAGGCAAACTTCACATCCATTTGATACACTTTAAAACCTTTGAAGCTTGCATAGGCCAAGAATAGTCTGATGGCTTCAATTCTTGCCACTGGGGCAAATACATCATCATAATCTATGCCTTCTTCTTGAGTGTACCCTTGTGCTACTAGCCTTGCTTTATTCTTGATGACTATCCCTCTCTCATCTTTCTTGTTTCTGAACACCCATCTTGTACCAATTGCTCTCTTACCTTTAGGTAGATCCACCAGAGTCCATACATTATGAATCTTGAACTGTAGAAGCTCTTCTTGCATTGCCTCAATCCAGGATGAATCTTTTAATGCTTCTGATGCCTTTTTAGGTTCTAGTTGAGACATGAAACATACATTCTCAAAAGCAGCTAGACTGAATTCAGGAACTGCTTGTTCAGCAGCAGCAGTCTCATTTTGAACCATTTTTCTTGTTTGTACAGGAGTGCTTGGATCACCCAGTATTTGATTGAGAGGATGATACTTGTGAACTCTTAGTGTAGGCTCTCTCTCTGTCTGAAAAGAGGATCCAAGATTTGTATAATCTCCATCAGGACCAGTGAATGATTCAGCTTCTGGAACAGCTTGACTTGAATCTGGGACTGTTTCCCTTTGTGTTGGAGCTGTTCTCTCAGGACTTGGGAGTGGCACTTCAGTGTCTGGATTTGTATCATGTTGAGCATTCAGAACCCCTGGAGGGTCACATGACAGAAGTGGTATAGTGATATAGTCATCCAAATTTGTTAGATCTGCAGCAGTTTGAAACTTTGTGCCAACAGCTTGAGAAGTTGTATTGGCAGCATGAGAGTTTGTGTTGACAGCTTCAAACTTGTTTGCATCAGTGTCTGCAGGATACTCAACAAAGCTCAGAGAATTTGTTAGTGAATCTAGATCAAACAACCAGTCAGGACCAGTGCCTTTGACATTTGCAGTATTTTCATTAAATTCAACATTGGCACTTTCTTCAATGGTTTTAGACACACTGTTGTATACTCTATAGGCTTTGCTTTGACTTGAGTATCCTACAAAAAATCCTTCTTCAGCCTTACTTTCAAACTTCCCTAAGTGAGTCTTAGTGTGAAGAATAGTACATGGGCATCCAAAAGGCTTGAAGAAAGCTATTAGGGGACTTCTGTTATGGAATAACTCATAAGGAGTTTTCCCTTGTGATTGAACAACCTGAACCCTATTCAGAACATAACAGGCTGTATTAACAGCTTCTGCCCAGAAAGTCATTGGCAGTTTTGAATCAGCTAACATTGTTCTAGCAGCCTCAATTAATGTTCTGTTCTTTCTTTCAGCTATACCATTTTGCTGTGGTGTTCTTGGTGCACTATATTGTCTAGCAATACCTTTGGACTCACAGAAACGGGATAGAACATGATTTTTAAATTCAGTTCCATTGTCTGATCTTATCACCTTAACTTTTGAGTTGGATTGATTTTCTATCTTAAGAATAAATGACTTAACTAGCTCAACAGTTTCATCTTTAGTCCTAAGAAAGTATACCCAGGTAAATCTAGTGAAATCATCAACAATAACTAAACAGTAAGCCCTTTTATTCAAACTCAAAACAGATGTTGGACCAAATAGATCCATATGAATCAGCTGAAGAGCAGATGAGATTGAATTTACTTCTTTGACCTTATGAGAAGTTTTGTGTTGCTTGCCTTTAAGACATGCTACACAATGATCATCACATATGAACTCCTTTTGTGGTAAGCCTCTTACCAGATTCTTTTTGACTAAAACATTCATGGACTTGAAGTTCATGTGACACATCCTTCTATGCCAAAGAGCAGACTCATTGGATGATGCTTTGGATATCAAACAGCTTAAAGTATTTGATTTAGATAAAAGATCTGTGTCCAAACAGTAAACATTGTCCTTTCTTGGTGTTCTGAGTAAAACAAGATTTTCAGGAATTTTGAAATCTTTTGAAAGGACAATGCACTCAGAATCTGTAAACAAAACAATGTTTTGTTTGTCACAGATTTGAGAGACACTTAATAAATTGTACTTAAGCTGTTCAACATACAAAACATCATGGAATTTCATATTACCTGCATTAACAGTACCTTTACCTGTAACCTTACCTCCTTTTGAGTTGCCTCCAAATGCAACAAAACCTCCATCAAAGCCTTTGAAATTTGACAAGCACTCAGAGTTGCCTGTCATGTGCCTAGAGCATCCACTGTCTAAATGCCATCTTGTTTTTATGAGGTGACCTGTGGTTGCCCTGCACAAATAAAAGCTTAGTCAGTAGTGGAGTAAACCCAAACCAAATTGGTTTTGGGTTGGCCTTGTACATTGACATAACTAAACACTGTTTTTGATTTTTTATATTTAGTAAGATCTACTGATGGAGTCTTTGGAGAGTATTTAGTGATTATATGAGGTATCCAGGTATTTTGATCATCTTTTCTTCTAACAGTCTCAGATGATTCACTAGCAGTTCCAGAGTGATGCTTAGTAGTCTGATCTGTGTTTTTAGTGCTAACAGCTTCAGAATTTGCACTAACAGCTTCAGAATTTGGTTTAGCAGTCTGATCTTTTGCATCAGCAGTTTGATCTGAAAATTTGTCCTTGACACACCATATTTGTTTATAACTTAATTTAGGCTTAGCCAAAACTTGTTTTAGGTGTGTGGACTGTTTTTTATTAACTTTTGAAAACCTGTGATCCACTGTTTTCTGTGACACTGGTGTGGAAGATTTGACCTTTGAAGTTTTTCCATGAGTAGGACTTGACTTTTTGTGAATCACAGTCTGTTTTGCAACAGCTGGTTTATAAAAACAGTCCTTGGCCAAGTGATTCTTCCTTCCACAGTGAAAACATCTTTTGACTGTTTGAATTGGAGAACCAGATTTATTTGACAATATCTGGTTCTTGTTCCTCTGATTTCCCCTTACCTGATGTTGTTTGGGAAACTTTTGAACACCATGCTTTTGACAGGTGCAGACTGGAACATTTTTACCCCTTTTATTATTCTTTGAAGAAGATGCAATGTTACAGTTAGAATGTACAGAAACTTGTGGAGCAGTATTGCATACACTCATCTTTTCTTTTCCTGTCTTACTGGGGACTTGGATCTCTATGGGTGCACTCATTGTGTTGTGTTCTGTCTCAACTGCTATACACTCACAGTCTCTCTTTTGATTCTGATCTTCTTTTGAATCAGGACTGTTATCAAGGATAGGATCTACAATAGTCATAGACTCATCTAGTGGTTCATTGACAAGTCTATCAGCAACCTCACTCATTGGATGAATGTATTTGTTGTTGTATGGAGGTGGAGTAGCCCTGTATCCTATGCCTTCTTTGGGATTAACCTGAGATTTTACCCTATCTGTAAATTGGACTTCCATTAGGTGTTCCAGCTTTTGATTTGCCAACTTGAAGTTACCTAGATCTATGTTGACAGATTCTAGTTTCTTATTAGCCTCTAACACCTTTTGTTCAGTCTCTTCTACCTTTTTATTTAGGGATTCTATTTTCTTATTTAGCTCCTTTTTCTCCCACTCATGATATGTTCTATCATGTCCCATTTGAATCTCATTGTCCTTATAATCATTGATCTGTTTTTCAAGATCTTCTATGGCTTGCATGTATTCATATCTCCTTTCTTCCATCTTAGCTAGAGTTTTGCACATGCTCTCATTATGATCTCTGTACTTTTTAACCATATTTTTGCATGATTGAGAGCAGAGTTTAGAATTTACCTCAGCTGGTAGTTCAGTGGAAGAGACAGTTGATGTTTCTGCCATTAGAGCTTGATTTTGAAACTCTTCCTCTGTCTGATCACTCCAATCAAACACATTGTCTTCTTGGGAGACAAGGGCTGTTGATGATGATGTCTGATTGGGCTGTGGAGTCCTTGATGACTGTTGTCCTTGAGATCTACATTCTCTGGCAAAGTGACCAAGCTTATGACACTTGTAGCACTCAACTTTTGTCTTATCAAAGGCTGGTTTGCCTTCTGATCTAGCTTGAAAGTTGGTCCTTCCAGTTCTTTTAAGAAACCTTTTGGCCCTCATGGTCAGCATTGCATGTTGCCATTTTAAATCCATCTCTTCTAGATCATCTGGATGAATTTGTTCTAAATCTTCAGTATTTAGAGCAAACAGTCCATCATTGGCAACAAAAGCCTCATAGTGAGCTTCAGTAGAGTTGCCATCACCACCTGAAAAAGAATCACAGTTATTAGATTTTTCAGAAGACATAAGAGCAATATTGTGATTATAAGAAAGAGATTTCTTTTTAGTATCAATCTCAGTCTCAAACACTCTCAGACTGTTGTACAGATCATCCAGTTCTATCTCATCAAGAGTGTCTTTGGTTCTCCATTGTGCAGCATAAACTGTCCATTCTTCTCCAAGAGATCTGAGAAACTTTCTGTTGACTTCATCTTGATCCAGATTGACTTTTGCACTTTCCAGTTCACTTATCAGTTTGTTGAACCTGTCAAAAATTTGAGTAAGGTTTTCATTCTTGCCACCAGAAAAGTTCTCATACTGCTGTTTCAAGAGATCCTTTTGATTTCTCTTGGTACTGGCATTACCAGCAAATCTTTTCTCTAAAGCATTCCAAAGAGAATGAGCAGTATAAAACTTTTTGAACTGATGTTGATAAGCATTAGGAATGGCTATTTGTAAAAGTGTAAGAGCTTTCACTTCATTCATTCTAGCCTTCCTTTCAAGTTCAGTTTTTGGAGGAGTTTTGACTGGTTTTCCCTCATCATCAAGTTCTGGATCAACTACAGGAGGAAATTCAACAGCTTCCCATATGGCATAGTCAATGAATTGGATATGCTGTTGAATCCTGAGTTTCCACATCTCAAACTCAGTGGGCTTGAGCATAGGCACTTTGAGTCCTTGCCCAGATCCACTGCTGCTATTTTCAAATTCCATTGCAAAAGATTAAAAATTTAAAAGAAAGTTTTCGACTTTGAAAAACAAAGAACGACCTGTGGCTCTGATACCACTTGTCAGGATCTAAAACTAAATAACCAAGACTAAATGATTTGAATTTATCAGAGTATAAATCAATAATCTTGCTTTGAATCAAAGTTTAATTAAGAAGTTTGCGGAATAACACTTAATTATTTTAACAAAAACTTTCAGAATCAGTAGTAAAATAAACACAAGAAATAACCAAAACTGATTGTATTGCTGATTTCAATGATTACAATCACCTCTAATCTGTTTGATTAGACGAAGAACACAAACTGTTCTTAGGGTTTTACAACCTTAGAGGCTTATGAAAACTCAATTAAAAAGCAATTACAGACTCAAATATGCAGAAAACTCCTATATAATAGAAAGACCTATTCTATGTATTTATATTGCTTTTTGACTTGTTTCCTTGACGGACTATGACTTCTTTGATAGTAGATATGCTGGAATCTTCGTGTAGATATCTTTTCCTGAAAATCAGCACTTTCTGTTTATGAAACTGTTGAGCAGCTTGAATCACTTGACAGCATGAACAGAGCAGCTTGAGTTGATTTACTCTGGCAGCTTGAACTTTTACATTGGCAGCTCGAGATTCTTCAACTAACAGCATGAACTTTGTATTTACATATAATCTCTACTAACAGTTTGAGAAGTCTAACTAACAGCTTCAACCTACTTAGACTATTTCCCAACAGTTTATGGCTTTAAGCTATATAATACCATCATACTTATTTGTATGTTTTGAATATGGTATATGAACTTCTTTACATATATAATATATTATTTTAGTTTTTCATATAAACTACATTTTAACAGTTTCTGTTATATGAAAATTCGGCTTCTATGTAAAAGCGTATCATATTGGCATGGAAAAATGAAATATATGTATCATAAATATTAAAAAAGTTTGTATATTTGTAAATATATGTTGGTTATATGTGACACTTAAACCAAAAATAAATATAAAAATGATTTTTGTTTCCCCTTGTAATGTGTCGTGAATGGGATACATCTTTGTATGAATACAAAAATAATTATTAGAAGTTTATCAAGTTATTAATATACTTATTTGAAACATTTTTACTGTTAAAAAAAGACAACTCAAATAGACAGATAAACAACTAAATTATTTTATTCATTTATATATAATATATAACATTTTGTTTTACTATAATAAGTTTTGATATTATGCGTTTTATAAAAGTTCGAATATATCATTATTATCCTATTATATTTATCTACATTTTGATATAAATATTATTACCGTCAGAACTTATTTCAAGCAGACAAATATGCAGCTGACCAATTTTTTTTATTTTATATATATGTAATGTATATAACCGTTTTATTTTTCTCTTATAACATTTGATATTATGTTTTATAATATTTTGAATATATAATTCTTTTTCTGTTTATAGAATTTCGAATATATTATTATGATCATATTATTTTTATCTATATTTCAATATAAATTTTTTTTCAAATGGAAACCACGATACTGTTCAATAAACAATGAACGTCGTAGTTAGGCAGCTCAGGCTGACGGGTAACGCGCTGACTTAATTTATTACTTTATTTATATTATATAACATCTTTGTTTTTCAATAATAACTTTTGATATATATTATGTTTTATAAAATTCGAATATATAATTCTGATCGCATTAATTTTATCTACAATATGATATAAAATTTGTTACCAACAAAGTTATTCTCATTAAGCCAGTCTACATCTGACCTATTTTTTTTATTTTATATATGTCATATAACAGTTTTGTTTATCTGTTATTACCTTTGATAAAATTTTAAATATTCACTATGATTGTATTATTTTTGTTTTTCTATAATAACCCTTGATAAAAAATCGAATATATCATTATGATCGTATTATTTTTATCCATATTCCAATATAAATTTTTTTTATTCCAAATTATTTTTTTAAATACAAAGTTTTATTGTTTAATTATGATCCCGCTACAACACACGGATATAAAGCTCGTTAAATCATATTAAGGGTACAACTCATGTGAATATAAGTAATGGCATCTCTCGTAAATATAAATTATATAAAAGGAATTGATATTACAATTAAGATGAATGACATACATGACATATGAATCTTAATTATTATTATAAATTAAGAATTATAATAATATGATAACTGCTAGCCCAAAGGTCTTGATTGGCAGTATGCACACAAAATGTTAGCATTAATCTTTTACAAATATTCTATTTGAGCTCTCTTGGCCTCAACTTCACATTCCCAGTCACCGAGTATAA
Organism: Centrapalus pauciflorus; assembly: GCA_020465985.1. Classification (NCBI taxonomy): domain Eukaryota; kingdom Viridiplantae; phylum Streptophyta; class Magnoliopsida; order Asterales; family Asteraceae; genus Centrapalus; species Centrapalus pauciflorus. The sequence goes on from JAANYP010006088.1 coordinate 315,098, forward strand.
TAATACCAACCTGAAATAAACAAATTTATAGAAAACCATGAAAGTTAGAGTATACAATTAACTTGTGCAAGCTTACTTTTAATCACTGAACAACCAAAATATTGACGATATGTTTGGATTTCGATCAAAGTAGAATTTGAAGCAATACCAATATTCATAGAAAGATAAAATGCCAACATAATCAGCAAATTAAAACAGGATATATGCTTAAACATCCTCATTCAAGAACACTAGGAGTCAAAATTCATTTTACAATTGGAACTTATATAAATAGATAATGAGAGGATATGCTTCTGGATGAACTTACAGTTAAAGTATAAGCCTTTTTCTTCTCATCTTCTTGGGCATTAGAAGACCTGTTATTGTAATTAATAGATATATTTGTAGAGCGAGATTTTTTGTTTTATTCTTTTCTAAGAACATTAGGAGGAGGTATCCTGCCAGCTTCTAGCACTACGCGAATAAAAAGATTGATTGGTTATAAATATAGAAAACGATAAAACCTTATGAAATAAACTACTGTATACTAATTATACCAACGTCTGGTAAAATTTGATTTCTATCTCCATCGTTGTCTTTTGTAGAAGTGCACTTATCTTTCGTAAGAACAAGAAAGGCTTCAGCTAAACACAAGAAGAAAGAAAATAAACGCAAAATCAAACCATGTCAAATTAAACATTAACTAAATAAATGATACGAGAAATTAACTGACCTATACATTTGGGGATATCTAGATAGGTTGAGTCGATAAACGAAAAGATGTCATTGTGCACATAGTAGCCCCTGGTTTGTGGTGCTAATAAAAAAGTTTGAGAAAATGGTTTCAAAATTGTATCTTTTCTCAGAAGTCCTTGTACACCAACAATGACCGAGTCTGCTATAGTGTTCATGCCATTCACATCAAGTAGAAAGGTATCCCAATGTTTGATATCAGAATTCTCTATCTGTTTTGCAATATTCTGATCCAAAACCAAGTGTGAGACACAGTTAGCATAAAGAGCATGAAGAGTAAATGAATTGTAACAAATAACCATATGAAAAATTTGAATATTACTTAACTGCGAGCACTCACACACACACACACACATATTGATTCTTGATTACCTTAATCGTTGTGAAAGACTGAATCGATCCATTAACATCTGGACGTGATAAAGTGCTTTCCTCCTTGTAAAATCTATGAGTTTTGTTAGGATTTCTATAGAGAACCTTGTAGTATCATTTTACGAAAGATTCAGCAATGAATTGGGCAGGGGGACAGTTTCCAGAAGCATGACGTTGACTCTCTAAATCAGTGGATGCAGATGGCCGAGCTTCATTAAGCCTCATGCTTCTTGCCAAATCTGCATAGTGAATAAAGTAAGATTCATAAAATTGTTACCCAAGAGTAAACTTAAATTCATATATAACGACTGATTTTCACACTACTACACACTTGAAAAGATATGAGTTAATTAAATGATCATTAGTTAGGTATGGATATATCTTGATCATATGTAAAGATCATCACCAGATTTACTGTCTATACAGAACAAGTTGACAAAATCGATCTTCAAGATTAAAAATTGAACAAATTAGCTTTTCCACAAAGTTGACACAGTAAACAAGTAAAAATTTTAATGAAGTTATAGCAAAAGAAAAAAAAGACAAACCCATAAATTAGTTTTCTGGACGGTTTTTAAGATCAACCTACGAAACTATGAAAATAAATAACAATAAAGGATTCTTGATGCTATGAAAAGAAGAACCTCAAAGTTTTATGCAATGAGAAGAAGGGTATATATAGCCGAACAATGTACCTCCTATGTGATTTGAATACCGCAAAAAGAATGTGAACTCTCGAATATTGTTGCAAGAAAAACGTGACGACTGTGTTCTTATATGTGCATCTTTGTCTTAAATTTGAAAGGGAGATTCTCTCTAAATGCTTCTAACGCATGACTAACGCACCACAACGTACATGCATAAATTCAAATTCGATCATGCTTTGGGAGATAAGTCGGATGTCGTAACTTGCTCTTAGTGCCACATATATATCAGCTTGCTAAATCCAACGGTCCGGATATATTTATAGCACTATCGCGAATACGAAGTGAGATTTATCTAATTAACTTTCGGTTGGTAGAAATAGTACATGTCATAGATTTGAGATTGTAGAAAATAAAAAACAAAACAATCATATGATACCAGTGTGTAGAGTGGACCTTTACTCGGGTTTTTGACTATAGTCGAGGCCGACCCTGGGTTTGGTCCACCTGGGCCACCGCCCAGGCCCAATTCACAATAAGGGGCCCAAAAAATTTATATGTTAATATAGCCTAGGTGTCTAGTATTAGCTTATATGTTTTTTGGGAGATAAAAAACATAAATAAAGTGTTGGTTCAACTGTCAGTCATGTTATCTTGGGATCTCAATGGCATGTGATCGAATCCCATTGTGTGTATTTTTATTTTATTCTATATCACATCACTACCACTTGGATTTTTATATATAGATATCGTCTATTTAGTTTATACCAATACTAGTTATTAACCCACGAAAATACGTGGATATTTTATAAGTATTTATTTAATAAAAATCTACACGAACATAAATTACATATAAAATTTTTTATTTTTTTCTTAAAAAATAATACGAAAATGGTATTATCTTTTGCTATTAGGGATAATTAAAATTTTCTATTTTTAAATATGTATGAATAGTATTCATGTTTCAAAACTTATTATTTTTATATTTTTATGTATAAATAAAAGTTCAAAAATTTATTTTTACACAGAACACAATATAAACTTTTTATAATAAAAAATGTTATAAAACATTTCATTACAAATATTGCATTACTTTTACTTTTTTTTTTTAAAATAATGAATAGTTTGCTAAAATTAAGAGTTAAATTGTAAAGTTAATTAAATCTTTTAAAAAGATTGTTTTTTTATTGATAGAAGTTAAACTAGGTAGTACTTAATTACATTTATACTTAAAATTTAAATATAAATTAGATAACTAATTAAGAAGACTATACATGGAAAATTGGGCGGGAAAATAAAATTTTGGTTAAGCAAGGAAGCGACATGTGATAGTAACATTTTCTTTTATTAATAGATATAAATATTATCAATCAATTCAATATTTATACTTTTGTTTTTCAATGAGTTTGATTTTTTATTTTTGTTTATCACATGATTTATATTATACGACTATTAAAATACTAATTAGACATGTATTTATTTCTTGGGATGTTAGTTATTTTGGACACATATGTTTACTGTTTATATTATGAATCATTTAAAAGTTAAACTTTTTTTTTCTCAATTTACTAATTAAAATATAACTTAAAATTGTACGCAATATTTGCTCAATATTATTTAATGGTAATATTTTTATACGAATTTTGCTTTTATATATAGAGGGTCCTTTTTAAGTATATGTCCCGGGCCTCAAAAATGATAAGACCGGCACTGACTATAGTCTCGGGTAGGAATGGATGCTAATGGGTTTAAGGCTTTAAGCTATATAATACCATCATACTTATTTGTATGTGTTGATTATGGTATACGAACTTCTTTACATATATGATATATTATTTTAGTTTTTCATATAAATATAATACATTTTAACGGTCTCAGTTATATGAAAATTCGGCTTCTAAGTAAAAGGGTATCATATTGGTATGGAAAAATGAAATATATGTATCATAATTATTAAAAGGTTTGTGTAGTATATTTGTAAATCCCTCCATTTCCTCAACACCCAAAAGCCTTTTGAGTTCAAAAGTCAAAACACAAACATTTTAATCTTACTCATGCTTTAGTTAATTTATAGATTAGTTATCATTGTTTAGTGAGGTTGAATTATAGTTCAAATTTGATCCCAGTCCAAAAATATTCAACATTTTTGTCAATCTTTTAATAAATTGTAACGGACTAATTAATAATACGAGATTAATAACATAATGAAGAAAACTTAACTAGACTTAACAATAAGAATACGACCTTGCCAAAATGCATATATACAACGCTTGCAAGGCCATTTTGGTACAATTGATTATGTCGTTTTTTTAAACGATTATCTACACTACCACCTATATTTCACATGAGATTTGAATCACATGCTTTTGGTTGGGACAACACTTTGATACTATTAAGCCTGAGATCTTTTGATTATGTAGTGTGCACACATTATGTTAGCATGCTTTCACAAATCTTCAATTTGAGCTCTCTTAGCCTCAACTTCACATTTCCAGTCATCGAGCATAATAATGCCAACCTGAAATAAACAAATTTATAGAAAACCATGAGTATGCAATTAACTTGTGTAGCTTACTTTTGATTACTGAACAACCAAAATCTTGACGATTTGTTTAGATTTCGATCAAAGTAGAATTTGAAGTAATACCAATGTTCATAGAAAGATAAAATGCCAACATAATCAGCAAATTATAACAGGATATGCTAAAACATCCTCATTCAAGAACACTAGGAGTCAAAATTCATTTTACAATTGAAAGTTCTAACTATGATGACATCTAGTCAAAGTTCATTTTACAATTGGAACTTATATAAATAGATAATGAGAGGATATGCTTCTGGATGAACTTACAGTTAAAGTATAAGCCTTTTTGTTCGCATCTTCTTGGGCATTTGAAGACCTGTTATTGTAATTAATAGATATTTTTGTAGAGCGAGTTTATATAATTCTTTTCTAAGAACATTAGGACGCCGGAGGGATCCTGGCAGCTTCTAGCACTACGCGAATAAAAAGATTGATTGGTTAATATAGAAAGCGATAAGACCTTAAGAAATAAACTACTGTATACTAATTATACCATCGTCTGGTAAAATTTGATTTCTATCTCCATATATCTTTGTCTTTTGTAGAAGTGCACTTATCTTTCATAAGAACAAGAAAGGCTTCAGCTAAACACAAGAAGAAGAAAAAAATAAACGCAAAATCAAACCATGTCAAATTAAACATTAACTAAATAAATGATACGAGAAATTAACTGACCTATACACTTAGGGATATCTAGAGAGGTTGAGTCAATAAACGAAAAGATGTCATTGTGCACATAGTAGCCCCTGGTTTGTGGCGCTAATAAAAAAGTTCGAGAAAATGGTTTCAAAATTGTATCTTTTCTTAGAAGTCCTTGTACTCCAACGATGACTGAGTCTGCTAGAGTGTTCACGGCATTCACATCAAGTAGAATGGTATCCCAATGTTTGATATCAGAATTCTCTATCTGTTTTGCAATATTCTGATTCAAAACCAAGTGTGAGACAAATTTAGCATAAAGAGAATGAAGAGTAATTGAATTGTAACAAATAACCATATGAAAAATCTGAATATTAGTTAATTGCACGCGCACACACACATATTGATTCTTGATTACCTTAATCGTTGTGAAAGAAGGGTATATATAGCCGAACAATGTACCTCCTATGTGATTTGAATACCGCAAAAAGAATGTGAACTCCTGAATATTGTAGCAAGAAAAACGTGACGACTGTGCTCTTATGTGTGTATCTTTGTATTCAAATTGAAAGGAAGATTCTCTCTAAATGCTCCTAACGCATGACTAACGCACACAACGTACATGCATAAATTCAAATTCGATCACGCTTTGGGAGATAAGTCGGGATGTGGTAACTTGCTCTTAGTGCCACATATCAGCTTGCTAAATCGAACGGTCCTAAAATATTTAAAGCACTATCGTGAATACGAAGTGAGATTTATCTAATTAACTTTCGGTTGGTAAATAGTACATTTCATAGATTTGAGATTGTAGAAAATAAAAAACAAAACAATCATATGATACCAGTGGGTTTTTGACTATAGTCTCGGGTAGGAATGGATGCTAATGGGTTTATGGCTTTAAGCTATATAATACCATCATACTTATTTGTATGTTTTGAATATGGTATATGAACTTCTTTACATATATAATATATTATTTTAGTTTTTCAAATAAACTACATTTTAACAGTTTCTGTTATATGAAAATTCGGCTTCTATGTAAAAACGTATCATATTGACATGGAAAAATGAAATATATGTATCATAAATATTAAAAAAGTTTGTATATTTGTAAATATATGTTGGTCGTATGTGACACTTAAACCAAAAATAAATATAAAAATGATTTTTGTTTCCCCTTGTAATGTGTCGTGAATGGGATACATCTTTGTATGAATACAAAAATAATTATTAGAAGTTTATCAAGTTATTAATATACTTATTTGAAACATTTTTACTGTTAAAAAAAGACAACTCAAATAGACAGATAAACAACTAAATTATTTTATTCATTTATATATAATATATAACATTTTGTTTTACTATAATAAGTTTTGATATTATGCGTTTTATAAAAGTTCGAATATATCATTATTATCCTATTATATTTATCTACATTTTGATATAAAATGTATTACCGTCAGAACTTTTTTCAAGCAGACAGATATGCAGCTGACCCATTTTTTATTATTTTGTATATATGTAATGTATATAACCGTTTTATTTTTCTGTTATAACATTTGATATTATGTTTTATGATATTTTAAATATATAATTCTTTTTCTATTATATTCTTTGATATTATGTTTTATAGAATTTCGAATATATTATTATGATCATATTATTTTTATCTATATTTCAATATAATTTTTTTTCAAATGGAAACTACGATACTGTTCAATAAACAATGAACGTCGTAGCTAGGCAGCTCAGGCTGACGGGTAAGGCGCTGACTTAATTTATTACTTTATTTATATTATATAACATCTTTGTTTTTCAATACTAACTTTTGATATATATTATGTTTTATAAAATTCGAATATATAATTCTGATCGCATTAATTTTATCTACAAAATGATATAAAATTTGTTACCAACAAAGTTATTCTCATTAAGCCGGTAAGTCTACATCTGACCTATTTTTTTATTTTATATATGTCATATAACAGTTTTGTTTATCTGTTATTACCTTTGATAAAATTTTAAATATTCACAATGATTGTATTATTTTTGTTTTTCTATAATAACCCTTGATAAAAAATCGAATATATCATTATGATCGTATTATTTTTATCCATATTCCAATATAAAATTTTTTTTGATCCAAATTATTTTTTTAATGACAGAGTTTTATTGTTTAATTATGATCCCGCTACAACAGACAGATATAAAGCTCGTTAAATCATATTAAGGGTACAACTCATGTGAATATAAGTAATGGCATCTCTCGTAAATATAAATTATATATAAGGAATTGATATTACAATTAAGATGAATGACATACATGACATATGAATCTTAATTATTATTATAAATTGATCTTATACATTAAGAATTATAATAATATGATAACTGCTAGCCCAAAGGTCTTGATTGGCAGTATGCACACAAAATGTTAGCATTAATCTTTTACAAATATTCTATTTGAGCTCTCTTGGCCTCAACTTCACATTTCCAGTCATCGAGCATAATAATACCAACCTGAAATAAACAAATTTATAGAAAACCATGAAAGTTAGAGTATACAATTAACTTGTGCAAGCTTACTTTTAATCACTGAACAACCAAAATATTAACGATATGTTTGGATTTCGATCAAAGTAGAATTTGAAGCAATACCAATATTCATAGAAAGATAAAATGCCAACATAATCAGCAAATTAAAACAGGATATATGCTAAAACATCCTCATTCAAGAACACTAGGAGTCAAAATTCATTTTACAATTGGAACTTATATAAATAGATAATGAGAGGATATGCTTCTGGATGAACTTACAGTTAAAGTATAAGCCTTTTTGTTCGCATCTTCTTGGGCATATGAAGACCTGTTATTGTAATTAATAGATATTTTTGTAGAGCGAGATTTGTTGTTTTATTCTTTTCTAAGAACATTAGGAGGAGGTATCCTGCCAGCTTCTAGCACTACGCGAATAAAAAGATTGATTGGTTATAAATATAGAAAGCGATAAAACCTTATGAAATAAACTACTGTATACTAATTATACCAACGTCTGGTAAAATTTGATTTCTATCTCCATCGTTGTCTTTTGTAGAAGTGCACTTATCTTTCGTAAGAACAAGAAAGGCTTCAGCTACACACAAGAAGAAAGAAAATAAACGCAAAATCAAACCATGCCAAATTAAACATTAACTAAATAAACGATACGAGAAATTAACTGACCTATACATTTGGGGATATCTAGATAGGTTGAGTCGATAAACGAAAAGATGTCATTGTGCACATAGTAGCCCCTGGTTTGTGGTGCTAATAAAAAAGTTTGAGAAAATGGTTTCAAAATCGTATCTTTTCTCAGAATTCCTTGTACTCCAACGATCACTGAGTCTGCTAAAGTGTTCACGGCATTCACATCAAGTAGAATGGTATCCCAATGTTTGATATCAGAATCCTCTAACTGTTTTGCAATTTTCTGATCCAAAACCAAGTGTGAGTCACAGTTAGCATAAAGAGCATGAGGAGTAATTGAATTGTAACAAATAACCATACGAAAAATTTGAATATTACTTAATTGCGTGCGCAATCACACACACATATTGATTCTTGATTACCTTAATCGTTGTGAAAGACTGAATCGATCCATTAACATCTGGACGCGATAAATTGCTTTCCTCCTTGTAAAATCTATGAGTTTTGTTAGGATTTCTATAGAGAACCTTGTAGTATAGTCTTACGAAAGATTCAGCAATGAATTGGGCAGGGGGACAGTTTCTAGAAGCATGACGTTGACTCTCTAAATCAGTGGATGCAGATGGAGCTTCATTAAGCCTCATGCTTCTTGCCAAATCTGCATAGTAAATAAAGTAAGATTCATAAAATTGTTACCCAAGATTAAACTTAAATTCATATATAACGACTGATTTTCACACTACTACACACTTGAAAAGATATGAGTTAATTAAATGATATATAATGCATTTTAGTGGCATGATAATTAATTAGGTATGGATATATCTTGATCATAAAATGTAAAGATCATCATCAGATTTCCTGTCTATACAAAATAAGTTGACACAATCGATCTTCAAGATTAAAAATTTAACAAATTAGCTTTTCCACAAAGTTACACAATAAACAAGTATAAATTCCAATGAAGTTATAGCGAAAGAAACAAAGACTAACCCATTAATTAGTTTTCTGGACGGTTTTTAAGATCAACCTATGAAACTATGAAAAGATAAAACAAAAAGGTTCTTGATGCTATGAAAAGAAGAAGCTCAAAGTTTTGTGTAATGAGAAGAAGGGTATATATAGCCGAACAATGTATCTCCTATGTGATTTGAATACCGCAAAAAGAATGTGAACTCTCGAATATTGTAGCAAGAAAAACGTGACGACTGTGCTCTTATGTGTGCATCTTAGTCTTCAAATTGAAAGGAAGATTCTTTCTAAATGCTTCTAACGCATGACTAATGGACCACAACGTACACGCACAAATTCAAATTCGATCATGCTTTGGGAGATAAGTCGGATGTGGTAACTTGGTCTTAGTGCCACATATCAGCTTGCTAAATCGAACGGTCCGTATATATTTAAAGCACTATCGTAAATACGAAGTGAGATTTATCTAATTAACTTTCGGTTGGTAAATAGCACATGTCATAGATTTGAGATTGTAGAAAATAAAAAACAAAACAATCGTATATATCATAGTATGATACCAGTGGGTAGAGTGGGCCTTTCACTTCGGTTTTTGACTATAGTCGGGCAGGAATGGATTTCTTTTGAACGACAAACTATCCTACTACTACTCCTTTACCACAAAACTTACTTTCTCCACCTAAATTTCAACTTGCCTCCGACGGGAGTCAAACCCGTGACCTCTCACTTGTATCTCCATTATCTTACCGCTAGGCCAAAGGCCTTTGGTGAGTAAGAATGGATGCTAATGGGTTTAAGGCTTTAAGCTATATAATACCATCATACTTATATGTATGTGTTGAATATGGTATATGAACTTCTTTACATATATGATATATTATTTTAGAATGGTGCGTATTACGCGGATATTTATAATATATATAAAATATAATAAATAAAAAGATAAAGATATAAATTTTATGTTTTAAACAAAAGTATATAAAGGTGATATTATTATTTATTATGACCTATTAATTTTGTATATTTCTAAATATATATGAAGAGTAATTATTTTCTTATATATATTTTTAAACTTTTATTATATTATCTTATAATTAATAAGTTAGTAGATTATTAGATTTTGTTTGATTTGATTGAAGTTAAAAGTGGATTATATTAGATTTGGATAGATTTAATTAATAAGTTAGGATTATTAGATTTTGTTTGATTTGAATTTAAAAAGTGGATTATATTAAATTTGGATAGATTTGATTTAAATTTCTTTATTTTTTTTTAAAATCTTTAACTGCAACGTGTCGATTCATTCATGGTTACGACACGTGGCTTCACCATAAACGAGTATAGTTACTCTTTTAATAGTTAGATAAATTTTAGTTTTTCATATAAATATAATACATCTTAACAGTATCTGTTTTATGAAAACTCGGCTTCTATGTAAAAAAGCGTATCATATTGATATGAAAAAAATGAAATATATGTATCATAAATATTAAAAAGTTTGTGTAGTTTATTTGTAAATATATGTTGGTTATATATGAGGCTTAAACCAAAAAGTAATATAAAAATGATTTTTGTTTCCCCTTGTAATTAATGTGTCGTGAATGTGATACCTCTTTGTATGAATATACAAAAATAATTATTAGAAGTTTATCAAATTATCAATATACTTATTTGAAACCTTTTTACTTTTAATCGAAGACAACTCAAATAGATAGATAAACAATTAACTTATATTATTCATTTATATATAATATATAACATTTTGTTTTAATTGCTATAATAAGTTTTGATATAATGTGTGTTATAAAAGTTCGAATATATCATTATTATCGTATTATATATATATATATATATATATATATATATATATATATATATATATATATATATATATATATATATATATATATATATCCACATTTTGATATAAAATTTATTACCGTTTTTTCATTAAGGTCCGACTAGCCAATTTTTTTTATTTTATATGTAATAAAAATATAGATCTTTTATATTTTTGCTATAACATTTGATATTATGTTTTATAATATTTTGAATATATAATTCTTTTTCTATTATATTCTTTGATATTATGTTTTATAGAATTTCAAATATATTATAATGATCATATTATTTTCATCTATATTTCAATATAATTTTTTTTTTCAAATGGAAACCACGATACTATTCAATAAACAGTGAACATCGTAGCTAGGCAGCTCACGGATAAACAGCTGACTTACTTTGTTTATATTATATAACATCTTTGTTTTTTCAATAATAACTTTTGATATATTATGTTTTATAAAATTTGAATATATAATTCTGATCGCATTAAATTTATCTACAATCTAATATAAAATTTAGGGTAAGTTACAAATTCCGTCCCTGTGGTTATATGTAAACTATGGATTCAATCCTTTTCACGTTGAAATTACAGTTTCAGTACCTATCGTTGATGATTTGTCTTTCTTTTGGTCCTTTGACCGGTCATCTTTTTAAAAATTACCACTTTACCCTTAATGATATGATAAAATAGGTAATGAACTTTATTTTTCTTAAAAATTAAACAATAAAAATAATAAATAAAATCCAAAATGCTTTTTTATTTTAATTATTAACAAATCTCTCACTCACTCACTCACTCTCTCTCATTCAATGTTTTACCAAACACACCACAGAACTACCTCTGTACTATCTTCTTTTTCTTAACATCTTCAATTATTCCTCATCTTCTCACCTTTTCATTTCCATATATATATATCATCCTCTCTTCTCCATATTCGCGGTAATTCTCTCTCACTCTCGCTCTCTCTCCCTCCCCTAATTCAACATTTTTACGTTCAGGTTCAACCACAAAGGGGCCTTAAAAAAACAGTTTTCTTGATGTTAAACACCACCACCCAGGCACCCACAGTCCTTTTCCGATAATTTCTGGCCCATCGATGGTCTTTCCGGCGATGATTTCTTCGTAGACGGTCATCTTGAATCGATGTATGCTAATGAAGAATGTCACAGCTAAGCAGATCCAATTCTAGAACTACTTTTTGTTGACTATTAGAAAACCATTCGAATCGCTTGGGGCTTCTTGAATCGATGGAGCCATAAGGAAGAGAAGCATTGAATTGACGAAGAAGATACAACAACTCAGTCATTTGGAAGAATTTGATGAAAATTTGGATTTTATTTTTGTTATAATAAACATAAACATTGAATTAAATAAATTCTGATTTATTTATTTTTGTTTTAATTCTCATAAAAAAGTAAAAAATGAAATATACTTTAAATATTAAATATTAAAATAAAATGTCATTTAATATACTTTTTAAAATTTTTTATTGAAAAGTAAAGTTTGTTGTCTTTATTTATTATTTCTTAAAGGGTAAAATGATCATTTTTAGAAAAATGCCCGGTCAAAGGACCAAAACCATAGCAAAGAGCCAACCACATGTATTGAAACTGTAATTTCGACGTGAGAAAGATTGAATCCATAATTTAGATATAACCACAGGGACGAAATTTGTAATTTACCCTAAAATTTATTACCTTCAAAGGGTTATTGTCATCAAGCATGTAAGTCTACATCTCACCTATTTTTTTATTTGATATATGTCATATAACAGTTTTGTTTTTTTGTTATTACTTTTGATAAAATTTTAAATATATTACTCTGATTGACTGATTGTATTATTTTTGTTTTTCTATAATAACCCTTGATAAAAAATCGAATATATCATTATGATTGTATTATTTTTATCTATATTCCAATATAATTTTTTTTTTGTCCAAACTATTTTTTTAATGACAGTTTTATTGTTTAATTGATCCCGCCACAACGCACAGATAAAAAGCTCTTTAAATCATATTAAAGGGCAAGGGCGGATCTACATGGAATGAAGCGGGGGAAAGGCCCCCAACGAAATGCGTAAATTTGAAGAAATTTTAGCCTATGTGTTTCGGAAAATTAAAACGACGAATATATTATAAAACCTCATGCCCTCAACGAAAAATTTACTGGATCCGTCACTATTAAAGGGTACAACTCATGTGAATATAAGTAATGGCATGTCTCGTAAATATAAATTATATAAAAGGAATTGATATTACAATTAAGATGAATGACATACATGACATATGAATCTTAATTATTATTATTATAAGTTGATCTTATAAAAAAAGAATTATAATAATAACTGCTAGCCCAAATTAAAGGTCTTTTGATTGTGCAGTATGCACACAAAATGTTAGCATTAATCTTCTACAAATCTTCTACTTGAGCTCTCTTGGCCTCAACTTCACATTCCCATTCATGGAGCATAATAATGCCATCCTGAAATAATCAAATTCATAGGAAAACTGTGAAATTTAGAGTATATAGAGCTTACTTTTAATCATATAATAATAAATATTATGAGAATGTTTTTGGATTTCGATCCAATTTGAGTTGATATATACCAATTTCAAGATAAAGATGAAATGCCAATATGATTATCAAATTAAAACAAAATATGCTAAAACATCCTCGTTCAAGAACACGGACTCATAAACTTTATTTTACAAATTGAATGTTCTAACTATGATGACATCTAGCTAAACTCTTTAACAGATTGATGCTTGTGAAATTAAGGTATGTACCTCAACTTCAAGGCTCGTAGACTTCGGTTCATTGAATTCCACAAAAGCATAACGATACCCATCCCAATATCCTATTTAAGAATTTAATTAAAGATGCAACATTATATCGATGATGATAAGGTAATTACTTTCTGTATAGAATCTAGGAAGAAATCATGATTTATACCTCATATCTTCTGATATCAATATTTCGATGCTTAACAGATCCAAAAGAATTTGCATTAAAAATGGTTATTGAAGTCCCACTATTAGGAAGCATGTTTGATTTAGGAGAAAGTATAAATGATGATTCGGGGGTGGCAGGAACAACGCTCGTTGATGGTTCATCTGCCAACACTTGTTGAATTGGTAAATAGATCATATTTGTGACCTGTGTTTGAGAGCAATTTTATATCATTGAATGATTACTTGAAACTTATATAAACAGATGACGAGAGGATAGACTTCTGAATGAACTTACAGTTGAAGTATAAGCCTTTTTGTTCACATCTTCTTGGGCATTTGAAGACCTGTTATTGTAATTAATAGATATTTTTGTAGATTTATTGTTTTGTTCTTTTTTAAGAACCTTAGGAGGAGGTATCCTTTCAGCTTCTTTCACTACAATAATAAGAAGATTGATTTGTTAATTTAGAATGCGATAAACCATTATGTAATAAAAATACACTATATTAATAATATTACCACTGTCTAGTAAAATTTGATTTCTATCTCCAACATTGTCTTTCGTAGAAGTGCACCTATCTTTCGTAAGAACAAGAAAGGCTTCGGCTAAACACAAGAAGAAAGAAGATAAACGCAAAATCAAACCATGTCAAATTAAACATCAAGTAAATAAACAACAAGGGAAATTAACTTACCTATATGTATGGGGATGTCTAGAGAGGTTGAGTCGATAAACAGAAAGATGTCGTTGTGCACATAGTAGCCCCTGGTTTGTGGTGCTAATAAAAAAGTTTGAGAAAAGGGTTTCAAAATTGTATCTTTTCTCAGAATTCCTTGTACTCCTACGATGATTGAGTCCGCTAAAGTGTTCATGGCATTCACATCAAGTAGAATGGTATCTTAATGTTTGATATCAAAAGTCTTTATCTGGTTTGCAATTTTCTGATCCAAAACCAAGTGTGAGACAAAGTTAGCTTAAAGAGCATTAAGAGTAATTGAATTGTAACAAATAACCATTTGACAAATCTGAACATCACTATATATATATAGATGTATGTATGTATATGTATGTAGTGATTCTTGATTACCTTAATCGTTGTGAAAGATCGAACTGATCCATTAACATCTGGACGTGATAAAGTGCTTTCCTCCTTGTAAAATCTATGAGTGTGGTTAGGATTTCTATAGAGAATCTTATAGTACTGTTTTACAAAAGCTTCTGCAATGAATTGGGCAGAGGGACAGTTTCCAGAAGTATGATGTTGAGTCTTTAAATTAGTGGATGCAGATGAAGCTTCATTAAGCCTCATGATTCTTGTCAAATCTGCATAGTAAATAAAGTAAGATTCATAAAATTGGAATCCAAGATTAAATTTAAATTCATTTATAAGGAATGATTTTCACACTACCACACTGAGTTAATTAAATGATATCTAGTGCATTGTCGTGGCATGATAATTAATCAGGTATGAATACAATTGTAACTCAGGAATTTAGATAACAATATGTGCAAAAAATGTAAAAAAAAAAATTTCAGTTGATTAAGGAATATGATAAGCATTAAGATATATATATTTATCAAAAAATGTAAAGATCATCATCGGATTTCCTGTCTATACAAAACAGATTGACAAAATCGATCTTCAAGATTAAAAAACGATCAAACTAGCTAGCTTTTCCACAAAGTTAACACCGTAAACAAGTAAAAATTCTAATGAAGTTATAGCAAAAGAAAAAAAAACAAACCCATTAATTAGTTTTGTGGACGTTTTTTTTTGAAAGAACAACCTATGAAACTATAAAAAGATATAACAATAAAAGGTTCTTGATGCTATGAAAAGGAGAAGCTCAATGTTTTGTGCAATGAGAAGAAGGGGTATATATAGCCGAACAATGTACCTCCCATGTGATTTGAATACCGCAAAAAGAATGTGAACTCTCGAATATTGTAGCAAGAAAAATGTGACGATTGTGTTCTTATGTGTGCATTTTTGATGGAAGTCAAAGTATGGGGTTTGTTTTGTAATTCTTCCATAGTTGTGAAAATATGTATATATATAGTAAGTTTGACTTTCAATGTATTACGTTTGACAATTTCACTTTTGGGAAAATTGCAATTTATAGAAAAGCGGTTACTGACAATTTGGAAGATCGTATCATTTTGTAATCGACATTTGGAATACAATCATTCGGTCAGTTTTAATCTTTGTTATTGTTCTTATGATTGAATTGTTAATTGATTGATATAGAAACTGTAAATCACAGTAAATAAGATATTAGAGGAGAAAACAAACATTGCCTAAAAGTTATTTTCCTTGTAGCGGATTAGCGGATACCTTATACTGAGTTATACCTTAATTTGTATAAAATTCCTCAACAAATTATGAAAAGAAAATTCCGCTTAATATTTTGAAATAATCTTAAGAAAACACTAGTTATCTTAATATATTTATAAGTTAGTAATCAATGTTTCCGTTGAATTGTAGTTCAAATTTGATCCAAAATCAAAATTAATCAACTTTGTTATCAATCTTTTAATAATTTATAACAGACAAATATAATAATACAAGTGCTTGTTTACAAGGATATATAAACACAAACTTAATAACATACCGAGTAAAACTTAAACAGACTAAACATGTTGAATTCTTTCAAGACCTTGCAAGGCTGTTTTAGTAAAATCGATTATGTATTTTTTTTAAATGACACTACCACTTATATATGTTTTAGGTAAGGAGACAACATCTAAATACTGCTAGCCCAAAGGTCTTTTGACTGTGCAGTATGCACACAAAATGTTAGCAATGATCTTTTACAATTCTTCTATTTGAGCTCTCTTGGCCTCAACTTCACATTCCCAGTCATTGAAGTGTCACGTGTCGTGCTCTCATTTGATTTGTCACATGTCGTCCTCTCCTTTTACCACTTCATTTACTAAATTTACTTTAAATTTTAAAAGTAAATTAAATCCATCCAAATCTAATATTATTAATTTAATAACTAGTTAATTAAAATTAAACAAACTCTATTTATCTTATAATTATTATATTATACATATTTATAAATATTTATTTTAATATTAACCCAAGTAAGTATTTAACCTAGTTATATACTTTTGTGGTATTAAAATTTTGGGGGTGATGCAAAAAGGACACCCCTAGGGGTCTAGAAATCCTTAAAAGTATGTTTTTTCCTGCCATTTGAAGCTAGGGTGCACAAATTCATAGTTGTTCATGTTAGGAAAAGTTAGTCAAAAAAAGAAAGAATCTATTAATAGAGGTGTCTATTTGGTATAATAGAGTGTCTTTTTAGACTTCCCAAATTTTGGCTAAATCAAATCCTAAAACTTTCATAGAATCGCCCCCAATCCCTCCATTTCCTCAACACCCAAAAGCCTTTTGAGTTCAAAAGTCAAAACACAAACATTTTAATCTTACTCATGCTTTAGTTAATTTATAGATTAGTTATCATTGTTTAGTAAGGTTGAATTATAGCTCAAATTGATCCTAGTCCAAAATTATTCAATATTTTTGTCAATCTTTTAATAAATTGTAACGGACTAATTCATAATACAAGATTTATAACATAACGACGAAAACTTAACTAGACTTAACACTATGACCTTGCCAACACGCATACAACGCTTGCAAGGCCATTTTGGTACAATTGATTATGTAGTTTCCTTAAAAGATTATCTACACATGCTTGTGGTTGGGACAACACTTTGATACTACTAAGCCTGAGATCTTTTGATTATGTAGTGTGCACATAAAATGTTAGCATTCTTTCACAATTCTTCAATTTGAGCTCTCTTATCCTCAACTTCGTATTTCCAGTCATCGAGCATAATAATGTCAACCTGAAATAAACAATTTTATAGAAAACCATGAAATTTAGAGTATACAATTAACTTGTGCAAGCATACTTTTAATCACTGAACAACCAAAATCTTGACGATATGTTTGGATATCGATCAAAGTAGAATTTGAAGTAATACCAATGTTCATAGAAAGATAAAATGCCAACATAATCAGCAAATTAAAACTGGATATGCTAAAACATCCTCATTCAAGAACACTAGCAGTCAAAATTCATTTTACAATTGAAAGTTCTAACTATGATGACATCTAGTCAAAGTTCATTTTACAATTGGAACTTATATAAATAGATAATGAGAGTCACTACAAGAAAACAGGGTTTTAGCGGCGACAAACGTCGCTGCTAATGCGTTCAGATGTCGCTGCTAAAGCCTTTAGCGGCGACTTGTCGCTGCTAAAGCCTTTAGCGGCGACTTGTCGCTGCTATTGCTTTAACACTAAAAGTCAAGCTGCTAAAAGGTGTCGCTGCTATTGCCAACTGTCGCTGCTAATAGTGTCGATGCTAATACATATTTTTTTAAATATTTTTTATTAATTAATAATAAACCTGCTATTACAATTTAATATATATTTATATATTTGTAACCTGCTATATTTATATAAATATATAAAATACGTACTACAAAATTCATAATAATATATATACATATACATATATATATATATATATATATATATATATATATATATATATATATATATATATATATATATATATATATATATATATATATATATAGGGTCAGGTTCAATGGGGCACCTGTATGCATTGTGTACTTTGGGAACCTGTATGCACCGTTAGATCTTGAATTTTAATGGTTCAGATTGCAGTGACAAAAGAGTAATTAACTTGAAAATGGGTGCACGGGTGCATAAATTCTCGCGCACGGAAGTGCAAAATCGGAAGATGCTAGAATTCAGAAAATATTTTATCCGAATCTAAACAAAGATGATGCATCTTCATCCAATTTATTGGATTCGTCTTCAAACACGATGCATATTCATCCAATTCAATTTCAAACATGATGCATTTCGACCATATTCATCCTCCTCTTTGTTCCATCATTATGCATCACCAAAATCGTGATGCATTTCGGCCATATTCATCCTCGTCTTTGTTCCATCATTATGCATCACCAAAATCGTGATGCATTTCGACATTTAAACGTGTTAATTTCGTGATGCATCTCTGAAATTTAAACGTGTTCATCAACGTTTTCAATGTGTTCATCATTGTCGTGATGCATTGCTGTTGTGCATCATGTTTGAAATAACCAATATTTTATTTAGTTTCCTAAATAAATGATAAATATTAAATTAAATCTTATAATTTAACAATATATTATTAAACATTCCCAAAATGCCCTTAATGCACCCTTTGTAAACAAGCAATGCATTTTTGGTTCCCGATGCATATGGTGCCCCATAGAACCTCAATATATATATATATATATATATATATATATATATATATATACAAACAACGTACGTTACAAACACGTTTGTTACATAATTAGCTAAAACACTAATAATCTAATCATCATCTTCGTTGTCGTCGTTGTCGTCATCATGCTCGTCGTCATCGTTTTGAGTACTGAACTTTCGATACAGTTCCATCATCACATCTTTAAATTGAGGGTTGTTATAAACAGCATCGAAATTTTCCGGCTACAAAATATATATATATATATACACACACACACACACACACACACACACACACACACACACACACACACATACACACATTAGTAAACTAATATCGATCATGACGTGTAACAATTAAGTAGAGATAACTAATACCGACTTATACATAACAATAATGACGTGTAGCAAGTAGATATAACTAAAACAACCTAACTTATCAAGACTCGTTACAACTATTTTTAGCAAATACCGACTTATACATAACGATATTGGCGTATACGAAGTAGATATAACTAAAACAACCTATCATCATCAATTATAAGTATATATGTTTTATACTAACTCATCAAGACCCGTTACAACTATTTATTGCAAATATCGAGTTATACATATTCATCATGGCGTATAAGAGTTAGATATAACTAATACCAACCCATCATTATCAACTACAAGTTATCAAGACTCGTTACAACTATCTTTAGCAAATACCGACTTATACATAACCATATTGGCGTATACGAAGTAAATATAACTAAAACAACCTATCATCATCAATTATAAGTATATATGTCTTATACTAATTCATCAAGACCCGTTACAACTATTTATAGCAAATACCGAGTTATACATATTCATCGTGGCGTATAAGAATTAGATATAACTAATACCAACCCATCATCATCAATTACAAGTATATATGTCTCATACTAACTTATCAAGACTCGTTACAACTATTTTTAGCAAAGACCGACTTATACATAACCATATTGACGTATACGAAGTAGATATAACTAAAACAACCTATCATCATCAGTTATAAGTATATATGTCTTATACTAACTCATCAAGACCCGTTACAACTATTTATTGCAAATACCGAGTTATACATATTCATCATGGCGTATAAGAATTAGATATAACTAATACCAACCTATCATCATCAATTATAAGTATATATGTCTTATACTAACTCATCAAGACCCGTTACAACTATTTATAGCAAATACCGAGTTATACATATTCATCATGGCGTATAAGAATTAGATATAACTAATACCAACCCATCATCATCAATTACAAGTATATATGTCTCATACTAACTTATCAAGACTCGTTACAACTATTTGTAGCAAATACCAACTTATACATAACCATATTGGCGTATACGAAGTAAATATAACTAAAACAACCTATCATCATCAATTATAAGTATATATGTCTTATACTAACTCATCAAGACCCGTTACAACTATTTATAGCAAATACCGAGTTATTCATATTCATCATGGCGTATAAGAATTTGATATAACTAATACCAACCCATCATCATCAATTACAAGTATATATGTCTCATACTAACTTATCAAGACTCGTTATAACTATTTTTAGCAAATACCAACTTATACATAACCATATTGGCGTATACGAAGTAGATATAACTAAAACAACCTATCATCATCAATTATAAGTATATATGTCTTATACTAACTCATCAAGACCCGTTACAACTATTTATTGCAAATACCGAGTTATACATATTCATCATGGCGTATAAGAATTGGATATAACTAATACCAACCTATCATCATCAATTATAAGTATATATGTCTAAATTAGTGGATGCTAATGGAGCTTCATTGAGCCTCATGCTTCTTGCCAAATCTGCATAGTAAATAAAGTAAGATCCATAAAATTGTTATCCAAGATTAAACTTAAATTCATATATAAGGGCTGATTTTCACACTACTACACACTTAAAAATTTATGAGTTAAGTAAATGATATCTAGTGCATTTTAGTGGCATGGTAATTAATTAGGTATAGATAAATTTATGAACAGGAATTCAGATGACAATATGTGCAACAAATATAAAAAATATAAAATGCAGTTGATTAAGCATTAAGATATATATCTTCATTATAAAATGTACAGATCATCATTAGATTTCCTGTCTATACAAAACAAGCTGACACAATTGATCTTCAAGATTAAAAGACGATCAAATTAGTTTTTCCATGAAGTTAACACTGTAAACATGTAAAAGTTCCAATGAGGTTATAGCAGAAGAAAAAAACCAAACCCACTAATTAGTTTTGTGGACGATTTTCTTACGATCATCCTATGAAACTAAGAAAAGATATAACAATAAAGGATTCTTGATGCTATGAAAATAAGAAGCTCAAAGTTTTGTGTAATGAGAAGAAGGGGTATATATAGCCGAACAATGTACCTTCCATGTGATTTGAATACCGCAAAAAAGAATGTGAACTCTCGAATATTGTAGCAAGAAAAATGTGATGACTGTGTTTTTGTATGTGCATTTTTTTTTTGTCTTGAAATTGAAAAGAAGATTCTCTCTAAATGCTTCTAAAGCATGACTAACGCACCACAAAATACATGCACAAATTCAAATTTGATCGCGGTTTGGGAGACAAGTCGGATAGGGTAAGTTGTTCTTAGTGCCACATATCAGATTGCTAAATTGAATGGTCCGGATATGTTTAAAGAACAACCGTGAATACAAAGTGAGATGTATCTAATTAACTTTCAGTTGGTAGAAATGATACATGCCATAGATTTGAGTTTGTAGGGAAAAAAATGAACCAATCATAAGATGTAGTGGTATGGATGAGAAGTTGAGAACCCGTCCCGAATCCCGATTTCCAGACTCCTGAATTAGATGAAAATACGAGACTGAGTGACGTACCAAGTTGTGATATTCGGGATCGGTACTAGTACCGTGTTGTATTCTGTACTGGGAAACCGGTACTAGTCCCGTTTGGTACTATTGTTCGATATACAACATATAATGCATGACGTACAATGCTAAAAAAATATGTAATAGTTAGTATACCAATTAGTGACACTTTTTATAGTGTTAAAGCAATCATTACATTTTTATGGGGAAGGAACAAATTTTTATAAGTGGTCACGTAAAGTACAACAATTTACGTGACCAAACACCTTTTGTAACATAATGCATTAAAAAATGAAAAAAAAATACAAATCAGTGGCCACGTAAAGCACAACAATTTACGTGACCAAACACCTTTTGTAGCGTAATACATTAAAAAATGAAAAAAAAGTACAAATCACATAAATTATGGCTATCACGTAAATGTGGTAACGTAAAGTGTGGTTATTTTGGTAAAATGTATATAAAATGGCTAAAAAGTGAATAAAGATCTGAGATGTTGCTATTTTTGTAATTATAACTTGTGTTAATGATTGATATATGGATTCCATTCTTTCACTCTCCTAATCCATTCAATTATCAGACATATTTTAAACTTATATTTTAGTCATTTCAATCATTTTTCATTTCAAAAACGTCATCTCTTTATATATCACCTTCAAAATCCTCAACTTTCATAGAATTGCCCCCAGTCCTTCCTCTCCCCCAACACCCAAAAACTTTTGAGTTTAATATATACAGAAACCTTTTAATCTTACGTACTCTTGCTTTTGTATTTGATAAATTAATCAATAAGATATGGCAACAGAAAAAGCTAAGAAAGTAGAGGCTGAACATTAGTCTCGGGTAAGCAGCAAAGCCGCCACCCGGCACTAACATCATGGTGAAAAAGCATCAAAAGAGAGCAGTGATATGATGGACTGATGGGTCGTTCGAGACAGTAGAAAATAGACTTTTTAGATATCTGATCAAATCAGATAATGACATGATTGACTTTTGACCTCGTATTGACGGAAGAAAATCAAACAAGATTTATCTTTTTTGGTCGTCCAAAATACCAAATCAAACATTAGAGGTAAACAAGACATTAGAGGAGAAAACAAACATCGCCTAAAAGTTATTTCCTTGTACCCGAATAACTGATACCTTACACCTTTGTATAGAATTCCTCAACAAATGAAAAGAAAATTTCGCTTAATATTTTGAAATAGTTTTAAGAAAACATTAGGTGTTTTAATATATTTATAAGTTAGTGATCGATGTTAACGCTGAATTGTAGTTCAAATTTGATCCAAGATCAAAATTAATCAACATTGTTATCAATGTTATAATAATTTATAACAGACTAATTTAACAAGACAAGTGCTTGTTTACAAGGATATATAAACACAAAATTAAGAAACTTAAACAAACTAAACATATTGAATTCTTTCATGACCTTGCCAACATGCATACATTACTTGCAAGGTCGTTTTAGTAAGATCGATTGTGTAATTTTTTTAAAAAGACACTACCACTTATATATGTTTCATGCGAGACTTGAACCGCATCCTCTTGGTTGGGACAACATCTTAATACTGCTAGCCCAAAGGTCTTTTGATTGTGCAGTATGCACACAAAATGTTAGCATTAATCTTTTACAAATATTCTATTTGAGCTCTCTTGGCCTCAACTTCACATTCCCAGTCATCGAGCATAATAATGCCAGCCTGAAAGAAACAAATTCATAGAAAAACTGTGAAATTTAGAGTATACAGAGCTTACTTTTAATCATACAAAAATCAAAATCCTGAGGATGTTTTTGGATTTTGATTAAAGCACAATTTGAGTTAATATATACAATTTCAAGAGAATGATCGATGAAATGCAAACATAATCAGCAAATTAAAACAGGATATGCTAAAACATCCTCATTCAAGAACACAAGGACTCAAAGTTCATTTTACAAATTGAATGTTCTAACTAATAACTATGATGACATCTAGATAAACTCTTTAACAGATTGATGCTTGTGAAATTAAGGTCTGTACCTCAACTGCAAGGCTTGCAGATTTCGGTTGATTGAATTCCACAAAAGCATAACGATACCCATCCTATTTAAGCATTAAATTAAAGATTCAACGTTATATACATGATGATAAGATAATTATTTTATATATAGAATCCAGGTAGAAATCTTGATTTATACCTCATATCTTCTGATATCAATATTTCGATGCTTAACAGATCCAAAAGCCTTGACTGCATGGGTAAGTGTTTTGCGCGTGACATATGGCGGTAAGTTCTTTACAAGAATAGTCTTAGCTGCAGAAAATATATGAACATAGTTTGGTGAAACATAAATGCTGTGATTATGAGAAAACAAAAGAATTTGCATTAAAAATGGGTGTTGAGGTACCACTATTAGGAATAACGTTTGATTTAGGAGAAGGAATAAATGATGATTCAGGGGTGGCAGGAACAATGCTCCTTGATGGCTCATCTGCCAACACTTGTTGAACCGGTTGTGGTAGAATTGGTAAAGAGATCATTTTTGTGACCTGCGTTTGAGAGCAATTTTACTTCATTGAATGATTACTTGGAACTTATATAAATAGATAACGAGAGGATAGGCTTCTGCATGAACTTACAGTTAAAGTATAATTTTTTTTGTTAACATCTTCATGGGCATTTGAAGAGTTATTGTAATTAATAGATACTTTCGTAGTGGTAGATTTATTGTTTTGTTCTTTTTTAAGAACCTTAGGAGGAGGTATCCTTTCAGCTTCTTTCACTACAATAATAAGAAGATTGATTTGTTAATTTAGAATGCGATAAACCATTATGTAATAAAAATACACTATATTAATAATATTACCACTGTCTAGTAAAATTTGATTTCTATCTCCATCATTGTCTTTCGTAGAAGTGCACTTATCTTTCGTAAGAACAAGAAAGGCTTCGGCTAAACACAAGAAGAAAGAAGATAAACGCAAAATCAAACCATGTCAAATTAAACATCAAGTAAATAAACAACACGGGAAATTAACTTACCTATATGTATGGGGATGTCTAGAGAGGTTGAGCCGATAAACAGAAAGATGTCGTTGTGCACATAGTAGCCCCTGGTTTGTGGTGCTAATAAAAAAGTTTGAGAAAAGGGTTTCAAAATTGTATCTTTTCTCAGAATTCCTTGTACTCCTACGATGATTGAGTCTGCTAAAGTGTTCATGGCATTCACATCAAGTAGAATGGTATCCCAATGTTTGATATCAAAAGTCTTTATCTGGTTTGCAATTTTCTGATCCAAAACCAAGTGTGAGACAAAGTTAGCTTAAAGAGCATTAAGAGTAATTGAATTGTAACAAATCTGAACATCACTATATATATATATATATATATATATATATATATATATATATATATATATATATATATATATATATATATATATATATATATATATATATATATATATATATATATATATATATATATATATATATATATATATATATATATAGATGTATGTATGTATATGTATATAGTGATTCTTGATTACCTTAATCGTTGTGAAATATCGAACTGATCCATTAACATCTGGACGTGATAAAGTGCTTTCCTCCTTGTAAAATCTATGAGTGTGGTTAGGATTTCTATAGAGAATCTTATAGTACTGTTTTACAAAAGCTTCTGCAATGAATTGGGCAGAGGGACAGTTTCCAGAAGTATGATGTTGAGTCTTTAAATTAGTGGATGCAGATGAAGCTTCAGTAAGCCTCATGATTCTTGTCAAATCTGCATAGTAAATAAAGTAAGATTCATAAAATTGGAATCCAAGATTAAATTTAAATTCATATATAAGGAATGATTTTCACACTACGACACACTTGAAAAGATATGAGTTAATTAAATGATATCTAGTGCATTGTCGTGGCATGATAATTAATAAGGTATGAATACAATTGTAACTCAGGAATTTAGATATCAATATGTGCAAAAAATGTAAAAAAAAAAATTTCAGTTGATTAAGGAATATGATAAGCATTAAGATATATATATTTATCATAAAATGTAAAGATCATCATCGGATTTCCTGTCTATACAAAACAGATTGACGAAATCGATCTTCAAGATTAAAAAAAGATCAAACTAGCTAGCTTTTCCACAAAGTTAACACCGTAAACAAGTAAAAATTCTAATGAAGTTATAGCAAAAAAAAAAAAAAACAAACGCATTAATTAGTTTTGTGGACGTTTTTTTTAAAAGAACAACCTATGAAACTATAAAAAGATATAACAATAAAAGGTTCTTGATGCTATGAAAAGGAGAAGCTCAATGTTTTGTGCAATGAGAAGAAGGGGTATATATAGCCGAACAATGTACCTCCCATGTGATTTGAATACCGCAAAAAGAATGTGAACTCTCGAATATTGTTGCAAGAAAAATGTGACGATTGTGATCTTATGTGTACATTTTTGTATTAAAATTTAAATGAAGATTCTCTCTAAATGCTTCTAACGCATGACTAATGCATCACAACATACACGCACAAATTCAAATTTGATCACGGTTTGGAATACAAGTGGGATATGGTAACTTGCGCTTAGTGCCACGTATCAACTTGTTAAATCGAACGGTCCGGATATATTTAGAGCACAACCGTGAATACGAAGTGAGATGTATCTAATTATCTTTCGGTTGGTAGAAATGATACATGCCATAGATTTGAGATTGTAGAAAAAAACAAACCAATTTTATGATGCCACTGAGTAGAGTGTGCCTTAACTAGAGTATTTTACTTTTGTCTCGGGTTGGAAGGGATCCTAATGGGTTTAAGGCTTTAAGCATTATTATGACAGATACTGAAAAAAAATTTGATGGTTACAAATTAAAAGAAATTAGATTTTACAGTTGTTTCTTATGAGTTTTAATTTTTGAAAACAAGTTATTAGTTCTTATATCATTGTTTGAAACATTAATTATTTCTTTTTCTGTGGTGCAGTTGCAACAGTTAGTCACATATTTATCACCAATTGAATTGAGCAATTACTTGTAGAAATTTTGTGAAGAAATATATTAGAAGCTCTTCCATTTGATAAAAATTCTGATTTTGGTAAAAAAAAAATATTTCAAAATCGATTCATGTTGTTAAATGAAATAAAACAATTAAGTAAATGTACCTTGATGTTAATTGTTAAACACTTAAAGTCCCAAACAAATAATAAACTAAATGTCTAAAAGACTAAAACAACAAAGAACATTTTTACAACACCAAACAAGTAACATAAAACTAACAATATATTATTAGTCCAAGCCCAAATGTGAAGTGGGCCAATAATGAATTAGCCAAATAAAAAAAATGTTCAATATACATGTGATTTTATATTATTTATTAAATGGGTAACAAACTATTAGGTTCTGATATTTTTCTTAGATTTTGTGATTATTTTTTTATGTGTGTAAAAATTTATAAACACTAATAAGGATATTGGGGTCGAACTTCAAAAACCATAGGGG
Source organism: Centrapalus pauciflorus (assembly GCA_020465985.1). NCBI lineage: Eukaryota > Viridiplantae > Streptophyta > Magnoliopsida > Asterales > Asteraceae > Centrapalus > Centrapalus pauciflorus. The sequence goes on from JAANYP010006088.1 coordinate 342,746, forward strand.
TCGAAAATTTTTCGATTACATATATAACACGTAAAATAAAAAAATTCTCGGGGTCGTTTGACCCCCTCTACCCTCTTAAAGGATCCGCCCTTGCTATCATACTTTTTAAAATATGTTGAAGTAGTATATTACCCGTGTACTACACGGACTAGTAAATAACTTGTTTTTCCAAAACTATATATATATATATATATATATATATATATATATATATATATATATATATATATATATATATATATATATATAGGATTGGGTTCACATGAGAACCTTCATTACCGTGAGAACGTGAGAACCACTCTAAATATTGTGCATCAACTGTATAAAATTGTGCATTTGATACTAAAATTAAATGTTTTCGATATATTTATGCATTTAATGTAAAAATTTACGCATCTCATGCTATAATTTATCCATTTTATGTACGAATTGTGCATTTAAGAAAATTTGTGAATTTGATATTCAAATTTGTGCATTTAGTTTATAATTTAATGAATGTAAGTTTTGAATGTAATTTTAGTGTTAAATTATGATATTTATTAATATTTAAGACTAATAATGATTTTAAGTAAAACTTTTAATTTAAAAATTTGTGCATTTGATGTACAAATTTGTGCATTTTGGAGTGGTTCTCACGTTCTCACGGTAACAAGGGTTCTTACCGGAACCCAACCCTATATATATATATATATATATATATATATATATATATATATATATATATATATATATATATATATATATATATATATATATATATATATATATATATATATATATATATATATATATATAGAGTTAATTACAAAAATGGTCCCTGTGGTTTGTCCTAAAATTTGGATTTGGTCCCTGAACTTTCAATTTTGCAGAAACGGTCCTTATTTTCATAGTTTGTTTGCAATTTTGGTCCCTCAACCTATTAACTTTTCTAATATGACCAAACTACCCTTATTTTGATGCAAACTATAGAGACCATTTCTACAATTAATTTTTTTAACTCTTTTTTATTCTTAATTAAATAAATTATTTTTTAGTGTTACTTAAATTTAATAAACTATAAAAATAGAAAAGAATTATTTAATTATTTATGTTGGTTCATAAATGATTTAGATATTTTTAGTCTTAATTAATCTCAATTTACTATAATCAAAGTGTAAACCAATCAAAATTTATAATCGAAAAAATCATTTATGTTTTGAAACTATTTTCTAGAGGTTTCGTATATAAAATATTATAAAAATATTTGACTCTATAATTATATATGTTGGTTCATAAATGTATAATAAAAATATGTTTGTTGGTCAAATATATTTTACTTTCTTTTTAAATAAAATTGACCAAAGATTCTATTTTATAATCCGTTCACATTTGTATCAAAGCAAGGTGATGATGGAAAAGTGATAAATCTAAATTGTTTAAATTTTTAAGGTGTCGATTTAATCGGATTATAATGAAAAGTCAAATTGAAAGACGAAAAAAGATTAAAAAAACCTAATTATATTTCTCGATTTTTATGTAAAGGTCAGACAAACCAAAGTTTGATGATTAAAGTTGTTAATCATGAATCTCAAAGATGTTGTATGGACCTAAAATTTTAAATCGTTTTTGGTGTAATTAAAAATTAAAACGATAAAATAATTGATACGTTAAATAAAAAAAATTTGAGTTGTGTTAGACCATTTGGAAGTTTTTTATAACTCGGTCAAATTTAACGTTAAATTTTTATTTATTTAAGTTCTTTAATATTTTTAACTTTAATTAAATTGTTGGCTCATAAATATATTTTTTTATAATTTGTTAAAGTTAATTAACATTAAAAATAAAGCAGATCAATTATATAAATGGTCTTTGTGGTTTGATCAACATAAATATTTTTTATTATAAATGTATGAACCAGTATAAATAATTATAGAGAAAAAATTTCTTATTTATGAAACCTTAAAAAACAATTTCTAAACATAAATGATTTTTTCGATTATAAATTTTGATTGGTTTACACTTTGATTATAGTAAATTAAAATTAATGAAGACTAAAAATATCTAAATCATTTATAAACAACATAAATAATTAAATAATTCTTTTCTATTTTTATAGTTTATTAAATTTAAGTAACACTAAAAATAATTTATCTAATTAAGAATAAAAAAGAGTTTAAAATTAATTGTAGAAATGGTCCCTATAGTTTGCATCAAAATAAGGGTAATTTGGTCATATTAGAAAAGTTAATAGGTTGAGGGACCAAAATTGCAAACAAATTATGAAAATAAGGACCGTTTCTGCAAAATTGAAAGTTCAGGGACCAAATCCAAGTTTTAGGACAAACCACAGTGACCATTTTTGTAATTAACTCTATATATATATATATATATATATATATATATATATATATATATATATATATATATATATATATATATATATATATATATCGGAAGAATTATTACAGAAACTACAAATAAAATAGCAATATTATACTGTTAAAGTGATTATTGAAAATATATAAAGTGGGTTAAATGTAAAATACATAACTAAAAATTAAATAATAACCAAAAAACGGAAAAAAATTATAGAAGCTAAGAAATTTGGATAAGAAGCCAACAAAATTGACGTGAGTTATAGACTCAAATTTAAATTTGAAATCCTAAATAATAGGAGGAATTTTATTTCTAAATTAATTTAATTATACACGTGACGTATCCACGTTATGCCAAGTGTCATTCTAGTTAGGTGCCAAGTGGCATCTATTTACTCTTTCTATAGAATAGATAGATATGGTATATGAACTTCTTTACACATATGATATATGTATTTTAGTTTTTCATACAAAGATAATACATTTTTATATAAATCTAGTCTTTGTTATATGAAAAATCGGTTTCTATGTACATGCGTATCATATTGATATGGAAAAGTGAAATATATGTATGACGTATCATAAATATAAAAAAATTTGTGTATCATATCAATATATTTAAAAAAATAGGTTAGTTATATATGATTTAAACCAAAAAGTAACATATAATGCATACCGTACAATGCTAAAAAAATTGGTAATAGTTCTTATACCAATTAGTGACAATTTTTATAGTGTTAAAATGTTAAAATTAAAAATAGAACACAAAAAACCCCAAAGAAAAAATTTGGCAACGATGTTATCTAACTGATAACAGTTTCATAAGTGTTAAATGATTGTTTGCCAATAATGATAGGAGTTAGGAAATGATATGGACTAAATTAAAAATTTTGAAAACATGACTCCCCAATTCGGTACCGAGAATTTCCAAATTAAACTAGTCCCGACTCCTGATTTAAGTCAAATATGGTTCCCGAGTACCGTACCATCTTCGGCTAATCGATACCGGTACCGGATGAGTTAAGGACGGTTGCGGTACGGGACGAGAAAAATGTGATTTTCGCTCATCCCTATGCAGTGGGTAGAGTGGGCCTTGACTAGGGTTTTTGACTGTTGTCTCGTGTTCGAATATATCATTATGATCATATTATTTTTATCTATATTTCAATATAATTTTTTTTTCAAATGGAAACCACGCTACTGTTCAATAAACAGTGAACGTCGTAACTTCAGAATGACGGGCTGACAGCAAGCAACTGACTTCTTTTGTTATTAGAGGGGGGGCTCAATGGAGAATCATCGAAGAACCTCCAGCACCCCCACAAATGCATCACAATTCCCCCATGATGCTTCATTATTCCACGTAATGCATCAAACTGAAGCGTGATGCATCGATTTCTACGTGATTCATTACGATTTTCTAGCGATGCATTGTGGTTCTCCAAGGTTCTTCGATGCATAGAGGTTCTCCATTGAACCCACCCTCATATATATAATATAACATCTTTGTTTTCTATAATAACTTATGATATATTATATTCTATAAAAATTCGATTATATCATTATGATTGAATTATTTTATCTATAATCTGATATAAAATTTATTACCATCGAAATTATTCTCATTAAGAAGGTAAGTTTACAACTGACCTATTTATTTTATTTTATATATAGTATATAACAGTTTTGTTTTCCTGTTATAACTTTCGATAAAAATTCGAATATATCATTATGATTGTATAACTTTTGTTTTTCTGTTATAACATTTGATAAAAAATCAATATATAATTATGATTGCATTATTTTTATCTATGTTCCAATATAAAAACTTTTTTGTCCCAACTATTTTTTTAATGACAAATTTTTATTGTTTAGTATGATCCCGCTACAACGCGCGTGTTAAAATGCCTGGTTGAATCATATAAAGGGTACAACTCATATGAATATAAGAAATGACATCTCTTGTAAATATACATTATATAAAAGGAATGGATATCACAATTAAGATGAAACACATACATGACATGTGAATCTTAATTATTTATATAAATTGATATTAAAAAGAAAGGACTATAATAATAAGATAACTTGTGTTAATGATTGATATATGGATTCCATACTTTCACTCTCCTAATCCATTCAATTATCAGACATATTTTAAACTTATATTTTAGTCATTTCAATCATTTTTCATTTCAAAAACGTCATCTCTTTATCACCTTCAAAATCCTCAACTTTCATAGAACTGCCCGCATTCCTTCCTCTCCCCCAACACCCAAAAACTTTTGAGTTTAATACAGAAACCTTACAATCTTACTCTTGCTTTTGTATATGACAAAATTGATCAATAAGATATGGCAATAGAAAACGCTAAGAAAGCAGACGTTGAACATAAGTCGCAGGTAAGTAGCATAGCCACAACCCCGCAGTAACATCATGGTGAAAAAGCATCAAAAGAGAGCAGTGATGGATGGACTGATCGGCCGTTCGAGACATTAGAAATTAGACTTTTTAGATATCTGAATCAGATAATGACATGATTGACTTTTGACCTCTTATTGACAGAAAGAAAATTAAACTAAGATATCATCTATTTTGTCCGACCAAATCAAACATTACAGGTAAATGTTAGAATATATTATAATTGATGGAAGTCAAAGTATGGGGTTTGTTTTGTAATTCTTCCATAGTTGTGAAAATATGTATATATATATAGTAAGTTTGACTTTCAATGTATTACGTCTGACAATTTCACTTTTGGGAAAATTTCAATTTATAGAAAAGCGGTTACTGACAATTTGGAAGATCGTATCATTTTGTAATCGACATTTGGAATACAATCATTCGGTCAGTTTTAATATTTGTTATTGTTCTTATGATTGAATTGTTAATTGATTGATATAGAAACTGTAAATCACAGTAAATAAGATATTAGAGGAGAAAACAAACATTGCCTAAAAGTTATTTTCCTTGTAGCGGATTAGCGGATACCTTATACTGAGTTATACCTTAATTTGTATAAAATTCCTCAACAAATGAAAAGAAAATTCCGCTTAATATTTTGAAATAATCTTAAGAAAACACTAGTTATCTTAATATATTTATAAGTTAGTAATCAATGTTTACGTTGAATTGTAGTTCAAATTTGATCCAAAATCAAAATTAATCAACTTTGTTATCAATCTTTTAATAATTTATAACAGACAAATATAATAATACAAGTGCTTGTTTACAAGGATATATAAACACAAACTTAATAACATATCGAGGAAAACTTAAACAGACTAAACATGTTGAATTCTTTCAAGACCTTGCAAGGCTGTTTTAGTAAAATCGATTATGTATTTTTTTTAAATGACACTACCACTTATATATGTTTTAGGTAAGGAGACAACATCTAAATACTGCTAGCCCAAAGGTCTTTTGACTGTGCAGTATGCACACAAAATGTTAGCAATGATCTTTTACAATTCTTCTATTTGAGCTCTCTTGGCCTCAACTTCACATTCCCAGTCATTGAAGTGTCACGTGTCGTGCTCTCATTTGATTTGTCACATGTCGTCCTCTCCTTTTACCACTTCATTTACTAAATTTACTTTAAATTTTAAAAGCAAATTAAATCCATCCAAATCTAATATTATTAATTTAATAACTAGTTAATTAAAATTAAACAAACTCTATTTATCTTATAATTATTATATTATACATATTTATAAATATTTATTTTAATATTAACCCAAGTAAGTATTAACCTAGTTATATACTTTTGTGGTTTTAAAATTTTTGGGTGATGCAAAAAGGACACCCCTAGGGGTCTAGGAATCCTTAAAAGTATGTTTTTTCCTGCCATTTGAACTTAGGGTGTGCGCATTCATAGTTGTTCATATTAGGAAAAGTTAGTCAAAAAAAAGAATCTATTAATAGAGGTGTCTATTTGGTATAATAGAGTGTCTTTTTAGACTTCCCCAATTTTAGCTAAATCAAATCCTAAAACTTTCATAGAATCGCCCCCAATCCCTCCATTTCCTCAACACCCAAAAGCCTTTTGAGTTCAAAAGTCAAAACACAAACATTTTAATCTTACTCATGCTTTAGTTAATTTATAGATTAGTTATCATTGTTTAGTAAGGTTGAATTATAGTTCAAATTGATCCTAGTCCAAAATTATTCAATATTTTTGTCAATCTTTTAATAAATTGTAACGGACTAATTCATAATACAAGATTTATAACATAACGACGAAAACTTAACTAGACTTAACACTATGACCTAGCCAACACGCATATAACGCTTGCAAGGCCATTTTGGTACAATTGATTATGTAGTTTCCTTAAATGATTATCTACACATACTTGTGCAAGCTTACTTTTAATCACTGAACAACCAAAATCTTGACGATATGTTTGGATATCGATCAAAGTAGAATTTGAAGTAATACCAATGTTCATAGAAAGATAAAATGCCAACATAATCAGCAAACTAAAACATGATATGCTAAAACATCCTCATTCAAGAACACTAGCAGTCAAAATTCATTTTACAATTGAAAGTTCTAACTATGATGACATCTAGTCAAAGTTCATTTTACAATTGGAACTTATATAAATAGATAATGAGAGGATATGCTTCTGGATGAACTTACAGTTAAAGTATAAGCCTTTTTGTTCGCATCTTCTTGGGCATTTGAAGAACTGTTATTGTAATTAATAGATATTTTTGTAGAGCGAGATTTGTTGTTTTATTCTTTTCTAAGAACATTAGGATGCCGGAGGTATCCTGCCAGCTTCTAGCACTACGCGAATAAAAAGATTGATTGGTTAATATAAAAAGCGATAAAACCTTATGAAATAAACTACTCTATACTATTTATACCATCGTCTCGTAAAATTTGATTTCTATCTTCATCATTGTCTTTTGTAGAAGTGCACTTATCTTTCGTAAAAACAAGAAAGGCTTCAGCTAAACACAAGAAGAAAAAAAAATAAATGCAAAATTTAAACCATGTCAAATTAAACATTAACTAAATAAATGATACGAGAAATTAACTGACCTATACATTTGGGGATATCTAGAGAGGTTGAGTCGATAAACGAAAAGATGTCATTGTGCACATAGTAGCCCCTGGTTTGTGGTGCTAATAAAAAAGTTTGAGAAAATGGTTTCAAAATCGTATCTTTTCTCAGAATTCCTTGTACTCCAACGATGACCGAGTCTGCTAAAGTGTTCACGGCATTCACATCAAGTAGAGTGGTATCCCAATGTTTGATATCAGAATTCTCTATCTGTTTTGCAATATTCTGATCCAAAACCAAGTGTGAGACGCAGTTAGCATAATCAGCATGAAGAGTGATTGAATTGTAACAAATAACCATATGAAAAATTTGAATATTACTAAATTGCGTGCGCACCCACACACACATATTGATTCTTGATTACCTTAATAGTTGTGAAAGACTGAATCGATCCATTAACATCTGGACGCGATAAAGTGCTTTCCTCCTTGTAAAATCTATGAGTTTTGTTAGGATTTCTATAGAGAACCTTGTAGTATCGTTTTACGAAAGATTCAGCAATGAATTGGGCAGGGGGACAGTTTCTAGAAGCATGACGTTGACTCTCTAAATCAGTGGATGCAGATGGAGCTTCATTAAGCCTCATGCTTCTTGCCAAATCTGCATAGTAAATTAAGTAAGATTCATAAAATTGTTATCCAATATTAAACTTAAAATTCATATATAACGACTGATTTTCACACTACTACACACTTGAAAAGATATGAGTTAATTAAATGATCATTAGTTAGGTATGGATATATCTTGATCATAAAATGTAAAGATCATCACTGTCTATACAAAACAAGTTGACATAATCGATCTTCAAGATTAAAAATTGAACAAATTAGCTTTTCCACAAAGTTGACACAGTAAACAAGTAAAAATTTTAAAAGCAAAAGAAAAAAAAAAAAGACAAACCCATTTATTAGTTTTCTGGACGGTTTTTAACATCAACCTACGAAACTACGAAAAGAAATAACAATAAAGGATTCTTGATTCTATGAAAAGAAGAACTTCAAAGTTTTATGCAATGAGAAGAAGGGTATATATAGCCGAACAATGTACCTCCTATGTGATTTGAATACCGCAAAAAGAATGTGAACTCTCGAATATTGTAGCAAGAAAAACGTGACGACTGTGCTCTTATATGTGCATCTTTGTATTCAAATTGAAAGGAAGATTCTCTCTAAATGCTTCTAACGCATGACTAACGCACCACAACGTAGATGCATAAATTCAAATTCGGTCATGCTTTGGGAGACAAGTCTGATGTGGTAACTTGCTCTTAGTGCCACATATCAACTTGCTAAATCGAACGGTCCGGATACATTTAAAGCACTATCGTGAATACGAAGTAAGATTTATCTAATTAACTTTCTGTTGGTAGAAATAGTACATGTCATAGATTTGAGATTGTAGAAAATAAAAAAAAGGGTATCATATTTGTATGGAAAAATGAAATATACGTATCATAATTATTAAAAAGTTTGTGTAGTATATTTGTAAATATATGTTGGTTATATGTGACACTTAAACCAAAAAGAAATATAAAAATGATTTTTGTTTCCTCTTGTAAGTTGTAATGTGAGTCAATATAATGTGATACATCTTTGTATGAATACAAAAATAATTATTAGAAGTTTATCAAAGTATCAATATACTTATTTGAAACTTTTTTACTATTAAAGGAAGACAGCTCAAACACACTTATTTTATTCATTTATATATAATATATAAAATTTTGGTTTACTATAATAACTTTTGATATAATGTGTTTTATAAAAGTTAGAATATATCATTATTATCGTATTATATTTATCTACATTTTGATATAAAATTTATTACCGTCAGAACTTTTTTCATTAAGCAGACAATAATGTGCAGTTTGCCAATTTTTTTTAAATTTTATATCTATATTGTAACATCCGTTAATTTGACCTGGTACGTGGAATTATTTTAGTGGATAAATATTTTATTAATATTGGGTTGGTCCAATTATATCCCGTTTCGTGGATTGATACGTGTCGGGATTGGGGCAAGCGTGTCATCGGGTTATAATTTTAATGAACGTATTATATTTTTGGGATCGTGGGATTAAATGGGTTAAATGGGCATTAATATTGAAAATGTGATATCGGGTTCGGGTTATTGGGTTCGGGACCGGTTAAATTAAAAGAGTATATACGTGTTTATCCCTTCTCCTCCCTTATCCATTTTGTGAAACCCTTAAAGGTGAAAGTGTGTGTTTGTGTGGAGAGTTCCAGCAGAGAAGCCAAATCCAACACCAAATTGGTTGTGTGAATTGAGTTCTAATTCCTCCATCTTCATCCCTGTTGTATTAGAGCTCAAAGAAGGTAAGGAACCTCAATCTAATGGCTTAAAATTGAGTTGTATATGTGTAAACTATGTAATAGCTTTTGAGCTTCAGAGAAGATGTTATGTAGTGTTTATATGTGCCTATTTGGGATTGAATTCGTATGTGGTAGGAGTTGTATGCTCCTGGCTGAAGCTGAAAATCGCAGGGCAGAGTGCAGGGCTTCGCGATGTCGCGGCGCGACGACCAGGGGGTCCGCGGCGCGACTCACAGCCTGCAGGAGAAATCCGAATTTGGTTTAGTGAAATGAGTTTGGGTCGGTTCAGTGTCGGGATTGTTCGAATAGGTTTTGCTTATGTTTGGGGTATTGTTTAAGGATGTTTTGAATCGAGTTGAGTCGGGTTTCGGGTATCGGTCGGGTTTTGGTTTCGTGGGGGTTGTCGGGTCGAATTGAATTCGGGTCTTTGTGATTATGTGATTGATGTTATTCGGGATTGTGTTAATTGTTGGGATATCTATGTGTTACAGGGACGAGTGGGTCTCGAGCCGGATTCGATCAGGGCGTTCAGACTTCAGGGAATCAGTCAGGTGAGTACTCGAGACGTTTTCTAAACGCGCGCCATCTTTTACGTTATAGTTGAATAGCTATATTGTGTGTGTTTATATATATTCAGAAATCAGAGCTGCTAGATGTTCTTACTGAGTTTTACAGGAAGCAGAAAGAGCAAGAGCGTGAACAGGGTCAGAGTTTGGGGCCAGTTGTTCAGCGTGCCGAGACTGAGTCTAGGGGTGGTGCTTCTTCGTCTTCTCAGAGGGGTGGATCTTTTAAAGATTTTATGACAGGAGCTCCACCGCAGTTTCGGGGTGACGGTGAGCCGGGGGCGGCCATCGCATGGGAGCGAGAGATCGAGGCTGCATTTCGAGTGGCCCACGTGGATCTCAGGGATATGGTTGGGTATGCCGCTTATCAGTTACGGGGCGGTGCTTTACAGTGGTGGAAATCGATTGAGTCGTCGATGACTGAGTCCGCCGCTTACACTATGACCTGGGAACAGTTTAGGGCTATGTTTGAGCTCCAGTACATTCCGAGGGACGAGAGGCGAGAGATGGAATGCCGATTCCTCCATTTGCAGCAGGGTAATATGACAGTCCAGCAGTACGTCGACCGATTTAATGAGTACTCACAGTTCGCGCCTCAGCATGTCGACACCGAGAGCCGTAAGGCTGATGCGTTTATTGATGGGCTTCGATCGGATATCCGGGAGTTTGTGGGGCTACACGATACTCCGACATTTGCCAGAGCCTTAGAGATGGCCCGCATGAGGGAGCGGGAGATTCTAAAGCAGAGCGAGCAGCCCTCTTCTCAGAGGCAGCGTACTGGGACTTCCGAGCAGCAGTCCAGTGTATGGAGATCTTCCGGGGACGCCCCCAGTGACCAGCGTCCGGATCAGTGGCAGTTTTCAGGTCAGGGTTCTGGGCGGACTTCAGTGCAAGGGTCGGGACAGCGACGTGATAGGGATCGAGATAGAGGTCGGGATCGCCGATCGAGACGTCAGGGCCAGGGTCAGGGATCTGGTGCGCAGAGGCAGAGTAGTGTGGGACAGGGGTCCCAGGCATCCGGTAGTAGGGTCGAGAGTTCATATGGTGATCGGGAGTGCCCGAAATGTCACCGGCGCCATTCCGGACAGTGTTTATCGGAGCAGCCACGTTGTTTCCGGTGCGGCCAGCGGGGCCACACCGCTTCAGTTTGTACGGTGCCTGAGCCGTTATGTTTCAGATGTGGGAGGCCGGGGCATCGAGTCAGGGATTGTCCAGAGCCGGGGCCGGCAGTGCAGGGAGCTAGCTCGAGTGGAGCCAGGGCCGAGCCGTCGTCATCCTGCCGCCGTGAGCCTGTTCCGAGGGGTCGCGGCCGAGTGTTTCAGGCGACAGCAGAGGAGGCACGGGATGCTACAGATGTAGTTTCGGGTACGTACATCCTTAACGGACTTCGAGCCCGTATATTGTTTGATTCCGGGGCAGATCGCTCCTATGTGTCTGTTATATTTTGTGCGTACTTTAGTGTGTCTCCTTCTTCTTTATCTGTTCCGTTGATTGTCGAGAGGGTTGATGGGAGTTCGATGTTAGTGAGTCGGGTTTATCGGGACTGTGTGTTGGAAATAGATTCTCATCAGTTTACGATCGATTTGCTGCCGATTGAGATCAGTAGCTTCGACGTGATAGTGGGTATGGACTGGTTGACTGCCAGACGGGCTGATATTTTGTGTGCCAAGAAGATCATCCGTATACCCATTTCTGACAGTGAGAGCGTGATCGTTTATGGGGAGCGTCGTAAGGGGGATATTGGGATCGTGTCTATGGCCAGAGCTCAGAGATATGTCTCTAAGGGGTGCGAGACCTTCCTAGCTTATGTGGTTGACGCGAGGAAGGAAAAGAAGACCTTAGAGGATATTCCGGTGATTCGTGAATTCCCTGAGGTATTCCCAGAAGAGTTGCCTGGATTACCGCCAGATCGCCAAGTAGAATTTCGGATCGATCTTGTTCCCGGGGCGGTGCCGATTGCGAAGACGCCTTATAGGCTGGCACCGACAGAGATGCGAGAGCTGATGTCCCAGTTGCAGGAACTTCTAGAATGTGGATTCATCCGTCCGAGTTCGTCGCCATGGGATGCGCCAGTGCTTTTCGTGAAAAAGAAGGACGGTAGCATGCGTATGTGTATCGACTATCGGGAATTGAACAAAGTGACCGTGAAGAATCGCTATCCGCTTCCTCGTATCGATGACCTGTTCGATCAGCTCCAGGGTTCGAGTTACTTCTCCAAGATCGATTTGCGGTCAGGTTATCATCAGTTGAGGGTCAGGGACGAAGATGTGCCGAAGACCGCGTTTCGGACTCGTTATGGGCACTACGAGTTCCTTGTGATGCCTTTCGGATTGACTAACGCACCCGCCGCTTTCATGGATTTGATGAATCGGGTGTGTAGAGCTATGTTGGATAGATTCGTAATCGTGTTCATCGATGATATCCTGATCTATTCGCGGAGTGCCGAGGACCACGAGCAGCACCTCCGAGAGGTTTTGACCGTGCTGCGCAGGGAGAAATTGTATGCGAAGCTGTCCAAATGTGAATTTTGGCTTCGGGAAGTGCAGTTTTTGGGTCATGTGGTCAGTGCCGAGGGTATAAAAGTGGATCCGGCCAAGATTGAGGCAGTGATGAGTTGGGAGCCTCCGAGATCAGTGCCAGAGATTCGTAGCTTTCTGGGTCTCGCCGAGTATTATAGACGCTTCATCCAGGATTTCTCGAGGATTGCCTTGCCATTGACAAGATTAACACGGCAGTCCGTTCCATTCGAGTGGTCCGAGGATCAGGAGCGTGCATTTAGAGAATTAAAGACCCGATTGTGTCAGGCTCCAGTGTTAGCATTGCCGGAGGGTACCGATGATTTTGTGGTATACTGTGATGCTTCAGGGTCGGGTTTGGGCTGTGTTTTGATGCAGCGAGGGAAAGTGATCGCGTATGCTTCACGCCAGCTGAAGACATACGAGGAAAACCATATCGTGCATGATTTAGAGCTAGACGCTATTGTGTTCGCGTTGAAGATTTGGCGTCATTATTTGTATGGATCTCGGTTTATTGTGTATACCGACCATAAAAGTCTTCAGTATTTATTCAGCCAGAAGGATCTGAATATGCGACAGCGCCGTAGCCTTGAGTTGCTTAAGGACTACGATTGCGAGATTCAGTACCACCCGGGCCGGGCTAATGTGGTAGCTGATGCGCTGAGCCGTAGGGCATGCGGCCAGACTGTGATATCCAGGGCTTCGAGGCTTGAGATCACCTCGACATTGATCGATAGTCTGAGATTAGCGCAGCAGGAGGGCCTGCGGGGTGATAATGTGAAAAGGGAGCGTTTGACCGGGCAGCTTGAGTCACTGATCAGGGACGAGCGTGGGCTGTTCGTGTTCCATGATAGGGTCTGGGTCCCGAGGGTTGGGAATTTGCGGCAATTGATTCTTGATGAGTCGCATCGGTCGAGGCTATCTGTGCATCCGGGGAGTACTAAGATGTACCGTGATCTCCGTGACTTCTACTGGTGGCCGGGAATGAAAAGGGATGTGGGCCGATATGTCGAGCAGTGCATGACGTGTCTCAGGGTCAAAGCCGAGCATCAGAAACCGCACGGGCATCTGCAGCCGTTAGAGATCCCTGAGTGGAAGTGGTACCATATTACGATGGATTTTATTGTAAGACTTCCACGCACGGTCCGCGGGAATGATATGATCTGGGTTATAGTAGATCGACTAACGAAGAGTGCGCACTTCTTAGCCGTTCGGGGTACTATCACCATGGATCAGTTAGCGAGGCTATACATCAACGAGGTGGTATCGCGGCATGGGATTCCGATGTCGATTACTTCGGACAGGGATACGCGGTTTACGTCTCGTTTCTGGCAGTTTCCAGCGGGAATTGGGCACCAGGGTTCAGCTGAGCACGGCTTACAGACCGCAGACTGACGGGCAGACCGAGCGCACCAATCAGACCCTCGAAGATATGTTGCGGGCGTGTGCTATCGACTTCAGCGGCAATTGGGACGTGCATCTACCGTTGGTCGAGTTCGCGTATAATAACAGTTATCACGCCACGATCAAAATGGCTCCGTTTGAGGCACTTTATGGGCGCAAGTGCCTGACCCGAGTGTGTTGGGGCGAGGTCGGTGAGCGACCTATTAGTGGGCCGGAGCTACTCCAGGAAACCAGTGACAAGGTGGCTGTGATTCGAGAGCATATGAGGGTCGCCCAGAGCCGACAGAAGAGCTATGCCGATCGCCGTCTGAAAGAGTTAGAATTTAGTGTCGGGGACCGAGTCTTGCTAAAGGTGTCGCCATGGAAAGGGGTCATCCGGTTCAGACATCGTGGGAAGCTGAGTCCGCGGTATATCGGGCCATTCGAGATCGTTGAAAGAGTCCGGGATCAGGCCTATCGACTGCGATTGCCTTCAGAGTTGGCCGGTGTGCACGATACGTTTCACGTGAGTCATCTCCGGAAGTGTCTGGCTACAGATGATCAGTATGTGCCCTTATCTGATATTACAGTCGATGATCAGCTGCGATATGTGGAGCAGCCCGAGGCCGTGACTCATCGAAAGATCAAGAAGTTGCGAAATAAAGAGATTGCTTTGGTACTCGTTCAGTGGAGACACCATAAGGGTACCAACGCTACCTGGGAGCCTGAGTCAGAGATGCGATCTAGATATCCTCACCTGTTCCAGAGTTCGAGTTAGATTCCGGGACGGAATCTCTTTAAGAGGGGAGGATTTGTAACATCCGTTAATTTGACCTGGTACGTGGAATTACTTTAGTGGATAAATATTTTATTAATATTGGGTTGGTCCAATTATATCCCGTTTCGTGGATTGATACGTGTCGGGATTGGGGCTTGCGTGTCATCGGGTTATAATTTTAATGAACGGATTATATTTTTGGGATCGTGGGATTAAATGGGTTAAATGGGCATTAATATTGAAAATGTGATATCGGGTTCGGGTTATTGGGTTCGGGACCGATTAAATTAAAAGAATATATACGTGTTTATCCCTTATCCTCCCTTATCCATTTTGTGAAACCCTTAAAGGTGAAAGTGTGTGTTTGTGTGGAGAGTTCCAGCAGAGAAGCCAAATCCAGCACCAAATTGGTTGTGTGAATTGAGTTCTAATTCCTCCATCTTCATCCCTGTTGTATTAGAGCTCAAAGAAGGTAAGGAACCTCAATCTAATGGCTTAAAATTGAGTTGTATATGTGTAAACTATGTAATAGCTTTTGAGCTTCAGAGAAGATGTTATGTAGTGTTTATATGTGCCTATTTGGGATTGAATTCGTATGTGGTAGGAGTTGTATGCTCCTGGCTGAAGCTGAAAATCGCAGGGCAGAGTGCAGGGCTTCGCGATGTCGCGGCGCGACGACCAGGGGGTCCGCGGCGCGACTAACAGCCTGCAGGAGAAATCCGAATTTGGTTTAGTGAAATGAGTTTGGGTCGGTTCAGTGTCGGGATTGCTCGAATAGGTTTTGCTTATGTTTGGGGTATTGTTTAAGGATGTTTTGAATCGAGTTGAGTCGGGTTTCGGGTATCGGTCGGGTTTTGGTTTCGTGGGGGTAGTCGGGTCGAATTGAATTCGGGTCTTTGTGATTATGTGATTGATGTTATTCGGGATTGTGTTAATTGTTGGGATATCTATGTGTTACAGGGACGAGTGGGTCTCGAGCCGGATTCGATCAGGGCGTTCAGACTTCGGGGAATCAGTCAGGTGAGTACTCGAGACGTTTTCTAAACGCGCGCCATCTTTTACGTTATAGTTGAATAGCTATATTGTGTGTGTTTATATATATATGAGACAGGGACGTGAACCTCAGGTATACTCTAATCCTTATACGTGTTATGTATGAGATGTGAGATCGATCCAGGGGTCCGTGATGAGTTCCATACGGACGATAAGTCGCGAACGGGAATCGCGCGGGTTGACTGTCCCTTACAGTCCTTGGGGCGTATATATACGGCAGGGCCCGTAGCCGGGTAGCTCTCGTGCTACGGGGTATTACCGACCATTGCTGTGTGCGATGTGTCCACCGGGGAGGGGTCCCCACAGGGTTATGTGTACTCCGATCTCGTACTTGTGCCTATATACCTGAGATGTGTGTTGGGCTATCGGGACAGGGATAGGGACAGGGATTGTGTGTTATGTGCTTATGTGCAGTGTCAACTCTCGCGTGCTCACGGGCTTTATAGCTCACGTATTCGAGTCTAACATGTTCAGGGAATCAGAAGGGATCTCAGCAGCCGTAGAGATAGATTCGGGACTGACTTGAAGTTCGGTTATTTGTTGATGTAATGTTTGAATCGCATGTAATAGTTGTTTTGGGAACAGTGTACCTAGTAACCGGGATTGTATGTTTTGCTAATATGGGATCGTGAAATGTAATCATGTGTTATTATGTAAAAAGTTTAAAGTTTTAATTAGCCGTAATCTGCATTATCCTATGACACGTGTGTTATAGATCCGTTGCGTTATTGCCACTTATGATATTATGTTGACGTGACATTTCCGGGATCGGGAGGGGTGTTACATATATATAACTGTTTTATTTTTCTGTTATAACATTTGATATTATGTTATATAATATTTTGAATATATAATTCTTTTTCTATTATATTCTTTGATATTATGTTTTATAGAATTTCGAATATATTATTATGATCATATTATTTTTATTTATATTTCGAAATAAAATTTATATTTTCAAATGGAAACCACGTAGAATACTGTTCAATAAACAATGAACGTCGTAGCTAGGCAGCTCGGGCTGACGGGTAAGCAACTGACTTACTTTATTACTTTATTTATATTATATAATATCTTTGTTATTCCAAAAATAACTTTTGAGATATTATGTTTATAAAATTCGAATATATAATTCTGATCGCATTAATTTTATCTACAAAAAAAAATTTATTACCATCAAAGTTATTCTCATTAAGCAGGTAAGTCTACATCTGACCGATATTTTTATTTTATATATGTCATATAACAGGTTTGTTTTTAGTCATTACTTTTGATAAAACTTTGAATATATCACTATGATTGTATTATTATCTTTTTCTATAATAACCCTTGATAAAAATCAATATATCATTATGATTGTATTATTCTTATCTATAGTCCAATATAAAATTTTTTTGTCCAAACTATTTTTTTAATGACAAGTTTTTATTGTTTAATTATGATCCTGCTACAACACACGAATAAAAAGCTCATTAAAGCATATTAAGGGTACAACTCATGTGAATATAAGTAATGGCATCTCTCGTAAATATAAATTATATAAAAGGAATTGATATTACAATTAAGATGAATGACATACATGACATATGAATCTTAATTATTATTATAAATTGATCTTATAAAAAAAGAATTATAATAATAAGATAAATGCTAGCCCAAAGGTCTTTTGATTGTGCCTAATGCACACAAAAATGTTAGCATTAATCTTTTACAAATCTTCTTTTTGAGCTCTCTGCTTGGCCTCAACTTCACATTCCAAGTCATCCAGCATAATAATGTCAACCTGAAATAAACAAATTCATAGAAAAACTGTGAAATTAAGAGTATATAGAGCTTACTTTTAATCATAAAATAATCAAGATCTTGAGAATGTTTTTGGATTTCGATCAAAGTACAATTTGAGTTAATATATACCAATTTCAAGATAAAGATGAAATGCCAATATGATTATCAAATTAAAACAGGATATGCTAAAACATCCTCGTTCAAGAACATTAGGACTCATAATTTATTTTACAAATTGAATGTTCTAACTATGATGACATCTAGCTAAACTCTTTAACAGATTGATGCTTGTAAAATTAAGGGAAGTACCTCAACTGCAAGCCTTGCAGATTTCGGTTGATTGAATTCAACAAAAGCATAACGTACCCATCCTATTTAAGAATTCAATTAAAGATGCAACATTATATCGATGATGATAAGATAATTACTTTATATTTTATAGAATCTAGGAAGAAATCATGATTTATACCTCATATATTCTGGCCGGTATCAATATTTTGAACTAGTTGTAGTAGAATTGGTAAATAGATCATTTTTGCGACCTGCGTTTGATAGCAATTTATTCCATTGAATGATTACTTGAAACTTATATAACTAGATAAGGAGAGGATAGACTTCTGAATGAACTTACAGCTGAAGTATAAGCCTTTTTGTTCACATCTTCTTTGGCATTTGAAGAGTTGTTATTGTAATTAATAGATACTTTTGTAGTGCTAGATTTGTTGTTTTGTTCTTCTTTAAGAACCTTAGGAGGAGGTATCCTTTCAGCTTCTTTCACTACACGAATAAGAAGATTCATTGGTTAATATAGAATGCGATATCAAACCATTATGAAATAATTTACACTATATTAATATTACCACTGTCTGGTAAAATTTAATTTTTATCTCCAACATTCTCTATTGTAGAAGTGCACTTATCTTTCGTAAGAACAAGAAAGGTTTCGGCTAAACACAAGAAGAAAGAAAATAAACGCAAGATTAAACTCTGTCAAATTAAACATTAACTAAATAGATAATATGAGAAGTTAACTTACCTATACATATTGGGATATCTAGAGAGATTGAGAAGATAAACAGAAAGATGTAGTTGTGCACATAGTAGCCCCTGGTTTGTGGTGCTAATAAAAAAGTTTGAGAAAAATGTTTCAAAATTGTATCTTTTCTCAGAATTCCTTGTACTCCTACGATGAGTGAGTCCGCTAAAGTGTTCATGGCAATCACATCAAGTAGTATGGTATCCCAATGTTTGATATCGAAATTCTTTATCTGTTTTGCAATTTTCTGATCCAAAACCAAGTGTGAGACAAAGTTAGCATAAAGAGCATTAAGAATAATTGTATTTTAACAAATAACCATATGACAAATCTCAATATTACTTATTTACTCATATATATAAATAGTGATTCTTGATTACCTTAATCGTTGTGAAAGATCGAATTGATCCATTAACATCTGGACGTGATAAAGTGCTTTCCACCTTGTAAAATCTATGAGTATGGTTAGGATTTCTATAGAGAATCTTATAGTACTGTTTTACAAAAGATTCAGCAATGAATTGGGCAGAGGGACAGTTTCCAGAAGTATGATGTTGAGTGTCTAAATTAGTGGATGCTAATGGAGCTTCATTGAGCCTCATGCTTCTTGCCAAATCTGCATAGTAAATAAAGTAAGATCCATAAAATTGTTATCCAAGATTAAACTTAAATTCATATATAAGGACTGATTTTCACACTACTACACACTTAAAAATTTATGAGTTAAGTAAATGATATCTAGTGCATTTTAGTGGCATGGTAATTAATTAGGTATAGATAAATTTATGAACAGAAATTCAGATGAGTAGATGACAATATGTGCAACAAATATAAAAAATATAAAATGCAGTTGATTAAGCATTAAGATTATATCTTCATTATAAAATGTACAGATCATCATTAGATTTCCTGTCTATACAAAACAAGCTGACACAATTGATCTTCAAGATTAAAAGACGATCAAATTAGTTTTTCCATGAAGTTAACACTGTAAACATGTAAAAGTTCCAATGAGGTTATAGCAGAAGAAAAAAACCAAACCCATTAATTGGTTTTGTGGACGATTTTCTTACGATCATCCTACGAAACTAAGAAAAGATATAACAATAAAGGATTCTTGATGCTATGAAAATAAGAAGCTCAAAGTTTTGTGTAATGAGAAGAAGGGGTATATATAGCCGAACAATGTACCTTCCATGTGATTTGAATACCGCAAAAAAGAATGTGAACTCTCGAATATTGTAGCAAGAAAAATGTGATGACTGTGTTTTTGTATGTGCATTTTTTTTGTCTTGAAATTGAAAAGAAGATTCTCTCTAAATGCTTCTAACGCATGACTAACGCACCACAAAGTACATGCACAAATTCAAATTTGATCGCGGTTTGGGAGACAAGTCGGATAGGGTAAGTTGTTTTTAGTGCCACATATCAGATTGCTAAATTGAATGGTCCGGATATGTTTAAAGAACAACCGTGAATACAAAGTGAGATGTATCTAATTAACTTTCAGTTGGTAGAAATGATACATGCCATAGATTTGAGTTTGTAGGGAAAAAAATGAACCAATCATAAGATGTAGTGGTATGGATGAGAAGTTGAGAACCCGTCCCGAATCCCGATTTCCAGACTCCTGAATTAGATGAAAATACGAGACTGAGTGACGTACCAAGTTGTGATATTCGGGATCGGTACTAGTATCGTATTCTGTACTGGGAAACCGGTACTAGTCCCGTTTGGTACTATTGTTCGAAATACAACATATAATGCATGACGTACAATGCTAAAAAAATATGTAATAGTTATTATACCAATTAGTGACACTTTTTATAGTGTTAAAGCAATCATTACATTTTTATGGGGAATGAACAAATTTTTATAAGTGGTCACGTAAAGTACAACAATTTACGTGACCAAACACCTTTTGTAACGTAATGCATTAAAAAATGAAAAAAAAGTACAAATCAGTGGTCACGTAAAGTACAACAAACGTGACCAAACACCTTTTGTAACGTAATGCATTAAAAAATGAAAAAAAAAAGTACAAATCACGTAAATTATGGCTATCACGTAAATGTGGTAACGTCAAATGTGGTTATTTTGGTAAAATGTATATAAAATGGCTAAAAGGTGAATAAAGATCTGAGATGTTGCTATTTTTGTAATTATAACTTGTGTTAATAATTGATATATGGATTCCATTCTTTCACTCTCCTAATCCATTCAATTATCAGACATATTTTAAACTTATATTTTAGTCATTTCAATCATTTTTCATTTCAAAAACGTCATCTCTTTATATATCACCTTCAAAATCCTCAACTTTCATAGAACTGCCCCCATTCCTTCCTCTCCCCAAACACCCAAAAACTTTTGAGTTTAATATATACAGAAACCTTTTAATCTTACGTACTCTTGCTTTTGTATTTGATAAATTGATCAATACACTACAAGGAAAAGAGGAAAATGCGACGGAGACTTTTTGCGGCGACATATGTCGTCGCAAATTCCCCACTAAAAGACAAAAAAAATGTGCTTTTTGACTAAAATTGGTCAAAACTCGGGGAAGGCCTTTTGCGGCGACATTGTCGTCGCAAAAAGGCTGAACATATTAAATTTTTATTTTTTTTTTTGGCACGAAAATAGGGTTTTGCGCGGTGAAAAGGCCGCGTTTTTTTTCGGGGAATTTGCGGCGACATTTTTGGCTTTCTGCGACGACGGGTCGCCGCCATAGGGAATCAGCGACGACTGTATGTCGCCGCAAAAGGGTGACCGATTTATTACCCATTAACCCAACCAGTCTCTTCACTTTTCACCTACCTCTCTCCCTCTCCTCCTTCTCCTCTCCTTTTGTGTTTCTCCGGCAACCCTCCACCTCCGGCCACTCTTCACCACCGGCGACCTTCTTTGTCCGGATCCACTCTCCACCACCCGGGATTCTCCTTTTTCCGGCGACCCTCCATTTTTTCCGGCGACCCTCCATTTTTTCCGGCGACTTCGGCTCATCTCCTTTTCTCCGGTGAATATTGGTTATTTCCGACCAAAATATAAGGTTGGTTTCATTTAACATAAATGTCGTTATTTTTTTGTACATTTCTATGAACTTGAAGTTTGTTTTACTTTTCCGGTTTGTAGTTGTTGCTCCGGTGAACACTCCGGTGGGTTGACATTAAAGGTTAGTATTTTTTTTCTGATTTTTATATATTATTTAAGTTATTAAATAATTTTTCAAAATATTATGTTTTAAATTTGTGCTTAAAATATAGACTTTTTATGATGTGAATATATTATCTTTTAATATGATTTCTAGTAGAAAAATTTAATTTTATATGCATATAGAGTTTTTATGATATGAAAAAGTGTATCTAATTGCAATATATTTTTTATTGTTAGAAAGTATGAAAAGGTTATAATTATATTATGTATGTTAATACACTTTTTTTAAAGTGTGTTTAGTTTAGTATTATTATTAGTAATTAGTGTTAGTTAGATTACTTTTTAATATGTATTATTTGATGTCACATAAGATTAGAATATTTATATATGTATGTATGTTTGTATTTCTTTAGAGTTTGTTAAAAGTATAACGTATTTTGGTATATATATTAAAATTAGTGTTATTAAAACATACATTAAATTAAAGTAACATTTTATTAATCATAACATATATTTTACTTTAAAATGTGATAAAATGAAGATATATATTAGTATGTAGATTGATTAGTGTTATTAAAACATATAGTAATTTGAATTTAAAGCAAGTTAAAACATATATTAATTTGAATTAAAAGCAAATTAAAACATATGTTAAGGTGTTATCAAATTAAAACATATATTAATATGTATATTAATTAGTGTTATTAAAACATATATTCATTTATAGTAACATTAACTTAAAACATATACTAAAGTATCATCAAATAAAAACATATATTACTTTAAAGTGACATAAAGTTGATTAATAAAGACGAAACATGAAATTAAAACAATGTTAATGTTATTATTAATTTAAAGTAACATGAAACTAAAACATATATTATTTTTATTATTACTTTAAAGTATAAACATCTATAATCACATATTCATTTAATATTATTATTATTCAAAATAAGATAATAAAATATTACTATTTATATTCAATGATTAATTTGTGTGTTTAGATAAATGTAATGTGTTTGTATGATAAGCGTGTGTTTATACCGTAAGTCACCCATCTGAAATTAATTTATTAGAAATTAATTTCGGATAGTCCCCTGTTTGGGACTGCTTTTTGAATGTTTTGTCTCATTTAGGATATGGATGTGTATGATTGGTTTACTATTTGAGAAAAATTCGGCAAATATTTTCCCTTCGCTCCTACGAATATGTGTTTCCTACACGTATTTGGGGAGTTAAGGGAAAATGCTGCCGGATTTTTCTGAAATAGTAAACTAATGATACACATTCATATATGAGACAAAACATTCAGAAAGTGGGTTAGAATGACCACCCTTACACTTCTCAGTTCGTGTTAAGTTAATATGATTTGTTAGTTTTCATTTCTTGGTATTGATAATTAATTATTACAAACGCAGTTATGACCATCGATAAGAGTTGGACTACGTGTAGAAATCGTAATTCCGATGAGTTTTTTGATGGTCTTAACACATTTCTTGAGAGGTGTAAAGACCATTTGAATGGGGCTAACTTATGTCGTTGTCCATGTGAAAAATGTGATAACCATAAATTGGGTACAATTGAAAATATTGGGGCTCACATACATAGATGGGGGTTTAGCGCTGGTTACAAGACATGGTGGTATCACGGTGAACAACTTAATCCGCCTCCAGTACTACATGACATGTCTCAAACGACAGATGAGATGGTTGATGTCCTTAACGATATTCGTTGGGAAAATATTGACAATGAACGCAACACAGACACTAATGAGACTATTAATGAGCCCATTACACCTCCCGCTACAAATGACGATCTTGATGAGCTATTTTCGTTTGCCGAGACCGAGCTATACCCTGGTTGTGACTGGTTGTCTTCATTGGACTTTCTAGCAAAGATGTCGCACATGAAAGTATTGAATAAATGGACTGATAGTTCATTTGACCAATTGCTAGGATTTCTTAGATCTGCATTTCCTAAAGATAACAACGTCCCGTCGTCACATTACGAAACTAAAAAGATAATGAAAAAGATAGGGTTAGGATACGAATCGATCCACGTTTGTAAGAATGATTGTTGTTTATTTTGGAAGGAGAACGTTGATAAGCAGAGTTGTCCAATCTGTGGTGAAAGTAGATGGAAAGACAAAGACACAGCAGCGAAGAAAGTTGCTAACAAAGTGTTGCGTTATTTTCCTTTGACTCCCAGACTAAAGCGCATGTATAGCTCTAAACACACTGCAAAGTCTATGATTTGGCATGCTACTGGACAGTGCAGAGAAGAAGGTAAGATGAGCCACCCGGTTGACGGTAAATCATGGAAAAATTTTGATGAAAGTTATCCAGATTTTGCAAGAGAAATTAGAAACGTTCGATTAGGGTTAGCTGCTGATGGTTTCAATCCATATGGGAATATGAGTCTGTCTTATAGCATGTGGCCGGTCATATTGACAACATACAATACGCCCCCGTGGTTATGTATGAAAGAGTCATCTTTCATGTTGACGTTGTTAATCCCTGGCCCTAAGTCACCTGGGAAAGACATTGACGTGTTTTTGAGGCCTTTGGTTGATGAATTGAAGAGTCTATGGTCTGACGGAGTCCAGACGAGAGATGCTGCCACAAACACTGTCTTCACAATGCGTGCAATGCTTTTATGGACCATTAATGATTTTCCTGCTCGTAGTAGCTTATCTGGTTGGAGTGGTCAAGGCTATAAAGCATGTCCTACATGTAATGAAGACACCCCGTCTACTCGTGTTACAGGGAAAACTGCTTATGTTGGTCACAGAAGATTCCTTCCCATAAACCATCCTTGGAGAAAAAGCAAAAAGTTTGATGGGAAGGTTGAGAAGAAATGTCGTCCTAGATTGTTCAACAATGACGCAATCTTAGAACAACTTGCTCAATTACCGTCGCGGATTCCAGGGAAACATCCTAGTTTTGGGGGTGTCAAAAGAAAACGTGATGTGACCGAATTGAACTGGAGTAAACGATCGATCTTTTTTGAACTTGAGTATTGGCCTTTTCTTGAACTAAAACACAATTTGGATGTCATGCATATTGAAAAAAACGTATGTGAGAGTTTGTTGGGTACATTATTAATGAATGACAAATCTAAAGACACTCACAATGCAAGAATTGACTTGAAAAATTTGAACATACGAAATGAGTTGTGGCTCCAAGATAAAGGAGACGGAAAGTTTTTAAAGCCTCATCCCATGTACTCTTTCACAACTGAAAAAAGGCGGGGCTTTTGTCAATTCGTTAAAAGAGTTAAACTACCAGACGGATTTGGATCAAACTTCAAACGGAGAGTGACCGATAATGATAGCAACATATCTGGCTTGAAGTCTCATGATTGTCATGTGATGATTCAACGGTTGCTTCCTGTTGGAGTTCATGGGTACTTGGATCGAACAATTTCGACGCCCATAATCGAACTTTGTTCATTTTTTAAGCAAATTTGTGCTCGGAATTTGATGGAGTCGGATATGTTGAAAGCTAAAGAACAGTTGATCAATGTTTTGTGTACTTTTGAGCAAATATTTCCGCCGGCTTTTTTTGACGTAATGATTCATCTGGTTATGCATTTACCTGACGAGGCTATTCAAGGTGGGCCCGTTTACATGAGATGGATGTATCCGTTTGAAAGATACATGAAAAAGTTAAAAAATTATGTCAGAAATAAAGCTAGGCCTGAAGGTTCTATAGCAGAGGGATATGTTGCAGACGAAGCCTTAACGTTCTGCTCAATGTATCTTCGAGGTGTTCAGACGAGATTTAATCGTCCGGACAGAAACGAAGATGCCCCGAATATTGCACGTCAGTTGCGTGTTTTCCAATCAGTATGTACATCAATTAGTAAAGGTGTACGTAAAGATTTGGAGCATACTACTCGAAAGAAAGTTGAATGGTTTGTACTTAACAACAGTTCCGAGATCGATAAATACATTTCGTAAGTGTTCTTATTTCTAACTATCTTTTTATAACATGACTTTCCGGTGATTATACA
Organism: Centrapalus pauciflorus; assembly: GCA_020465985.1. Classification (NCBI taxonomy): domain Eukaryota; kingdom Viridiplantae; phylum Streptophyta; class Magnoliopsida; order Asterales; family Asteraceae; genus Centrapalus; species Centrapalus pauciflorus. The sequence goes on from JAANYP010006088.1 coordinate 368,786, forward strand.
GCATGAGATGGAGCAGCTTCGGAATAGTCAAGCCGGAAGTTCGAATCCGATGACCGAAGAACAGATATTGTCTCAAGTGTTGGGAGAACGCCGAGGTCATAATCGAGGAATTGGGAGAAAGTTACCAGGAAGTTTTTCGAGTTCAAAGTCTCAATCACAACCAGAAACGTATTCAAAAGCCGAAGTTGATAAACTAGTTGCTCGACAAACAAAAAAGCAACAAAAACTAATGGCTCGACAAGAAATTTTATACAATGCGTTAAGAGCCGCGAATATAGACGTTCCTGGTTATGACGAAGACTCGGAAGATGACGAAAACGAGGAAAACGACGAAGACGAAGATGATTATTAGTTTATATTATGTAATGTTTTTTTAATTGTAAATGCTTATTTGATAACTTTTGTAACTATTGTTGGTTTGAAATATATTAAATTTGAGTTTGTTGGAAAATACCAAATTGTAAATGCAGCGAACAGGTTTCTATAACCCGATTGGGGGCCAAAAAAAACAGCCAAAATTCGTGCATTTTATGTCACTTTTTGCGACGACATTTTGGCCTTTTGCGGCGACATGTCGTCGCTAAAGCCCTATTTCTGTGCATTTTATGTCACCTTTTGCGACGACATTTTTGCCTTTTGCGGCGACATGTCGTCGCTAAAGCCCTATTTCTGTGCATTTTATGTCACTTTTTGCGACGACATTTTGACTTTTTGCGGCGACATGTCGTCGCAAAAAGTCAAAATGTCGTCGCAAAAAGTAGAAATGTCGTCGCAGAATGTCCCATTTAGCGGCGACATTGTCGTCGCAAAAGGTTTTGATTTTAATTTTGATTTAATTTTCATAAAACTTGTTGCGACGACTTTGTCGTCGCAAAAAGTGATGACGTGTCAAGCCGATATTGCTGGAAACCGTCGTCGCAAAAGGGCCAAAATGTCGTCGCAAAAGATGTTTAGCTACGAGGCTACAGCGACGACCTTTTAGCGACGACATGTCGCCGCAATAGGTCTTCTGCGACGACATTGTCACTTTTAGCGACGACATTTGTCGCCGCAAAAAGGTGATTTTCTTGTAGTGATAAGATATGGCAACAGAAAAAGCTAGGAAAGTAGAGGCTGAACATAAGTCTCGGGTAAGCAGCAAAGCCGCCACCCGGCACTAACATCATGGTGAAAAAGCATCAAAAGAGAGCAGTGATATGATGGACTGATGGGTCGTTCGAGACAATAGAAAATAGACTTTTTAAATATCTGATCAAATCAGATGATGACATGATTGACTTTTGACCACGTATTGACGGAAGAAAATCAAACAAGATTTATCTTTTTTGGTCGTCCAAAATACCAAATCAAACATTAGAGGTAAACAAGACATTAGAGGAGAAAACAAACATCGCCTAAAAGTTATTTCCTTGTACCGGAATAACTGATACCTTACACCTTTGTATAAAATTCCTCAACAAATGAAAAGAAAATTTCGCTTAATATTTTGAAATAGTTTTAAGAAAACATTAGGTATTCTAATATATTTATAAGTTAGTGATCGATGTTAACGCTGAATTGTAGTTCAAATTTGATCCAAGATCAAAATTAATCAACACTGTTATCAATCTTATAATAATTTATAACAGACTAATTTAACAAGACAAGTGCTTGTTTACAAGGATATATAAACACAAAATTAAGAAAACTTAAACAAACTAAACATATTGAATTCTTTCATGACCTTGCCAACATGCATACATTACTTGCAAGGTCGTTTTAGTAAGATCGATTGTGTAATTTTTTTAAAAAGACACTACCACTTATATATGTTTCATGTGAGACTTGAACCGCATCCTCTTGGTTGGGACAACATCTTAATACTGCTAGCCCAAAGGTCTTTTGATTGTGCAGTATGCACACAAAATGTTAGCATTAATCTTTTACAAATCTTCTATTTGAGCTCTCTTGGCCTCAACTTCACATTCCCAGTCATCGAGCATAATAATGCCAGCCTGAAAGAAACAAATTCATAGGAAAACTGTGAAATTTAGAGTATACAGAGCTTACTTTTAATCATACAAAAATCAAAATCCTGAGGATGTTTTTGGATTTTGATCAAAGCACAATTTGAGTTAATATATACAATTCAAGAGAATGATCGATGAAATGCCAACATAATCAGCAAATTAAAACAGGATATGGTAAAACATCCTCATTCAAGAACACAAGGACTCAAAGTTCATTTTACAAATTGAATGTTCTAACTAATAACTATGATGACATCTAGATAAACTCTTTAACAGTTGTGAAATTAAGGTCTGTACCTCAACTGCAAGGCTTGCAGATTTCGGTTGATTGAATTCCACAAAAGCATAACGATACCCATCCTATTTAAGCATTAAATTAAAGATTCAACATTATATACATGATGATAAGATAATTATTTTATATATAGAATCCAGGTAGAAATCTTGATTTATACCTCATATCTTCTGATATCAATATTTCGATGCTTAACAGATCCAAAAGCCTTGACTGCATGGGTAAGTGTTTTGCGCGTGACATATGGCGGTAAGTTCTTTACAAGAATAGTCTTAGCTGCAGAAAATATATGAACATAGTTTGGTGAAACATAAATGCTGTGATTATGAGAAAACAAAAGAATTTGCATTAAAAATGGGTGTTGAAGTACCACTATTAGGAATAACGTTTGATTTAGGAGAAGGAATAAATGATGATTCAGGGGTGGCAGGAACAATGCTCCTTGATGGCTCATCTGCCAACACTTGTTGAACCGGTTGTGGTAGAATTGGTAAAGAGATCATTTTTGTGACCTGCGTTTGAGAGCAATTTTACTTCATTGAATGATTACTTGGAACTTATATAAATAGATAACGAGAGGATAGGCTTCTGCATGACTTACAGTTAAAGTACAATTTTTTTTGTTAACATCTTCATGGGCATTTGAAGAGTTATTGTAATTAATAGATACTTTCGTAGTGGTAGATTTATTGTTTTGTTCTTTTTTAAGAACCTTAGGAGGAGGTATCCTTTCAGCTTCTTTCACTACAATAATAAGAAGATTGATTAGTTAATTTAGAATGCGATAAACCATTATGTAATAAAAATACACTATATTAATAATATTACCACTGTCTAGTAAAATTTGATTTCTATCTCCAACATTGTCTTTCGTAGAAGTGCACTTATCTTTCGTAAGAACAAGAAAGGCTTCGGCTAAACACAAGAAGAAAGAAGATAAACGCAATATCAAACCATGTCAAATTAAACATCAAGTAAATAAACAACACGGTAAATTAACTTACCTATATGTATGGGGATGTCTAGAGAGGTTGAGTTGATAAACAGAAAGATGTCGTTGTGCACATAGTAGCCCCTGGTTTGTGGTGCTAATAAAAAAGTTTGAGAAAAGGGTTTCAAAATTGTATCTTTTCTCCGAATTCCTTGTACTCCTACGATGATTGAGTCCGCTAAAGTGTTCATGGCATTCACATCTAGTAGAATGGTATCCCAATGTTTGATATCAAAAGTCTTTAGCTGGTATGCAATTTTCTGATCCAAAACCAAGTGTGAGACAAAGTTAGCTTAAAGAGCATTAAGAGTAATTGAATTGTAACAAATAACCATTTGACAAATCTGAACATCACTATATATATATAGATGTATGTATGTATATGTATATAGTGATTCTTGATTACCTTAATCGTTGTGAAAGATCGAACTGATCCATTAACATCTGGACGTGATAAAGTGCTTTCCTCCTTGTAAAATCTATGAGTGTGGTTAGGGTTTCTATAGAGAATCTTATAGTACTGTTTTACAAAAGCTTCTGCAATGAATTGGGCAGAGGGACAGTTTCCAGAAGTATGATGTTGAGTCTTTAAATTAGTGGATGCAGATGAAGCTTCATTAAGCCTCATGATTCTTGTCAAATCTGCATAGTAAATAAAGTAAGATTCATAAAATTGGTATACAAGATTAAACTTAAATTCATATATAAGGAATGATTTTCACACTACTACACACTTGAAAAGATATGAGTTAATTAAATGATATCTAGTGCATTGTCGTGGCATGATAATTAATCAGGTATGAATACAATTGTAACTCAGGAATTTAAATAACAATATGTGGAAAAAATGTAAAATAAATAAATAAATAAATTTTGAGTTGATTAAGGAATATGATAAGCATTAATAAGATATATATATATTTATCATAAATTGTAAAGATATCATCGGATTTCCGGTATATACAAAACAAGTTGACAAAATCGATCTTCAAGATTAAAAAACGATCAAACTAGCTTTTCCACAAAGTTAACACTGTAAAAACAAGTAAAAATCGTAATGAAGTTATAGCAAAAGAAAAAAAAAAACAAACCCATTTATTAGTTTTGTGGACGTTTTTTTTTTAAGAACAACCTATGAAACTATGAAAAGATATAACAATAAAAGGTTCATAAAGCTATGAAAAGGAGAAGCTCAATGTTTTGTGAAATGAGAAGAAGGGGTATATATAGCCAAACAATGTACCTCCCATGTGATTCGAATACCGCAAAAAGAATGTGAACTCTCGAATATTGTAGCAAGAAAAATGTGACAGATTGTTTTCTTATGTGTGCATTTTTGTCTTAAAATTAAAATAAAGATTCTCTCTAAATGCTTCTAACGCATGACTAATGAACCACAACATACATGCTGAAATTCAAATTCGATCACGGTTTGGAATACAAGTAGGATATGGTAACCAGGACCGGCCTGGGCCTGGTCCACCTGGGCCACCGCCCAGGGCCCAATCAATCTAAAGGGCCCAAATAAAAATTTTATATGTTAATATAGCTCAGCAGTCCAATATTAGGTTATATGTGTTTTGCGTGAAAAAAATCACAAACAATTTGTTGGTTCAGCTGGTAGTCATCTCACTTTGGAACTCTAATGGCATGGGCTCGATTCCCATTGTGTGCATTTTTTTTATTTTTTTTATATCTCACCACTATCACTTGGATTTTCATATATAAATATCGTCTATTTGCTTTAAATTAATATACAATCCATCAAATTCAATATTCATACTTTTGTTTTTTAATGAGTTTGAAATTTTATTTTTGTTTATCACGTGGTTTATGTTATTTATTATCCCCATCGTGTGCATTTTTTTTTTTTTTATATCTCACCACTATCACTTGGATTTTCATATATAAATATCGTCTATTTGCTTTATATCAATATACAATCCATCAAATTCAATATTCATCATTTTGTTTTTCAATGAGTTTGAAATTTTATTTTTGTTTATCACGTGGTTTATGTTATTTATTATACGATTATTAAAAATACTAATGAGATATGTATTTATTTCTTGAAATGTTATTTTTTTTTACACATATGTTACTATTTATATTATGAATCATTTAAAATTTGAATTGTTTTTTTTTTTCAATTTACTAATAAGAATATAATTTAATATTGTATGCAATTTTACCCAATTTATAATCATATGATGTTAACTTTTTTTTTTTTTTTTGCGGTTTTGGATTGAGGAAAAATTCAGATAACCACCATGAAACCATTACACGATGACAGATTGTGAAGTTTTTAAAGACATGACATTGACAATAGTGCAACACAATCAATATTATTTAATTGTAGTTTTTTTATACGAATTTTGCCTATATATATAGAGGGCATCTTTTTAAGTATATGCCCCGGGCCTAAAAAATGATAGGACCGGCCCTGATGGTAACTTGCTCTTAGTGCCACATATCAGCTTGCTAAATCGAACGGTCCGGATATATATTTAAAGCACAACCGTGAATACAAAGTGAGATGTATCTAATTAACTTTGGGTCGGTGGAAATGATACATGCCATAGATTTGAGATTGTAGAAAAAAACAAACCAATTGTATGATGCCAGTGAGTAGAGTGTGCCTTAATTAATGGATCCTAATGGGTTTAAGGCTTTAAGCTTTATGATACCATCATACTTTCTAAAATATGTTGAATATGGTATATGAATTCTTTACACATACATATGTATTTTAGATTTTCATACAAATATAATACATTTTAATATAAATCTAGTCTCTGTTATATGAAAAATCAATTTCTATGAAAGTGAAATATATGCGTCCAGGGGCGGATGCAGCATTTGGGGAATGGGTCAAATGATCCCTATAATATATTTTTTTTTGTTATATTATATTTAGTCGAAAAATTATCAACCCCGATAAATTTTAAAGTTCGACCCCCCATATCTTAACTATCTTTTATAAAATTTATATATAGCAACTCTCGAATATTGTAGAAAGAAAAATGTGATGACTGTGTTTTTGTATGTGCATTTTTTTTTGTCTTGAAATTGAAAAGAAGATTCTCTCTAAATGCTTCTAACGCACCACAAAATACATGCACAAATTCAAATTTGATCGCGGTTTGGGAGACAAGTCGGATATGGTAAGTTGTTCTTAGTGCCACATATCAGATTGCTAAATTGAATGGTCCGGATATGTTTAAAGAACAACCGTGAATACAAAGTGAGATGTATCTAATTAACTTTCAGTTGGTAGAAATGATACATGCCATAGATTTGAGTTTGTAGGGAAAAAATGAACCAATCATAAGATGTAGTGGTATGGATGAGAACCCGTCCCGAATCCCGATTTCTAGACTCCTGAATTAGATGAAAATACGAGACTGAGTGACGTACCAAGTTGTGATATTCGGGATCGGTACTAGTACCGAATAGGGAAACCGGTACTAGTCTCGTTTGGTACTATTGTTCGATATACAACATATAATGCATGACGTACAATGCTAAAAAAATATGTAATAGTTATTATACCAATTAGTGACAATTTTTATAGTGTTAAAGCAATCATTACATTTTTATGGCGAAGGAACAAATTTTTAAAACTGGTCACGTAAAGTACAACAATTTACGTGACCAAACACCTTTTGTAACGTAATGCATTAAAAAATGAAAAAAAGTACAAATCAGTGGTCACGTAAAGTACAACAATTTACGTGACCAAACACCTTTTGTAACGTAATGCATTAAAAAATGAAAAAAAAGTACAAATCACGTAAATTATGGCTATCACGTAAATGTGGTAACGTCAAGTGTGGTTATTTTGGTAAAATGTATATAAAATGGCTAAAAGGTGAATAAAGATCTGAGATGTGGCTATTTTTATAATTACAACTTGTGTTAATAATTGATATATGGATTCCATTCTTTCACTCTCCTAATCCATTCAATTATCAGACATATTTTAAACTTATATTTTAGTCATTTCAATCATTTTTCATTTCAAAAACGTCATCTCTTTATATATCACCTTCAAAATCCTCAACTTTCATAGAACTGCCCCCATTCCTTCCTCTCCCCCAACACCCAAAAACTTTTGAGTTTAATATATACAGAAACCTTTTAATCTTACGTACTCTTGCTTTTGTATTTGATAAATTGATCAATAAGATATGGCAACAGAAAAAGCTAAGAAAGTAGAGGCTGAACATAAGTCTCGGGTAAGCAGCAAAGCCGCCACCCGGCACTAACATCATGGTGAAAAAGCATCAAAAGAGAGCAGTGATATGATGGACTGATGGGTCGTTCGAGACAATAGAAAATAGACTTTTTAAATATCTGATCAAATCAGATGATGACATGATTGACTTTTGACCTCGTATTGACGGAAGAAAATCAAACAAGATTTATCTTTTTTGGTCGTCCAAAATACCAAATCAAACATTAGAGGTAAACAAGACATTAGAGGAGAAAACAAACATCGCCTAAAAGTTATTTCCTTGTACCGGAATAACTGATACCTTACACCTTTGTATAAAATTCCTCAACAAATGAAAAGAAAATTTCGCTTAATATTTTGAAATAGTTTTAAGAAAACATTAGGTATTCTAGTATATTTATAAGTTAGTGATCGATGTTAACGCTGAATTGTAGTTCAAATTTGATCCAAGATCAAAATTAATCAACATTGTTATCAATCTTATAATAATTTATAACAGACTAATTTAACAAGACAAGTGCTTGTTTACAAGGATATATAAACACAAAATTAAGAAAACTTAAACAAACTAAACATATTGAATTCTTTCATGACCTTGCCAACATGCATACATTACTTGCAAGGTCGTTTTAGTAAGATCGATTGTGTAATTTTTTTTAAAAGACACTACCACTTATATATGTTTCATGTGAGACTTGAACCGCATCCTCTTGGTTGGGACAACATCTTAATACTGCTAGCCCAAAGGTCTTTTGATTGTGCAGTATGCACACAAAATGTTAGCATTAATCTTTTACAAATCTTCTATTTGAGCTCTCTTGGCCTCAACTTCACATTCCCAGTCATCGAGCATAATAATGCCAGCCTGAAAGAAACAAATTCATAGGAAAACTGTGAAATTTAGAGTATACAGAGCTTACTTTTAATCATACAAAAATCAAAATCCTGAGGATGTTTTTGGATTTTGATCAAAGCACAATTTGAGTTAATATATACAATTCAAGAGAATGATCGATGAAATGCCAACATAATCAGCAAATTAAAACAGGATATGGTAAAACATCCTCATTCAAGAACACAAGGACTCAAAGTTCATTTTACAAATTGAATGTTCTAACTAATAACTATGATGACATCTAGATAAACTCTTTAACAGATTGATGCTTGTGAAATTAAGGTCTGTACCTCAACTGCAAGGCTTGCAGATTTCGGTTGATTGAATTCCACAAAAGCATAACGATACCCATCCTATTTAAGCATTAAATTAAAGATTCAACATTATATACATGATGATAAGATAATTATTTTATATATAGAATCCAGGTAGAAATCTTGATTTATACCTCATATCTTCTGATATCAATATTTCGATGCTTAACAGATCCAAAAGCCTTGACTGCATGGGTAAGTGTTTTGCGCGTGACATATGGCGGTAAGTTCTTTACAAGAATAGTCTTAGCTGCAGAAAATATATGAACATAGTTTGGTGAAACATAAATGCTGTGATTATGAGAAAACAAAAGAATTTGCATTAAAAATGGTTGTTGAGGTACCACTATTAGGAATAACGTTTGATTTAGGAGAAGGAATAAATGATGATTCAGGGGTGGCAGGAACAATGCTCCTTGATGGCTCATCTGCCAACACTTGTTGAACCGGTTGTGGTAGAATTGGTAAAGAGATCATTTTTGTGACCTGCGTTTGAGAGCAATTTTACTTCATTGAATGATTACTTGGAACTTATATAAATAGATAACGAGAGGATAGGCTTCTGCATGAACTTACAGTTAAAGTATAATTTTTTTTGTTAACATCTTCATGGGCATTTGAAGAGTTATTGTAATTAATAGATACTTTCGTAGTGGTAGATTTATTGTTTTGTTCTTTTTTAAGAACCTTAGGAGGAGGTATCCTTTCAGCTTCTTTCACTACAATAATAAGAAGATTGATTTGTTAATTTAGAATGCGATAAACCATTATGTAATAAAAATACACTATATTAATAATTATCAAAATATGAGGTGTTATTCATTCTGATAGAAGAGATTACAATATTTATAAACAAAGGAGGCTAACTAACCAACTAACCAACTAACAGCTAGGTAACAAACTAACTGTTTATAAACAAAATAACAGAGAAGTTACAGCAGTAATATATAATCTACATCCCCCCCTCAAGTTGGAGGATCCGATAAACCCAACTTGTTGACAAGTGAAGAATGTTGGATATAACCCAAAGCTTTAGTCATCACATCAGCAATTTGAAGATGAGAAGGGATATATGCAGTCTGCAAAAATCCATCTTGGATTTTGTCCCTTGTAAAATGACAGTCAATGTCGAGATGCTTTGTTCGATCATGATAACATGGATTAGCAGCAATCTGTTGGGCTGATCTGTTATCACAAAACAAAGTGATAGGTAATTGAACAGGGATATGCAGATCCTTAAGAAGGTAAGTAAGCCATAGTAATTCACAAGTAGTAGCAGCCATGCTTCGGTATTCAGCTTCAGTGGATGATCTAGAAACTGTAGCCTGCTTCTTTGTCTTCCAAGAAACCAACGAATGCCATGAAGCCCAATCAGCATCCGTAAACCCTGTAACCTTTAAGTGAGATTGAACAGGATAAAAAAGGCCATTAGACACTGTTCCTTTAAGATATCTTAGAAGATATTTAGCAGCCTGTAGGTGTGGTTCTGTAGGAGCTGAAACAAATTGACTCAAATGCTGCACAGCATAAGAAATATCTGGACGAGTCATTGTGAGGTATAACAACCTGCCAATTAATCTCCTAAAAGATTCAGGAGATGATAAAGGTTGTCCTTTGTTGAGAGAAAGTTTCAGGTTTTGAGGCAAAGGAAAAGAAGTAGGCTTTACTCCTGTTAAACCAGCATCATGTAAGAGATCAAGAACATATTTGCGTTGATTAAGATAAGTGCCATCCTCTGTTCTACATATTTCAATTCCCAAAAAATACTTTGCTAAACCTAAATCTTTGATGGTAAATTTAGCATCCAAAGCTTGCTTTGTATCCTGAATTTCTTTCTCACAATTACCAGTGATAAGAACATCATCAACATAAACCAAGACTGCTATGAATATATCCCCATGACTTTTGACAAATAGTGAATAATCATGTTTGGATTGTATGAAGTCTAGGCTGATCAGAAACTTGGACAACTCTTGATTCCACTGCCTTGAGGCCTGTTTAAGACCATAGAGGGATTTTTTGAGTTTGCAAACTTGTCCAGGAGAAGCTTTTGTGTAGCCCTGAGGAGGTTTCATGTATATCTCTTCATCAATGTATCCATGTAAGAAGGCATTATTTACATCCAGTTGATGTAGAGGCCAACCTTGGCAGTAGCTATAGCAATTAATACTCTAACAGTTGCAAGTTTAGCAACTGGTGAGAAAGTGTGCTTATAATCTTTTCCTTCTTGCTGATCAAATCCTCTAATGACCAATCTAGCCTTTAAACGTTCAACTGTACCATCAGGCTTGAACTTTGTTTTGTAAACCCATTTGGATGATATGGCTTGATGATCAATGGGTAGATTAGTGAGTTCCCAGGTTTCATTTTTCTCTAAAGCTGTTAGCTCAGTGTTCATTGCTTCAATCCAATTAGGATCTTTGCAAGCTTGAGCAGAACTAGAGGGTTCCTGCACAGAAAACACATTTGCTAGAAAAGACATATGATTTTCTGGAATGGATTGAAGATCAGCTGGTGTGAAAATAGGATAAGTTGCCTGTCTTTTTGATGGAATATCTGAAGTTATGAAATCTTTAAGCCAAGCAGGCTTATTGATAGATCTGGTTGATCTTCGTTGAAAAGGAACAGGAGTAGGTTGTGGAACAGGATTTGGTGAAGAAGGAGGATTGGGTGAAGGAGTAGAGGTTGAAGGACCATTATCACGAGATGAAGAATTATGTTGCGGAATGGTGGTGGTAGGATCAGATGAATCTTCATGAAATGTGTTGAGTGGAAAAAGAGGTTGATCAACACAAGGAGATGAAGAATTCAGATCCTGAAATGGAAAGATAGATTCCTTGAAAGTAACATCTCTACTATGAAAAATTTCCTTTGTTAACAGATTATAAAGTTTATAACCTTTCTGACCAGGTGGGTAACCTATTAAAACACATTTTTCAGCTCTTGGTGCAAATTTGTCTTTATTAGGTTTGTTGATATTAGCATAACATAGACAACCAATGGTTCTAAGATGTGTATAGGAAGGAGTTGTTCCATGAAGAACTTCATAAGGGGTTTTCCATGACAAATTTGGCATAGGCATTTTGTTTATTAGATATGTGGCTGCAAGAATGCAATCTCCCCAAAAAAATATTGGGAAATTTAGCATGAATTTTGATGGCTCTGGCTGTTTCAAGTAAATGTCTATGCTTTCTTTCAACTACTCCATTCTGTTGAGGAGTATAGACCATTGATTTTTGGTGTGTAATGCCTTGAGACTGTATATAGGTTAACACTTTGCCATTGACTATTTCAGTACCATTGTCTGATCTGATAGTCTTTGGTTTAGTATTATAGTGATTTTGGACATAGGCAACAAATGAGGATAGAATGGTGGAGATTTGGTCCTTTGTGTGAATTAAATATGTCCATGTGGCTCTGCTTTTATCATCAACAATAGTAAAGAAATAATGAGCACCATTTAATGAAGGTGTTTTATAAGGCCCCCAAAGATCAACATGTATTAGTTCAAAAGGAAAATTAGTAGAAATATTACTTCTAGGAAAAGGTAATCTGTGATGTTTGGCTAAAATACAAGTCTCACACGAGAAATCAGAAAGATCAACAGTCTTGTATTTATTAATATGAATCATTTTTGACAAGGAAGTATGTCCCATTCGGGCATGAAAAATATCAATATCAACATCAGTATTATGAACTGAAGCAACAAAAGAACTGTCCCCAGTAGAAGGTTCAGAAGAAGCTTTGAGGGTATATAGACACCCTGGCCCTTTTCCAACTGCAATGATTTTGTTAGTTGAAGGGTCCTGAAAAACACAACAGTTGGGATAAAATTGAGCTATCAACTCTTGAGACTTAACAAGTCTACCTACAGAAAGGAGATTGTATTGAAAGTCCGGAATAAACAACACATTAAAAAGAGTTAGAAGAGGACTCAATTTAATATGTCCAACCATTGTAACAGCAACTTGACAGAGATGGGTTTTTTTAGAGTTTTGACAGAGTGAAAAAGATCAATATGGGGTGACATGTGATCAGAGGCACCAGTATCAACAATCCAATCAGATTTCATATTTATTTCAGCATGGCAGGATAAAGCAAAGGCTGAATCATTGAGAGTTATACCTGAGGCAGCAAAGTTTTGAGTGTGTTCCTTGCCTTTGAACAATTTTAGCATTTCTTGACAAACTGCTGTCACTAGGTTCTGATCTAAGCCATTGTTGGAAGTATGTAGCTCATTTTCAGATGCCATATCAAATGGAGTATCAAGGTGACAATTCACATGTGCAGCTACTCGAGTGGGTTGCTTCTTAGCCTTCTTTCCTTTGTACCAATCAGGATATCCAATCCTTTCAAAACACTGATCATATGTATGACCATCTTGTTTGCAAAAATTGCAATGTTTCTTACTATCAGACTTCTGTTCTGATTTATTTCCTTTGTAACCAGTTTTAGTATTAGCAAAAAAAGCAGACGGCTCAACCAATCTGTTTGTTACTTGTTTTTGCTTTTCAACTTGTTGAACAATGTAGTAAGCTTTGTTGACATTTGGTAGAGGATCCATGGAAAGTATATGACTACGAACAGATTCGTAATCATCATTGAGCTTCATAAGGAATTGAACCAATTTGGAGCGATTTTCAATCTCCAAAAATTTATCGATAATTCCACATGAACACTCATTCATCTTCCCACAGTGACACGATGGAATGCCATTGAGATTGTGTAATTCATCCCAACAACGCTTTAATTTGTTAAAATAAGCAGCAATACTGAGAGTACCTTGTGAAATATTGCTTAATTCATGTTCCAGTTGGTAAATGAGCGGTCCATTGCTTTGACCATAGCGTTCGGTAATTTCTTTCCACAGATCAGATGCAGATGAAGCATAAAGAAATGCTTCTGATAGCTCACTTATCATTGAATTCAAAATCCAGCAGGTGACCATATAATCGCTCCTTATCCATCGTTGAAAATCAACATGATCATTTGCAGGTTGACGACAAGAACCATCTATGAACCCTAGTTTGAGCTTCGCACCTAAGGCCATTTTGATGGTACGACTCCATGCGAGGAAGTTGTTTCCATTGAAAGGAGTATTTGTCAAGATCATACCTGGATGATCTGAAGTGGCAAGGTGCAGAGGATCACTGTTTGCAGAGATTGTGTTGGTGTTGATAATGGCGGCATCTGGAGTTGCCATGGCAGGGAAGAATTTTTAGAGAGGATCAGTTTTGCTCTGATACCATATCAAAATATGAGGTGTTATTCATTCTGATAGAAGAGATTACAATATTTATAGACAAAGGAGGCTAACTAACCAACTAACCAACTAACAGCTAGGTAACAAACTAACTGTTTATAAACAAAATAACAGAGAATCACTTCTGTTACAGCAGTAATATATAATCTACAATAATATTACCACTGTCTAGTAAAATTTGATTTCTATCTCCAACATTGTCTTTCGTAGAAGTGCACTTATCTTTCGTAAGAACAAGAAAGGCTTCGGCTAAACACAAGAAGAAAGAAGATAAACGCAAAATCAAACCATGTCAAATTAAACATCAAGTAAATAAACAACGCGGGAAATTAACTTACCTATATGTATGGGGATATCTAGAGAGGTTGAGTCGATAAACAAAAAGATGTCGTTGTGCACATAGTAGCCCCTGGTTTGTGGTGCTAATAAAAAAGTTTGAGAAAAGGGTTTCAAAATTGTATCTTTTCTCAGAATTCCTTGTACTCCTACGATGATTGAGTCCGCTAAAGTGTTCATGGCATTCACATCAAGTAGAATGGTATCCCAATGTTTGATATCAAAAGTCTTTATCTGGTTTGCAATTTTCTGATCCAAAACCAAGTGTGAGACAAAGTTAGCTTAAAGAGCATTAAGAGTAATTGAATTGTAACAAATAACCATTTGACAAATCTGAACATCACTATATATATATATAGATGTATGTATGTATATGTATATAGTGATTCTTGATTACCTTAATCGTTGTGAAAGATCGAACTGATCCATTAACATCTGGGCGTGATAAAGTGCTTTCCTCCTTGTAAAATCTATGAGTGTGGTTAGGATTTCTATAGAGAATCTTATAGTACTGTTTTACAAAAGCTTCTGCAATGAATTGGGCAGAGGGACAGTTTCCAGAAGTATGATGTTGAGTCTTTAAATTAGTGGATGCAGATGAAGCTTCATTAAGCCTCATGATTCTTGTCAAATCTGCATAGTAAATAAAGTAAGATTCATAAAATTGGAATCCAAGATTAAATTTAAATTCATATATAAGGAATGATTTTCACACTACTACACACTTGAAAAGATATGAGTTAATTAAATGATATCTAGTGCATTGTCGTGGCATGATAATTAATCAGGTATGAATACAATTGTAACTCAGGAATTTAGATAACAATATGTGCAAAAAATGTAAAAAAAAAAAAAAATTCAGTTGATTAAGGAATATGATAAGCATTAAGATATATATTTTTATCATAAAATGTAAAGATCATCATCGGATTTCCTGTCTATACAAAACAAGTTGACAAAATCGATCTTCAAGATTAAAAAACGATCAAACTAGCTTTTCACAAAGTTAACACTGTAAACAAGTAAAAATCCTAATGAAGTTACAGCAAAAGAAAAAAAAAAAAAAAACAAACCCATTTATTAGTTTTGTGGACGTTTTTTTTTTAAGAACAACCTATGAAACTATGAAAAGATATAACAATAAAAGGTTCATAAAGCTATGAAAAGGAGAAGCTCAATGTTTTGTGCAATGAGAGAAGGGGTATATATAGCCAAACAATGTACCTCCCATGTGATTCGAATACCGCAAAAAGAATGTGAACTCTCGAATATTGTAGCAAGAAAAATGTGACAGATTGTTTTCTTATGTGTGCATTTTTGTCTTAAAATTAAAATAAAGATTCTCTCTAAATGCTTCTAACGCATGACTAATAAACCACAACATACATGCTCAAATTCAAATTCGATCACGGTTTGGAATACAAGTAGGATATGGTAACTTGCTCTTAGTGCCACATATCAGCTTGCTAAATCGAACGGTTCGGATATATTTAAAGCACAACCGTGAATACAAAGTGAGATATATCTAATTAACTTTCGGTTGGTGGAAATGATACATGCCATAGATTTGAGATTGTAGAAAAAAACAAACCAATTGTATGATGCCAGTGAGTAGAGTGTGCCTTGATGGATCCTAATGGGTTTAAGGCTTTAAGCTTTATGATACCATCATACTTTTTAAAATATGTTGAATATGGTATATGAATTCTTTACACATACATATGTATTTTAGATTTTCATACAAATATAATGCATTTTAATATAAATCTAGTCTCTGTTATATGAAAAATCAATTTCTATGAAAGTGAAATATATGCGTCCAGGGGCGGATGCATCATTGGGGAATGGGTCAAATGATCCCTATAATATATTTTTTTTGTTATATTATATTTAGTCGAAAAATTATCAACCCCGATAAATTTTAAAGTTCGATCCCCCATATCTTAACTATCTTTTATAAAATTTATATATAGCAACTTTTCTATTAAAAAATATAAGAAAGACGTACAAACTTAATAGTTTGTTATCCATCAAATATTAAAAATATACATAAACCTATGTATGAATTTGATAACTATTAATCTCTCTTTAATATTATTGACTTTAGGCTAGAATAAATTTTGTGAATCACTGATTTATTTTATCTTTATCATTTATTGTTTAAGTGTTTAATTTATTATCAAATGTAAAATATTAGACTACTAAATTGTTTTTTGTTCAACACAAAATAAATGTAAGTTAGAATGTTTATATAGATTATTATTGTTGATATGTTAACATGAGTATTATTAAGTTTTTATTTTATATAATATGAACCAATTTTGAAAAGAAAATTATTAGGATCCAAAAGAGAATTGTTTGTCGATGTTTCCAAAGATGACCTGATAACCCATTTTCAAATTATGAAAACTCGTAGAGGACAATTATAAAATCCAATTTCTTTAGGTTTGTAATTAATTTGTAGTTTTTATTTATATGTTTTTTATTTAATCAAGATAAACTGATTCGAATTTTCGAAGTCTGAATATTTTTTAAAGGACCACAAACATTCGTACTTTCGTAGCGTTGTTAAATTCCGACTGCTAAATTTTTTTTTTCCTGGATCTGCCACTGTATATATCATAAATATAAAAAGGTTTGTGTATCATATAAGTGTATGTTCAAAAATGTGTTAGTTATATATGATTTAAACCAAAAAGTAATGTAAAATTGATTTTTGTTTCTCCTTGTAATATTGTAATGTGGGTAGTGAATGTGATACATCTTTCTATGAATCCAAATAAATATCAAAATTTTATCAAATTAAATTATATTTAGGGCACATCTCATGTGAATATAATTAATGGCATCTCTTGTAAAATATAAATTATATAAAAGAAATTGATATTACAATTAACATGAATCACATGCATGACATGTGAATCTTAATTATTTATATAAATTGATATTAAAAAGAAAGAATTATGGTGTGAATATTATTAATCTTATGTGAATGCCTTCACAGATTTTGTAAATATTGAAATGAAATGTTGCAAAATAATACTAATCATGTATATACCTTTGTCATTAACCATTTAAATTTTATGAAAATAGATCACTGTAAATTTTTATGTATATTGAATTCATAAACATATATTTTACAAATTAAAACAAAGAGGCAGTACTGTTTTGTATGGCTTATTGAGAGGGGTGATTGAATTATTTCGTTGGAATAAAAAAATTTGTTTGTTAGAATTGGACTGAACAATTTCGCAAGTAATGCAATTTTTTCTGTTTCCTTTATTTTCATTCCAAGAGAAGGAGTGTTTTTTTCCACTTCATCGTAAAATGGAATGAAATATATTTTGACTTTTTTTAGTGTTTAATAACTACAAATTAGTTATTACTCTTAAATTTTCATCAAGTTGTTTTTATTTTTTCAAAAATTAAATATAAAATATATACTATCACTTATTATAAACTTTGTTTGAATATACACATGTTGCATATAATATGATAATGCACTTATTACTTTAACATTATAATGTACTTAACTCTTATGCTTTTCATACATACATATATAATTTTAATATAACGTCCTCATTAAGTAATTTTATAAATTTTGTTAAAACGGTAAGTTTTATTGTATATATAATATTATAATGCATTTAATTTTTATGTTCTTGAATTTAAAAACAAAAACATTTAACTCTTATTTTTTTTTTTATGGTGATACGATATTCATAGTTATTGTTCCAATGAAGTATATAAGTTCTTATCGAATAATATTTTTAAAATTATAATCATGCATTAAATTGATCATACATTATTAGTAATTAATTAGATACATTACATTCCTATTATTATTCATATCTACCAAACAACTAAAAGTATTAACTCATTTCATTTTTATAGGCCGGCCCAACGTGACAATGAATGGTAATGATTAATTTCATTACCTTTTTCATTCCATTCCATTTATTTGTTATTTCATTATGTCCAATCAAACGCAACATAAATTTATTATATCAACTTGTATTGATACAAAAAAAATATATATATATTGCTCAATCTTTATTTATAAATGTAACACCCATTTTTGGGATAGGTACGTGGAATTATTTCATTGGATTAATTAATTGATTTGGGACCCAGTGATATAAATTTGTATTTTGTGTTAGCGGGATCGGGTATTGGGTATTAGACCGAGTTAAAACAGAAAACGTATATATGTGTGAGCTACTTGACTTGTTGCTTCACAATTCGCTTCCAAAATCAGAAACTAAAAGTGTGTTGTGTGTGTATCTGGATTCCAGCAGCAACTCAAAACAGAAATTGAAGGTTCCAGTTGCGATTTAAGCTCCCAAGTTTGTCATCACCTTCATTCTTGAGTTTAAGGTAAAAGTTAAGCTTCAATTCGTGGGTTGATGTTGTTAGTTATGATGAAAAGGGTTTAATTGAGTTTGTGTATGTTTCTGATCAAATTCAAGGTTTATTAATTGTGTTATATTGAGCTGAAATGGGTTTGGGGGATTAAATCCTCTGGCTGTGAAGAATAGAGCAGACCTGCTATTGCTCGATCGTGAGCGCGGCCGCGATGTTCTTGAGATGGATCGCTGGCGGTTCGGGTGAGTGCGACCGAGATGGTCAGCGCGACCGCGATGGTCGGCCGCGATGCGGCTGGATCTAGGGTTAGGGTTTTGGGCTTTGAGAGTCGTGTGTTCGGGTCTTTGGGCTTGTGTGAGTTGCTCGGAACTGTGTATAGAGTTATTGGGTTGAGATTGTGATATTGAGTCATGTGTTGTGATTTCATGGTCTCGGGTTGATAGGGTCGGGAATGGGCAGGGAATCGAGACTGAGTAGTATAGCGAGCTGGGCAGGTGAGTTTGCATGTTTTCTTGAGATACTTGTATGATTATTTATTTAATACTGCATGATCCTTTTACTGAGTTTTCTTACGAGATTATTATGAGTTTATTATGAGCTTTTTATCGAGATATTATCATGCATGTATTATTATGCTTTATTGAGAAATGTGTTTACTTATATGAGATTTGAGACACTTGAGATATCGAGATACTAAACCGTACGGCTGGGCAGGGGTCGGGTCGCTCCCGATTCCCTATTAAGTCCTGACGACTGCTTTGTGCGGTCTAGGGATTTGGGTACGTGGATTCGTCCACACGAGTTGAGTATCTATCTGTGCTGCTTTGTGGGATCTCATATATATATATATATATATATATATATATATATATATGTTCAGTATAGAACGCTGAACCTTTTATTATCGAGTTTATCTTTTCATCGAGCTTTTATAATTGTACACTAACACTTGCATTCTCACCAGCTTTAGCTGACCCCGTGTGTTGTTGTGTGTGTCTCGGGTGATAGGACTGCTAGTAGGCCTGCTGGACCAAAGTAGGGATTTCTGTTGCATCTGTTGAGAAGTTAGCTATCTGTGCTAGAGGTACTTACATTTTGGTGTTGTCATATATACTTCGGATAGGTTTCTTTACTTTCAGGGATTTCCGTGACTTGGTTATGTAAATTAATGTTTTAAAACTATCGGGTTTCCACATATGTGTCTTGTGAATTGTGTAGAGATTATAATATTATATCCATGTCGACGTGATATTTATGTGGCATTGTGGATTAGTTCGAGGGTGTTACAATAAAAATCATCTTATTATCCTAAATTCATAAATCTAATTATGAAATTCACACTCATACATTAAACACAAACTTGAAGAAAATCATAAATTTTCTTAAATTAGTTATAAAAATTGTCAAAATTAACTCAAAAGTATCTTGGTCTAACGGTATAAACTAAAAAGTTATGGCTTCAAACTCTAATGCAGGCAGCCCCTTCAAAAAAAAACTGTATAAAAGTTTACATATTGTACAATACTAACAAATTGATAAATTTATACACTATATAAAAAAAATTCTTCATTAGTTGTAAATTTAATAGTTTTATACTTAGTTAACACATTTAAGCATTGAATTCATTAATTAACTACGTAATAGTTGATTTAAAATTTTAATAGGTTTAAGGTCATTTTTATCATTCAACTTTTAAATTTGCATCATTTAGTCATTAAACTATTTTTTGTACATATTTAGCCATTAAACTTTAGTTTAGTGTTCTATTTTGAGAAAATGATTAAAAGTAATGGCTAAATGTGTACAAAATATGATTGTTTGATGGTCAAATGTGTACAAAATTTGATATTTATTGGTCAAATGTGTACAAGATATGATACTTTTAGTAGCCAAATGTGTACAAGTTTTCAAGGTTAAACATGGACAAAAATAATTTAGTTGCTAAATATGTACGTAAAAGAAAGTTTAAGGGCTAAATGTGTAAAAAATAGTTCAATTGGTAAATGAGACAAATCTGAAAGTCGGATGTAACCTAATATTTTAAATTAAAAAACTATAGCTGTATATAGATCTTATATCGAAGAGGAAAAAAAATGTAGATTATATAAAAAAAATTAAAACTAATAGTTATTCCAAGAAATTAATTTAAGTCAAAACGTGTGATGTTAATTTTTCATTTAATTAAAAATAGTTGTACACTTGTGAAATAAATTATGATTCACACTTCAGAAAAAATGAAAATTTGATCATCCAACTATTAGATTTGTCTTATATAATCATCAAAAAAAAATTTCATACATTAGTCATTAAACTTTAGTTGACTGTTTTATTTTACGAAAAATGTCAAATCGGTCATTATGCTGACGTGTCACTGGCGTGATATTTTGGATGACGTGAATGTCACGTGTTTGACCATCAAAATATCATATTTGTCCCATTTTATCCACTAAACTATTAAAATGTCCATATAAGCCACTAAACTATTGTAAATGTCCCTTCCCAACCATTAACCTTTTTTTACTATCATTTTCTATGTTATTTACATGAAAACAAATAATAAATTTAGTTTGTTATATTAAATTGGACCTTATAATGACATGGATGCTATGTGTAGAAAAAATATAAAATTTTATGACATTAAATTAATTTTATTATATTACTAGATACAATTTTTGTCCATCACCACCAACAAAACCGGTCACTTTTATGGCACACATAACAAAATATATACGATGGAAGAATGAAAGTGGTCACTTTTGCTGGCTGTGGCAGAGGATAATTATATTTAAAATTATCAAAAGTTAACTTAATGTTATAAAATTTTAATATTCTTTTTTACACATGGCATCCATGAAAAAAATAGTCAAAATGAAAAAAAAAATTAATATTCTTTTTTACCATTTAACTATTGAAATAATAGTCAAAATGAAAAAAAAAACATGTTGCAAATTGACATTTTTTAATAGTTTGGTGGGTTAAATAGACATTTCAATAGTTTAATGGTTAAAATAAAACAAATATGATACATGATGGTGAAAATAAAACACCACTTTTGTACATGTGACATCCATGTCATCCAGTATGCCACATCAGTGGCATGTCAACATAATAACTAGTTTGATCGGATAATTTTTCTAAAATAAAATGGTCAATTAAAATTTAATGTCTAAAATGTGTATAAAATTAGTTTAGTGGCAATATCGAATTAATCTGATAGTTGGATTGTCAAAAATTAGGGGTAGCAATTTTGACCTAACGGGTGGGACGGTTAAATTGCCCCGTATTTAAAGAATAAGTTGGAAAATAAATTTTTTCAATGAAATTTTATAAAATAATATATCAAACAAATTGTGTTATGAAAATTTTTTGAAAATTATATAAAAGTTATGACTTTTTCCCGTTAATTCGTTTGACCAGTTTGCTTGAATGAGCAGAAGTTGTCACCATTGTAAAAATGAAAGATTAAATAAAAGAAGGAATGGTAAATTGCTTTAACTAGATGGGTCGGGTGATCCGGTTAGTTGATTAGAAATATTGATGACAACTGACAAGTGACAAGTATTTGTACTAAATAACAAGTTAAACAACTTTGAATGGTATTTATTTAAGGAAAAAATTACCAATAAGGATAATATAAAATACAAAATTTGATAATAAGGTATCATGAAATTTTTTAGATCAAAAGAGGTAAAATAAAATTCTATTTTTTGTCGAGAAATGACATGGAATTCAATTTTTAGGTAGAGAAGTGATCCGCAAATATTGTTTTTGCTAGAAAAGGAACCATAAAATTAAAAGTTTACCTCTTAGTTGGTAAGCAATCCATTTTTTATCAAAACTAAATTTTATGTTATCTTCTTTAGACTAAAATTTTTTACGTTATCTATATTATTAAGATTTCTAATCTATGTTATTTTTCTTTGAAAATTTATTCTTTCGTAGATGCAATTATGCAAATAATCCAGTCAAATTAAGGTGCATAAGGTTGCATAACATGTTCTGAAAAAATATTTATGAAAAAAGGTTTCTGAAAATTCAGCTAACAACTTGGAAGTTTAAGAATTAAATCGTAAATGAAACAATAACATGTTTCAGTTTAATTGTTTAACTAGTTTATTAATATGTGTATTACACGGTATATATAATAAATATTTATTTCTTAAAACTATATAAAAATAACATTAAAAATTAATATTAAATATTTATAAATATATAAAAATAATTTTAAAATTTTAGTTTAATGAAAATTTAGTTAGTTAATAGTTAAAATAGATTTTAATAGACTGAATTGAATTATATTTGATTTGATATTATTAATAATTCTAGTAAATGACACGACAATTTGTAAAAATGACAAGTATACCAAAAATAGCAACAACTTTTTGTAGTTTTACCGTTTATACCAACATTATTTATTTTTTATCATTAATAGCAACAACTTTTGTATTTTTTACCGATTATATCAACTTTTGACCTGGAAACCTGCTATAGCAGGTTACCATCAATAATACCAACAACTTTTATCATTTTACCAATAATAGCAACAACGTTTTATATTTTTACCAATAATAGCAACGACTTTTAACTTTTTACCAATATAAAAACATATCAAATTAAATTTTCATTTATCTTTAACTAATCATTACTTTAAATAAACTAAATTTATGAATATCGAAATGCAATCAAATAAGTTCATAATCCATTTTTTTGCTTAAATTTTGTTATAAATAAATCAAATGCAATGTGTGCCTATAAAAGAGATAAAAAAATATGTTTTCTATAGACATTAAAATATGAAGATAATTTTGATGCGTCGTATTTTCATGCATAGCCGGGTTTTATAGGTATGATAGGGTCGACCATTTAAGTGTAACATTACAACGTGAAACTCAAATCAGTTTGTATAAGATGTCATTGAAATATAATGAACACATTATGCTACATTTGTATTCTTTTTTGGATACTTAGTTCAACAATATTTGCATTATTTATTTATTTGATAAATAAATGAATAATATTATAAATAATTATGACTAATCCTGGATGATTAGTTGTTTATTTGTTGCATCCGTTTATTTTATGAATAATTATATATGATTTAATAATCCAATTATTCTATCTCTAACAAAATTTGGATACAAATATAAATTATGAACTTATTTGAACGTCATATGATTTTCATAAATTTAAATCATATATAATCATCTATAAAATAAAGGGATGTATCTTTTAAATAGTATCATTTTATTCATCAAATAAATAAAATACTAATTATCCATAATTAGATCATAATTATTTATTATTATTCATTTATTTATCACATATAATGCAAATATTGTTGTAATAAGTATCCAAAAAATAATACGAATATAGCATAATGTGTTCATTATATTTCTGTGACATCTTATAATGAATTGAGTTTCACGTTGTCATGTTACACTTAAATGGTCGCCCCTATCATACTCCTATGAGGCTATGCATGAAAATATGACATATCGAAATTAGGAGTGTGCCAAAAAACCAAAAACCAATCTGAAACCGAAAAAACGGGAACCAAAACACCAAACCGTTAGGACTTTGAATTTTCAAAAACCAAAAATTTCGGTTTGGAGGTCAAAATAAACCGGAAAAAACCAAACCGAACTGAAGTTTTATTATTTTAAAATTTATAAATACTCTTCCTTCATTACATTTCTTCATTTAAGTTTTTTATTGAAAGTTTTAACTTTTCAATGTCTAAATTTCATATTAGACTAAAACTCACTTTGAATATTATGATGATTATTATTGTTGTATTATTATTGCATTTGTATGTTGTCATGGTTCGAATGATAAAATGATTTAATGTCTAAATATTGCTTGTGAAAGATTGTATTAAGTGTATTATTATTGGTAAAAAGTTAAAAGTTGCTGCTATTACTGGTAAAAATATAAAACGTTGTTGCTATTATTGGTAAAAAGATAAAAGTTGTTGCTATTAATGGATGGTAACCTGCTATAGTAGGTTTCCAGGTCAAAAGTTGGTATAATCGTTAAAAAAAAATACAAAAGTTGTTGTTATTAATGATAAAAAATAAATAATGTGGGTATAAACGGTAAAACTAAAAAAAGTTGTTGCTATTTTTGGCATATAACCCTACAAAAGAAACCAATGTTGTCATCTATGATGAATTCAAGTTTTAAGTCAGAGATAACTTTCTCAATATGAAAATTGTCAATAATTTTTGAAATATGGTTTTCTTCACGTTGTAATATGAAACCATTTGAAATGGAATTAAATTTGGACAAAAAATCCCCATTATAATTTTTTTTGGTTACGTCCACTAACATTGGGTTTATTATTCTCATGCAAATAGTTCCTCGTTGAACCAGAATGAATATAAGCCATCATTTGGCAGATTTGTAGATGTTGATTTAGCTAAAAAGAAGCTTTCACTTAGAAGCTTGATTGATCATTCAGTTGTAGAAAGTTTTGCAGAAGGAGGAAAGACAATTATCTCATCCAGAGTTTATCCGACACTAGCAATTTTCAAGAATGTACATTTACATTTATTTAACAATGGTTCTGAGGTCATCACAATTGAAAGACTGAATGCATGGTCCATGAAAACAGCTCACATCAACTAGACTTGAACATTTCATGTCATACAGTTTTAGAAAGGTATGAAATAATTAAAGGATATCATATTCTTGTTAAACGAACTATATTTATCAATTAAAATCTTGATGAGGAATGATTATTGTATTAAATGAATTGAATGTGACTGAACTTTCGTATAACAAATTTGATATATATATATATATATATATATATATATATATATATATATATATATATATATATATATATATATATATATTCCATTAAAGCATGCATCCTTTTGTGAGCGAAAGATTGGGTCATTGCATGAATACAAATCATAATTGGATGCTCAAGCATCATAATTTAGAACCCTAGCATCAAATACTCAATATTGCCACCAATGACTCGATAAAAAACCATTTATACGAGTAAAGTGATAACTATCACATTTGTTATAAGACACCAATCGTCCTAAATTTGAATTTATTTCAATTTCAATTATTGGGTTCACTCGTCTTTTAAAATGATGATTTATATATATGGCACGTGGTTTATATCGTATCATGAGTTTAACTAAGTTGGCATGAGTAAATGAGATATTACTCCTACAAACACTGACCCGCTCACTATATATCAGAGGACGACATGACCTAACAAACTATACAGGCTTGGTTAATTGAATTATACACACACACATATAGTTTTATTCGCTAGTTCGAAAAATAGGATAAGATGACAATTGTATTCTTCGAAACCTTTTATGCAATGCCGACCTTAGAGGGGGAGTCACGCTGGCTACTCTCAAGGACATC
Source organism: Centrapalus pauciflorus (assembly GCA_020465985.1). NCBI lineage: Eukaryota > Viridiplantae > Streptophyta > Magnoliopsida > Asterales > Asteraceae > Centrapalus > Centrapalus pauciflorus. The sequence continues at coordinate 394,886 of JAANYP010006088.1, forward strand.
AAATCATCAAGTGACATTAATTTTTTGCTCAAATAAGAAATATAATAAGTTTTATTTTGTTGTTCAATATTCATATCTAGGATTGTAAAAAAAAAAAAACACGAACGATGATATGTTCATGTTCATTTGTTTAATATTGGCTGAACAAAAAATGAACACGAACATAAATAAACACGAGAGTTTCTGTTCATAATCATTCGTTAAAGAAATGGTCTTGTTAGTGTTCTTTTATGTTCATTCATTAAGCTCATAATCGACATAAACAAACATTAAACCACCGCTAAACGAATGAAAATAAATAGACAATTAGATGAACACTAGAATGAACATAAATGAACAATTAAACAGATACAAACAAACGAACATAAATTGAACAAATGAAATCTGTGTTTATGCTTGTCATTTAATTAAACGAACACAAATTTGTTTTTATGTCATTAGTTTGATAAATGAACTTTGTGTTGAACGCTTTGTGTTCGTATCTTCATTATCAATGACAAAAATTATAATCTTAAACGCTGGAAATAATGAAATCAGAAAATATAACATTTAACAAAAGAATATTAGTGTCAAAATCACAAGTTGTGCTAGTAGAAACAACGAGATTTTCGCTTTACTTAATCAAATAAATCTTATTAATTTCTATTCACACCACATAAGAAGTAACCAAACGCTTTTAAAAAATAGTATGTTGTATTTCTAAATTTTTTAAAAAATATTATTATCCTATATTGTTTTGAGCATGAAAATGTTCATGCGTACAATTTTTAAACGAAACATATATGTTTGGCTGTAGCAAAGATGAGATGTTAGTTGATACTTTTTCCATTCAAAGAGTTAGAATTACTGTTATATGAAATCATGGGACATGCATTTTGAGTTGATAGAAACTAACATCTAAAATTCATTTTTTCAATCAAACCCGGTTGGATGAATTTTTTAAAGAATAATTTTGTCAGAGATTTTTCATATTGATTATATGTTGAAATTTTGTTTTATTCAACTTGTATTAAACCTTTATATATGTATCATTCATGTTAACTATGAATAATATATGTAAATACACACTACTATAGAAAAATTAAGACGGAATAAATGACAAATCAAAGTTCTATTCAATCGTAAAAATTCAATGTAGATCGAAGAATACTATACGGTGTTAATATTTTAAAACTAATATTATTTATTTGTTCATTTTTCCTAAAAAAAGATGATATTAAAATCATTCTTAAAAGGTTACAATATAATATCACACAGTTTGGTTTATATAATATTAAGATCGGTAACATTTATAATATTAAAATGTTACACAGTTTGATTTATATATTATAACAGAAACTATTTTCATAACATTGATGTGATATTTTTATGTTTAATAACATTCTAGAGTATTCTAGAATTTCTTAGCTTACTAATAAAAAATGATATATTCTAGAATTCTCATTTACATAGTATCCTTACTATCCTATAAATTTGAGGCCCTCCCCATAAAAAGGCAAAGACCATGCCATTTATAGTAAACCAAAGAATGAGTGCGTGTCACTTAAATTCTAGAGTAATTTTAGGAGTGATTTTCCTCCCAATCTTCCATTCTATTTTTCATGGGTTTGAATGAGTGAATATGATCTTTAAATATTTAAAATTAAATTTATTATTGCCCATTAAATAATAATAATAATAATAATAATAATAATAATAATAATAATAATAATAATAATAATAATAATAATAATAAGTTTGTCAAAACACATTTCATTTTTCATATAAGAAATAAATGAATTAAAAATAATTTATTGTTTAATTAGTATGATGAAGTCAACACTAGCTATTTAAGGGAACGCCTAGTTAAATGGATTGTCATCGCTTTTGTTTTTTAAAAAATTTTCTTTTGCAAATTAAAATATTTGCCTATTTTTAAGGAAAACTATGATGTACAATCCGTAATCTTCTGGGGGTTTTATGTTGATTTTGTGTCTTGCTTTTTTATTGAGTAACTAAATTCAATCTCCCAATCCATTTGTTATATTGATTTTTGGTTTTATATAAGGTATATTTCATTGAATATTTTATAATCATTTATTTATTTGTCTATAAATTAATGTTAAATTACAATATTAGTTTTGTGTAACTATAACTGTGTTCGTTATGGTAGTATTACTAGCTATCACATACAAATTAATTTAATATTTAATATTGAAATTCATGTTATTACAAGTATCTTGAATTCTAATATATTAAGACATGTAAAAAAAAGTTTATTATATTTCACCTTAGTATTTAAGTTTTTTATAATAATTTTCATATAATTTATCTTTAAAAATTACTTTAATAATATATTTTTTTGAAAGTTTTATTGTTTTAATATTTAATATGTTTTCTAAAATAGCTACTTAAACAATAAAAAAGAATTAAAATATCTAAAAAATTAAATGAATTATGTACACACACATATACATATATACAAAAACGTATATTGATTATCCAGTTTTTTATAAAGTTTAATCAATTTATGTGATCATCTACTAGAAAGAATAACGATACATTTTAATCGTTTTAATAAAGATAATTCAATGAGTTTGTTGATTGTTCAACAAAAACATCCCACTTTTATCAAATATTAAAAACTTATAACTCCAATTTGCTTGGAAGAATAAAAAAATAATAAATGAAGGGAAATGAAGTTTTTCTTTTAACAAAAATAACGAATTCAAATAAGAAAAGGTAAACTGTTGAAATTCAATTAGTTTCACATGATTGAGTCTTTTTCTCTATAGTTACTTATTAAACCCACATAATTGAGATTTTTTCTCTATAACTACCTATTAAACCTCGAGTTCCTTCTTACACAATTATTGGCATTAGTCGTATTTTATCTTTCTTCAATTCAACATCACATATATTTGGATAATATATATACATCATCATCAAGATCCAAAAGTTTGAATTTTCATATATACTGATGTGTTTCAATAGATTTGTATGGATTTTGCCATTGTTGATATGTTTTCTATCAATGTTCCACAACTTTGGTGGAAGAGATGGAGTCGTGATGGCCACGTATCCCAATTGTCGAACCCAAACTCATAATCATGTGAAGGTAAAACAAGTATACAGAACCGGCTATCATTTTCAGCCAGAACGACATTGGATTAACGGTATGCAGTGTTCTTCTCTTCCATGTATATTATCTTTGTCATTGGTTACAAATCATCGTTGATTGTATTATCTCATATATTTGTATTCTATAAGATTTCATTTTAACGAATCTTAATTTATGTCGATCAAAATTTTCATTTGAAACATGCAAAACATATCTTTTTTAGTAGGACATTTTTTGTCTATAAAACCGAAACTGAAAGTGTGGTTCCTATAAATAAAAAGTTGAGTTTGTGCGGTTTTTTATGATTTAATTTAAAGATTTGGTGCAACTTTTTGGTTTGTCCAAAATAAAATATTTTTCCCACTTATTAATTTATGGATCTTCTACGTTAACTTTTCATACAGTTAATTTTAAATGTTTAAACTTGTTTTAGAGTATTACATAAATACATAGACACAATTATGTATATGGTCTTTCTTGATGTTCATGACTTAAACAATATCATTTAATAACATTGCGCACACACACACATATATATGACTGTGTATAACCCTAGTACAATAGTTGTGATCTTTGAATATTTAAAAATAAACATAAGTTAAAACCAAAACATTAAAAACGTCTACAAGAAAACTTTAGAAGTATGAGACTTAAGAAAATAAGATTATGCAGAGTATGAAGTACGGTGCAGTTCAGTTATTAGTGGTTTTTTTAAAAGCACATAAATCAAACATATGGCTTTCTCTTCAGTTTTATTATTTTCGGTTTGGTTTTTGATGCTTCTTGGTTTTTTCTTTTGTTTGCTCACCCATATTTGAAGATTATAAAATCATCTCTGTACCTTTGTGATATGATGATTAATAATAAGGTTGTCTTATATAAAAATTAATTATATATTTTTACAAGGAATATGGTAGCCACTACAAACAAGTTTTGTTAATCTAATGGTTGGTAATTATCACATTGATTTTAAAATTATTTAACATACAAAAGTGTGTGTACATACATACATATATACACACGTATAAAAGTTGAAAATATTTTTTTTTAAATATAAAAAATATCTTTAAAATGGGATTAATAAATTCCTAAAACTTATGCTACATTTTATGGGAAACGACTGTTGAGTACTTGTAAATGTAAATTTCCATTCAACTTTAACATATTTTATTTTTGATGACTTATCCTGTATAGATTATTATTCTGTAGTTATTAGATTATTAACATTTTTTGTCTTATCAGTGTGAGAATAAATGAGATTGTTTGTATTAAGGTTAAATTTAACTATCTATTAGCCTTATAATAATGGCATAGTTCGAGACATACAAATTCATTTTGTTGGATTACGCGTCATTTAAAAAAGTTTAGCTATCTATTAAAGTAATTCCAATTTCTTATATCTCCATTGATTAATGTATTTTCCTCTATTGCATGAAATTTGGGGCTCGCTTACGTGGTCTCAACAAAGATCCAAATGGTAAGTTCTTTCTAGAACTTTCTTTTCCGTCCAGGATATTTAAAATTAGTTTCAATAAGTTTATTTGTTTTATTTTATATATTAACAGGACCAATGTATTACAAAGGATTCTACCACTTATTTTACCAATATAATCCTCAAGCAGCCGTGTGGGGTAATATTGTTTGGGCTCACTCTGTATCAAAAGATATGGTTAACTGGATTCATCTTAAACCGGCACTTGAACCATCAAAACCATTCGATAAATATGGGTGTTGGTCCGGATTCGCTACAATATTACCAGGTGATAAACCAATAATCTTCTATACAGGAATAGTTGACCTAAAACCAGCACCGGGCCACCAAGTTCAAGCCTATGCCATACCTGCCAACTACTCAGACCCCTACTTGCAAGAGTGGATCAAACCCGATAATAACCCTTTCCTTAAATCAACGGGTGAGAACATTTCGGCTTTTCGTGATCCCACAACTGCTTGGTTCAACAATGGTCATTGGAAAATTATCATAGGTAGTAGGCATAACCATCGAGGCATTGCTTATTTGTATCGAAGCCGAGATTTTGTTACATGGATCAAGGCCAAACATCCCTTTCACACTAAAAGTGATACAGGTATGTGGGAATGTCCAGACTTTTATCCGGTGTCATCTGAAGGAACAAATGGTTTAGACACGTCAGTATTGGGTAAAGATGTTAAATATGTTTTTAAGGTTAGTCTTGAAATGACTAGGTACGAATATTACACGATAGGGCGGTATGACCTCGTTGATGATAAATATGTCCCATATAACACCTCTGAAGATGGTTGGGGTGGGTTAAGATATGATTATGGGAATTTTTTTGCATCCAAGTCATTTTATGATCCGTCAAAGAAAAGGAGGATAATATGGGGTTGGGCTAACGAGTCAAGCACTAAAGATGAAGATATTGCAAAGGATTGGGCTGGAATTCAAGTAAGTTTACTATGAATATATATATAGGGAGAGGTTCTTTTAAGAACCTTAAAGATGGTGAGAACCTAGGAACCTTTTAGAGCCCTTGGATCAAAAGGGTATTTTTGGAATAAAAAATATTATCTTTCTCTCTCCACTTTTTTTATTATATGCATCTCTTTTTCACTTTGTCTCTCTTACTTTTTTTTCATTTTCATATTATACTTTTGTTCATTAGAATTGATTTTAATATTAAAAAAACGTTTTTTTATAAAAAAAATAAATTTTTTTCTATATAAAAAATTATTTAATTGCTAAAAAATTAATGTATTCTATATAGAAATATTATATGTCTATATAGAATGTTATATAATTCTATATTTTTTTTTGTAGATTAACATTATTATTCATAATCAATGTGTTTTTGATATATTTTATCATGTAATCTATGTAGAATATATGATATTTGACATTTTACACGACATTCTACGTAGATTGCATGACATTCTACGTAGATTGAATGTCATTCTACGTAGATTGAATGCCATTCTACGTAGATTGCATGCCATTCTACATAGATTGCATGACATTCTACGTATATTGTACATAAAATATGTTCATCGATACTCTACATAGAATATGACAGATTCATTTTCAATGTTTTATAATGAAGATTATTTGTAAAATATTAGATATATATGAATGTAATAGTTATTAGATGTTTTACATGACAATCTACGTAGATTACATGATAATCTACTTAGATTACATGATAATCTACATAGAATATATGATACAAGACTACTTGTAAAAAATCACACATAATCTATGTAGAATGTTATGTTTCTTATATATTTCATATATTTTTTTTTGTTTCTTATACATTTCTATATCTTTTTATGTAAATGTACATTAACATTCAATGTGTTGTTGGTATATTTTATCATGTGATCTATGTAGAATACATGATACTTGACATTCTACATGACATTTTATGTAGATTGAATGACATTCTACGTAGATTGTTTGTCATTCTACGTAGATTGAATGTCATTCTACGTAGATTGCATGCCATTCTACGTAGATTGCATGTCATTCTACGTAGATTGCATGCCATTCTACGTAGATTGCATGCCATTCTACGTAGATTGCATGCCATTCTACGTAGATTGCATGCCATTCTACGTAGATTGCATGCCATTCTACGTAGATTGCATGCCATTCTACGTAGAATGCATGACATTCTACGTAGATTGTACATATAATATGTTCGTCGATACTCTACATAGAATATGACAGATTCATTTTTCATGTTTTATAATGAAGATTATTTGTAAGATATTAGATTTATAATGATTGTAATAGTTATTGGATATTTTACATGATAATCTACGTAGATTACATGATAATCTACGTAGATTAAATGATAATCTAAAGAGAATATAATACAAGACTACTTGTAAAAAATCACACATAATCTATGTAGAATATTATGTTTCTTATATATTTCATATATTTTTATGTTTTTTTTATACATTTCTATATTTTTTATGTAGACTAACATTATTATTCAATGTCTTTTTTGTATATATTATATCAGTTGCATACCAAGTGTTTGATAAAATGTCTAAATGAAATCTTTTTTTTTTGTTTCAATGTGTTTTTGATATTTTTTTATCAGGTAATCTACGTAGAATATATGATATTTGACATTCTACACGACATTCTACGTAGATTGCATGTCATTCTACGTAGAATGCATGACATTCTACGTAGATTGTACATAGAATATGTTCGTTAACATATTCTATACAGAAAAAAAATATTCTATATAAACATATAATATTTCTATATAAAATACATTATTTTGTTTAGCAATTAAATAATTTTCTATATAGAAAAAATAATTTGTTTTATAAAAAACGTTTTTTTACTTTAAAAATCAATTATAATGAAAGAAAAATAAAATGAAAATGAAAAAAAGTAAGAGAGAGAAAGAGAAAAAGAAGATTTTTTTCTTCCAAAAATACCCTTTTCACACATTTTCAAGATTCTCCACTATCAAAGTTCAAAATAATTACAAACTTGCCATCCAATATATCAACCATTGATTATCATTAATCCAATGGCCATAAAAGGTTCTTAGGTTTCCACATTTTTTATGGTTCTTAGAAGAACCCTCCCCTATATATATATATATATATCTATATGTATATGTATATATACATATATATATATATATATACATATATGTATATATATATATATATATCTATATGTATATGTATATATACATATATATATATATATATCTATATGTATATGTATATATACATATATATATATATATCTATATATATATGTATATATACATATCTATATGTATATCTATATATACATATATATATATATATATGTATATATACATATGTATATATACATATATATATATGTATATGTATATATACATATATATACATATATCTATATGTATATGTATATATACATATATATATATATATATATCTATATGTATATGTATATATATATGTATATACATATATATAGTATATATATGTATATATATATGTATATATAGATATACATATAGATATATATATATATATATATATATATATATATATATATATATATATATATATATATATATATATATATATATATATATATATATATATATATATATATATATATATATATATATGACATAATTCCGTTTTATATATCAATTCTTATTTAATATTTGTTTTTTGTAGTTGATTCCACGTAAGGTTTGGTTGGACCAAAGTGGACAATATTTGTTACAATGGCCAATTTCTGAGTTAGAGAAATTAAGGCGTCGAAAGGTGGAGTTGAAAAATGTGAAAGTTAGCAAAGGTGACACAATTGAAGTTAAAGGAATTACAGCAGTGCAGGTTTGTAATTTTCTTTAGTAAATTTGATATGTTGAATATATGATATTGATTGATTGTTCGTTTTATGTAAAATGGATGCAGACAGATGTTGATGTGACTTTCACATTTTCAAGTTTGGAGAAGGCCGAGTTATATGATGAAGAGTGGGGAAAATTCCCTCAACATGATCTTGGTAAAAGTATTTGTGGTATCAAGGGTGCAACTGTTGAAGGTGGGCTCGGGCCATTTGGTCTTTTGACTTTAGCATCAGACAAGCTTGAAGAGTACACTCCAGTGTTTTTCAGGGTTTTTAAGACTGCTAATCACAAATATAAAGTTTTATTTTGTTCAGATGCTACTCCGTAAGTTGTTTCTCTCTCACTCTTTAATTAGGTGTTTTTGGAAGAAACTACACATTTTAATGATGTGGACTAACATAAAGTTTGCTTTTTTTTTTTTTTTTTTTTTGATGTAGTTCCTCACTGAACCCTAAATTATATAAACCATCCTTTGGAGGATTTGTGGATGTCGACATAGCCGAGAAGAAGCTTTCTCTTAGAAGCTTAATTGATCATTCTGTTGTTGAAAGTTTCGCGGAAGGAGGAAAAACTATTATCACATCAAGGGTTTATCCAACACTAGCGGTCATTCGTAATGCACATCTGCATGTATTTAATAACGGGTCTGAGACTGTTAGCGTTGAGAGACTAAATGCTTGGTCTATGAAGACAGCTCACATTAACTAGGGTTAACTTCGTCACATTTTTAGAGTAGTGGGTAACAAAACAAAATGATGTTTAGTTGTTATTGGTTTGTTAACTTATTTAGAAATGGTTTGTGTCTAATTCTTAGCAACATATTTTACATTAATTTATTTGAGGATATGCTTCTAAAACCTTAACCATGTCGATCAGGATCTTAATGGTCAAAATTATGGAAGTCGGTCTCTTCTTGATATTTGTTTAAAACTGATTATTTGATAATTGTGATTACAAATATAAAAAGTTAAGACAAACACTAAATTTACAGTGACACTTCTTGTTACTTTTACTAACTGATCATTAATTTTAAAACTCTGCAGTAGTTTTCCAAATGCAAACCCAAACACCACCTAAGTAAAAGAAATTAACTAAAGTTCTTTCGTCAATATTTATATTAAAAATGAACCCATGGTATAAACTTAGGCACATATCATGCGGAATGAAATTCGATTGAATCGAAATTGAAATTTTTATTAACAATATGCTTTTGAATTGGCATTTTGAATTCATAAAATGAATTTGTGTCCATTTTCTTAGTTCATTATCTCTGCATTCTCAATTCTCTCTATAAATCAGATTCATATCAATGTACCTCTTTTTGTACATACAGGTTTGCAAATTCCCTTGAATTCGAGTATTTTAAATTCCAGGTCAAATTTCGTTGACCTTCACATCCCTTTAGCACCTGTTGTGCGTCAACTTATTAGAAAGTTAGATATGAAAGTGATTGAATGGATCTCATTATACGATTCTGAAATATTTTTCTTATTTCGTTTCCTCATTTGCTTGCTATCCTTAGCCATTTACTTTCTTGGATCCCATCGTATTTTTTTTATTGTGTGTTTTCTATGTTTTATTATCAATGTAAATGCAGATTTTGGTTTATTTTTGTGTATTGTATATATGGATTTAGTGTGTGAAATAAGATTTTTCTTGTGTTTTTTGGTATAAAATGCGAAGTTTGGTTGTTGAAATTGTTTTGTGACAAAATTAAGGGCGTTTGGTTACAAATGAAGTTATGAATGTTTGGATGCAGGTTACTTGTTATAACAGGTTTACAAGTCATCTATTGTTATAAACGGTAAAATTTTCAAAAGTTAATGTTATTAATGAAAAAAATTAAAAAATATGGCTATTAATAGTAAAAACATAAAAGGTTGTTGCTATTTTCGGTTATTGACCCGATAAATTAAATAAGAAAATGACAAGTGTCAAATAAAAAGGAGATGGTGACTAGCGGCAATTTTGTTACTCTTTTAATAGTAAAGATAGATATAGATAATTAAGGTGCCGTTGAATTGGAGAATTTAAAAAGTCATTTGGGATTTAAATTTAAAAATTCTTTCATGACATGTTTGGATAAAAAATAAAAAGAAAAGATTTACCTAAATCTAACATTTCATATTCCCCACTTCTCCAGCTTTCATAATCCACACATCTCACTTTTTAAAATTCTATTATTTTAGAATCCATCATTTTAAATTCATGCGATTTAAATGACTCAGTATTTATACAAAAGATTCCACCTTATCAATGCGAGGCTAGAGGAGGATTTTATACCCCATAAAAATTCAAAGTAGATTCAGAGGACCTGCATCAACATAATGATGCGTTTGTATTTAAGTTTCATAAAGATTGTGTAGTTGATAATTCCAATACAGAAATCATTTCCAAACATTTAAACTCATCTATACTCATAATATTTTTCTCTACTTATCTAATTTCTCTTCTTTTTTTCAAACCCATAACCAAACCGATACCTCCTATCTATAAAAGGGTTAATTACGTCAAAATGTAATATATTTTCACTATTTTTCAATTTGGGTAACATACTAAAAATTATATATTTGAGGTAACATACTTTTCAAATCAAGTCAATCAAGGTAATCGTATCGGATTGAAATGAATAAAATTACTGACATGACAGTTACTTTATCCAGTCATCAGTTTTTTTAATTTATAATATTATTTAATTATTTTTAAATTTACTCAAAATAGCAAAATATTATCAAAAAAATACTTTAAAATTGCACAAAAAATTGCACATCATATAACAGTTAAACTGTCGTTACTGTAAAAAATGCTGACCAGATAAAGAAACTGTCACATCAGTAATTTTTACCTTTCAATCTGATATGGTTACCTTGATTGACTTTATTTGGAAATGTTACCTTAATTAGAAAAAAATTAATATGTTATCCAAATTAAAAAAAACTGTGACAGTATGTCACCTTTTGATGCAATTAACCGAAATGATGAACAAATCAGACGCTCCCTAAGTACTGAATTGGGCATCACCCATTCACCCCCATTCATACATAGAAACGAGCGATCCAATAAATTAATACACACCGGAATAGACCATAAAGTTTCTTTAAAGAATATTAAAATTTAACCATTAAATCAACCATGTCGAGTCTCTATTATTGATCGGGAGGATAAGAGATTGGTATGAAAGCAAAAAACAAAACATGAGGAAGGTCATCAATAAAGACAATGAAAAGGATGACTCATCATTTGCCTTGGAGTAAATTACATGAATGGTCTCTATGATTTATGGTAAGTAATTGATTTGATTTCTCAAGCAAATTAAATACACAGATGGTCCATAAAAGTGAATTTCTGTAACATTTTGATCCGTCAATCTAACTTTCGTTAGTTTAGCCGTTAATTTCAAGGGTATTTTTGTCTTTTTACCCAAACAAAGACTATTTATGAAATTATTTAGTAACTTTTATTTTTTAAGAATTTCTTATATTATTTATTTGTATTCATTACGTTCTTGAAGTATTCATATATGTTAATCATGTTTTTGAATAATTCATCCAATTTTCATAATAATAGGTTTTTAGTGAGTAAAAGTTATAATGTTATTCTAAAGGTCAATCGTGCCACGTGAGCAGACATTCTCCCTACTCAGTCGGAAATAAATATATATAATTAGCCTATTGTATAAATATTTAGTAATAATTAAGAAGACGAAGTATTCAAGCATGATTAGTCCATGTCAATATAATTAAATAACTTTTTTACAAATTAATAAAATTGGATCACGCGTAGAGCATGGTTGTTAAGATTGCGAGTAAGATCGTAGGATCAGTCGATCCTACCAAGTGATTTCAAGCAGGATCGGTGCAGGATCGGTGTAGGATCGTTTTATAGCAAGATTGGATGTAGGATCGTTCACAGGATCGTAGGATCGGTCACCGATCCGATCCTACTTTTTACTCGGTTCGGACTTTTTTAAACAGGTTCCCGTGGGATCGTTTACTGATTCAATCCAACTTTTTACCTAGATCCAATTATTTTATCAATCAGGATACTGAATCAAATTATAGAATGTATGATTTGTTGACTTTTTTCTGGATGACCGTAAACATTTTAAACATGCATGTACGTTGTTTTCCTATTTATTGTATAAATTTTTTTTTTGAAGTGTTATATAATTAATTTATAATATAAAATCACAAATTATAGTACCTAGAAAAAAAATTAAAAAGTAGTGATTTTATGATAGGATCTTATGATTTTGACGTAGAGTACTAGAGTTTATAAAAACATATTTATCAAACAACACTTCATGTGAAATTTTCAAAAAAAAAATTCATTATATATATTTCAATTAATATTAAAAAGATATTTTGATGATTAAAAAAATTTGTTAAACTTGTTGGTAAATTTTAATAGTAGGCATCTTTAAAAAGTTATTATTTAAGGGTTAATTTGATTTGAACAGCTCCGTAACAACAAGGGGCATCTTAAAAGATTTATTTTAAATTTAGAGAGAGAACTGGAAAAAGAACATAGCCCCCGGCGAGGATCGAACTCGCGACCTTTCGCTTACGAAGCGAACGCACTACCACTATGCTACGGAGGCGTCAGATGTGCATTTCCAGTTCGCAACAAATTTGACTTGTATACCTCGAAAATCTTAATGTTTATCATCTTCAAAATATTAGTAAATTTATTTTTATAATTTCCAAAGCTGAATATTATCATGACAAATTGAAACTCCTTTAACTTATATGTTTTATCAAGTTAAACATTTTTGTTACATTTTCATAATAACTTTCTCTAGATATTATTTGATATGGTCAATTACTAAAAATAGAAACAACTTTATGCATTTATAGCAACATTATTTATGTTTTAGCATTAATAACATCAACTTTTAAATTTTTTTATTATTTATAGCAAAATTTATAAAAGTTGTTATTATAAATGATAAAAAGAATACAAAAGTTAATGCTATTAAGGATACAAAATACAAAAGTCGATGTTATCATATAAAATATATAAAAGTTGATACTATTAGTGATAAAAATTAATATTGTTGCTATAAATGATATAAAATTAAAAGGTTATTATTTTTAGTAATGATATTTCTCTCAAGTTTCCAAACAGAAATGCAATGCTTGAACATTTGTTATTTGTTGTGGTGGTTGATTTAAATTGCCTCTGATGTGTGGTGATTGTGGTCTTCATTGTCTCTTGTGTAAGTGGTACTTGGATATGATAAAGAGAGACGAGGAGATAGAAAGCATATACAAAAAATGATAACGGGTATTTTTCTTAATATATGTTGAAATAGCAACAACTTTTTACATTTTTATCGATTATAACAACATTATTTTATTTTTATCAACAATAGCATCAACTTTTATATTTCTTATTATTTACAGCTTTCGGTGACCTACAAACCTGTTATAGCAGGTAACCTAACTTTTTTTATTACATAAAAATAGCAACATATTTTCATATGTTTACCAATAACAACATATCATATTATAACCAAAAGTAAATGTTCATATGAAGTGATGTTGTTGACTTGCTGCCTTCTTCTACTTCATCTCCATCATCTTATATTTCTTCTCTTGTGAACTACTAATAGAAATAAAAAAAAAAAAATAAGAAGGCCTCGAAATTGATTATCTCCTCAAAATATCTAATGTTCTCGTCAGCCTCATCATGTTTTTTCTTTGATGCTCTCGCCATTTATCATCTCCCCTAAATCACGTTCGGATCTAGATTGATCTGTTCTTGTCATTTGACTTGTCAATATGAAATTGACATCCTTCTCGATCCCGTTTGTAGCGAAGGAGGATGTGCACCGGTCACCACAGAATCCCTACGTATTGTCATATTCATTTTCATTCTCCCTCACTTAATTAATTGTTGATAATTCTCGATCGGATTAAATCTGGAAAACAAAGCTTGTTGCCAAGGGAAATCAAATTAACGGACAGGCTTATCTCAGATCTTTAAACCAAAGGGGTGAATGAAGAGATACAAATCTGAAGTAAATCTGGAAAAAGATAGACAAATTTGGAGCAGATATATATATATGGAAGAGGAAAATGATTTCAAAGTTGGAGAATATCTAAATGTGTTCTAGATTTATCACCGTTGATCACGTTCATCTTGTTCATAACCAAGTTTCCAGATCTGATATGATATACACGTGTTTAGGTTTTATTTCGTGTTCAAGATTTGATTTTGATTTCATATTCTTTGGTCTTCGATTTTGTTTGGATATCATTTTCAAATGATAATTTTGATTTTGTTTATATATCATTTAAAGATTTTATTTTGTTTGTTAGAATTTCTTTGAACGATTTGAATTCAGTAGTATGTAACGGATTGTGTGTATGTAACAGATCTTCTTCTTCACATTTGGTTTTGACTTAATTTTGTTTTGAATCCTAAATATCTTCTTGGATAATTAATACTCATGTTGTCAGATTATCATGATACAGAAGTTATAATTCTAAAGTTAAATATTTTGTGTTATTTGGTTTTGATATTAATTTGTTGTTGTTATTGATAAAAACATGTAGTTATTTTTGGTGATAAAAAAGTTAGGTGACCTGCTATAACAAATTTGCATGTCACCCATGACTATAAACGATAAAAATACAAAAGTTAATGTTATTAATGATAAATAGTAAATAATGTTGCTATAGTCGATAAAAATGAAAAAAAAAACTATTGCTATTTTCAGCATATAACCCAGATTTGATATGCTTCGAGGCTTGTAAAATTTTAAGAGAAAAACTTTAGAAAAAGCTATAGGACTTTAATTTGATACGTTGATATTATTGATAAAATAATTAAAAGATTATCATCGGTAATAAAAAAAGGTGTGGTAACCTGCTATAAACAGTAAAAAATACAAAAGTTGATGTTATTAAATATAAATGATAAAAAATAATTAATATGATTGTAAATGATAAAAATAAAAAAAACTTATTGTTATTTTTTACAATAGATTCTTATTTAGTAATATATTTTTATTTATGATTTAAATTATTTATTTTTTGGTTCCTTCAAATAATTATTTGGGAATATGACATGACATATGTGTGTAATTTAATATTGTTTCGATTTTGGCCGCATATTTTATGTGCACATTAATCTGTGTACTTTCAAAATATTTCGATTTGATAGTTCAATAACCTTGAAAACAGATACTATCGGTTACCATGCTGACATGTACTTTGTCAATATTTTTTATTTATGTTGTGTGTGTTAAAAAATGTTAGAATTCAAATTGTGTACTTTTAAGAGGGTTCTGATTTGGTGGTTAAACGACCTAATAATCTATATCAACCTGTATTAATATTTAATTCATTGACGCTTCTTTCTAATTAGTATTATATCATTTTTTGATTAGTTTTCAAAAACATTGATAGTTGAGAAGCATGGTAATCAATAACAGGGTCCTGTATAGGGGTGAGCAACGGGTACCATTTTCCGAACCCGAACCGGTACCGGTTCCGACCGATACCGAATTAATATATTCGGTTCGGTATTCGGTTTTTAAATTAGCTAAAATTCGGTATTCGGTACTTTCGGTTCAGTATTCGGTTCTTAAATAGCTAAGATTCGGTATTCGGAACCGAACCGACACCATATAAAATTATACGGTTCGGTATTCGGTTCTTCCAAAACTAATAATTCGGTTTCGGTATTTTCGGGATCGGTACCGAGCTCACCCCTAGTCCTGTATCATCGTCTTTCTTCTAATCACTCTCACACCACTTTTCTAATAATAACTAATTCAATCAAGTAACTTAGTACGAAATATTTTTTTCGATTAATAACTTACTTGGGTGAGAAAGAGTATTAGAAAGAATATAAAATCTGATAGTAAAAATCACTTATGAATTCCTAAACTCGATCAATTCGAGTTCATTATAAAAGTGGAGTAAGAGCAATCCGAAAGGAAGACGTCAATAAATGAAACATCAGTGCACATTGATACTAATTATTATGTGGTCCAACTATCCAATTGAAATTTTTTTAACTACACAATTAATCTAAATTGGAACATAGTTAAAAGTATACAACCTAAATCACGAAATCATGATAACCGATAGTATTTGTTTTCAAGGTTTCAGAACTAATAAATCTAAACATTTTGAAAGCACACTAACCTAAATATATAGAAATAAAAATAAATATACAAGCTAAATTGAAACAACATAAAAACATGATTCCATATTTTTAATTATTTTTAGGGTTTAATATGAAAAAAAACCCAACATATTTTTGTGTTTTTTTACGAATTAGTCCCTCTGTATTATTTTTTACTAAGAAAGTTCTCAAGTTATTATTTTCAATCCGGTTCTCGAAAGAGTTTTGTTTTTTTTTTTTTTTCATAATCAACCTTGTCTTTTTTTCACAAAAAAGAACATGTTTCATTATTTTTCTCTGAAAAGTCCATAAATTTGGAGACTTTTTTGAAAAATAAAGAAAAATTCTAAAAATCACAAACAAATATATTACTTAAGGATTTTATTGGTAAAAAATAACACGGATGGACTAAACCGTAAAAACATGAAAAATATGTTGGTTTTTTTTCCCTTGTTAAACCCTTATTTTTATATGAGTGTTTAAAATAGGTTGCTGTTGAATGTTCTTGGCCTCTTGGTAGGGGTGAGCAGTATTTGGTTTGTAATCGAAGAAACCGAAAATCAAACCTAACCGAATTCGATTTAGACCAAACCAAATATTAAATTCGGTTTTCGAATTGGTCTTAGACCAAATCGAATTTTAAATTAGGTTTATGGTTTGAATTATGGTTTCACTAAATGTAGACCAAACCGAACCGAATTACCGAAAAAAATTTAAATATTTATTAAATATATATTATACATATAAATTTATAAATCTTACAAATTTAAAATGGGCTTATCATTTATCTATTATCTATTATCTATTACTATATAATAAAGGAGCTAAAACGGTTATCTTTTCCACGATCGTTAATGTTGAAAATTCTGAACATACCCAATTAAAAATTGACACCTGCTCTTTCTCCCACGTTCTCCTCTTTTTTGGCTTCTGCAATTGAAACAGTTTTGACGTGCATATATCAGGTGAAACTGAAAGAACGAACATAAATCTATCCACCGTCTCCATCGCTCGCTACATCCACCAACAATGGCACCAGACCACCACCAACAACCATAACCGGTGCCTCACTCCCTCCCGTTCTAAGTCTTAACTACAGTTGTGATTGAATATTAGGGTTTATTACATTATATCTTGTTTTCTCCCAGATTAAAGTCGTGACTGAAGGTCGTAAATCACTTTGTTCATCTTCAATCTCATGGATTTTGTCTTTAATCATCTTCAACTCATCCATTTCGACATATGGGTTTCAAAGGTAAGTGTCCTTTACTTTACAAATTGTAAGGACCATCATCAAAATTGTTTGTTTCATCCTCAATCTGATGGACCATCATCAAAATGGTAAGGACTAGGGGTGAGCTCGGTACCGGACCGAACCGAACCGGTACCGATCCCGAAAATACCGAAACCGAATTATTAGTTTTGAAAGAACCGAATACCGAACCGTATAATTTTATATGGTGCCGGTTTGGTCCCGAATACCGAATTTTAGCTAATTTAAAAACCGAATACCGAACCGAGAGTACCGAATACCGAATTTTAGCTAATTTTAAAACCGAATACCGAACCGAATATATTAATTCGGTACCGGTCGGTACCGGTTCGGTTCCGGTTCGGGTTCGGGAAATGGTACCCGTCGCTCACCCAGAACCACATCAAAATTGTCTGTTTCATCTTCAATCTGATGGACCATCATCAAAATTGCAGGGACCGTCATCAAAGGTAACCGTCCTCTACTTTACAAATCTATTTTTTTTATTTTCTTCAATCATGTGCAACCGATCTTTTTCTTTTATTTTCTTCTGCAATACGTTTCCACTTACCTCATGATTCCATACCAATTTATTTCCACAGATTTCAGTTTCTTCACAATACGGTGAACTCTTCTTCCTTTCACTTCATCGACGATTATCATGTGCTTAGATTTCTTCTCGTTCTCCTGTCTTGTGCTTCGATTTATTTTGGAGATTGATTGCAACTGCAATTCTTCAACGGGTTGCTTCAATTAATTTCTTTAATTTTTTGTATCAATTCGAATTTGTCTATTTTTATTTCTATTTGATTTGTTTTATTTTCATTTCTATTGTGTGTGTCAGGTTAATTGAGATTACAAAGTACGAACAGAGGTTGGGATGAAAGGGTGAAAGTGTCAACTCTTTACAATGCCACATGAGGTAATCCTGACATTTACAAGTGTATACAATTGTCTATCATAATTTGTTCAAAGTGTTTTGTTGACTATGCAAACTTCATTATTGTATGCTTGGGAGTTGGGGCTAACTTCACCATCGATCTCATTGATTATGGCTTTGCTCTTTTTAGTGCGCAATTGAAGTTTCTCGTTGGAGTTCCAAATTTTGTTTCAATTTATCAAGTGTGTTTACGTTATTAAGATTCTCTAAGGTAGTGGATCTTCTTATGGGATAACTTATGAAAGTTCGTATTCGTTACTTATGCTTACCATTTTCTGCTTCGTTGATTGCAGCAAAGCATTCTCTGCATCTATGAATCAATCTTCGGTCTATTTCAGGTAAATTTCAACACCCCTTTTTACTATGCTAAATTGTTCAATGTCATTATACAACTTGTGGTTATTCCCATTTATGTATTGATGGGTTTTGGGAAGATCACCACCAGTCCATTAATGCACGTTTCCTACTTTCAATTTTCTATCTAAATTTGATCAATATTACTTTTCAAACCATTTAGATTTTGGTTTACAATGCTTTCGTTAATAAACCATCAAGTATATCGGAAAAAAGATTGATTCTTAACACATTTTCTTTAACAAAATTATATTCTTTTCGAACTATTTTGATTTTGGTTTACAACACTCTCATTTCTAAACCAGGATTGAATTAGACATAGAGTTGATTCTTAAAACATATTTAATAAAATTTAAAGCATAAAAACTATGCTTTTCAAACGTTGTGGTCTTGAATTGGACAAAAAAAGTCTTCTATGTCAGAAGTATTAGGGGTTTTAATAACCTTTTCTAAATGTCATTTAGATGCATAAATGAGCCACCAGACAACTATTTTAGCATCAGTTTGGGACATGTTTTAAATGATTTTGTTATAGATTCTGACAATTCCTGTAGAAGTATCTTAGGTTGCAATCTCTACCATTTTTTCATCATTTAAAAGGCCTAATTAATCTGATGTTGTTTGGGTTGGGGCAACAAATTTTAAGTACTGGTTTCGATGCTATATTTGCTACCGCTTGGTTGTTTTATTACGGCTGAAATGCTGCCACTAAAATAATGACCTTCTCTGTTTATCTTATTTGTTTTGATAGTCTTGTAAGCCAGATTCGCTACACAGCCTTAATTGTGTAATCTCTACCATTTATGCTTTTTTTTTTTCATCGTAGTATATTCCATCTTACATGTTCATATATTCATTGGCATTATGACATCATATAAATGATATAATCATCGTTTTTGTGGCATTCTTCATGTTCTTTGTCTATTTATTCTACCCTTTTGAACATTTTGTAGTTGTTTAAGTTAATTGATTGTTTATACAATCTAGACTAATGCCACCACACCACTTGGGTTTGATCCCTTGATTTTTTTTTTTTGTCTTGTAATGTCTCAATGCACTACGTTGTATGTGTGGCCATCCCGTAACACGCCTTGCTTCAACGTGACTTGAATGATGTTTCTCGTAGGGGCTCGATCTCATTATGTAAAACCCAATTGAAACACAAGTCGTGCTTCATAAAATCTTGTATACAATAAAAACCCATGCTTTTCCTTGCCATTATTTACATTAAATTGATGCTAATTGTTTTATATAGAATGTCGTTGTTTTCTATTACTGATATATGTTTTACTTAAAGATGATTTCAGCTTTATTGTGAGAAGTAAAGGCTTGTACAAAATCATTTTTGAGCAATTGACTGCCATTGTTTATATAGGTTTATATAGGTTTAAGAGTAGGAGTAGGTTAGTTTGCCATTAAAAAAAATCAATAAGAAAAAGACCTTAAAGAGTTCGAAAACTTTAGCTACTTTGAACGGGAATTCACAGTCTGAAATTTTAAACACCAACAGTTCCAAGCACCAATTTTATCAAACATTTAATATGCATTAAATTTACTATTAGTAGCACTGTCAAGGAAAAACATCCATTCAGATGTATAAGAAACTAATGAAAAAAAGTTATGAGCACAAATCTGACTTGCCTGTAAGGATAGGTCCCTTGGTTCAAATTAAACAAACGAACCTTCCAAACTCCCAACCACTCAACAAGAATTTCATACTGACATTTACTTTGAATTGGAATTGGTTATCAATCTGAAATTTCAAACATTAGCAGTGCAAACATATTATATGCACCAAAGTTACAATTAGTAGCAAATAGGAGGGAAAAACACTCATGTAGATTTATAATAAAATAATGAAAAAAAAGTTATATT
Source organism: Centrapalus pauciflorus (assembly GCA_020465985.1). Classification (NCBI taxonomy): domain Eukaryota; kingdom Viridiplantae; phylum Streptophyta; class Magnoliopsida; order Asterales; family Asteraceae; genus Centrapalus; species Centrapalus pauciflorus. The sequence goes on from JAANYP010006088.1 coordinate 415,906, forward strand.
AGGAGCACAATTTTGACTTGTCTGTATAAGAATTTGAAGGGCAGGTCTCTTGGTTTAGACAATAGTTGATACATTTTGTTGTACCTTATTCTTGACATCTTCATCTTATCTTTTGGTTAATCTTTTGATTCAATTTCGATCTCTCTCGTCTACAAAACATGACATCCTCTTATACATCACAACCGATGGATTTATATTCTTACAGTCACAACCGTTTCGAATTTCACCATGAAAATTGTTCCTGGTTTCACTTTTCCTGGCTGATTGCTTCTTCATCTTCCTTCTCACATTCAAGTAAGTTGTTTTTGTCATTGTATGTTTTCTTCTCCATCATCCATTTTAAACAAGTTTATATATAGTTTTTTAGTCTTCATTAAAATACGTTAATTTTCTGATCATCAGAGTACCAAAGCAACCGATTATAAATTCCAGATTGTGGTTGTGTACATTTGCTCCATTTTACATGTACCTTTCTTACTTATTTACTCTCTTTTCTGTTCGATCATTGTTGATATGCCTTGGTTAGGGTGTTTTTCAATAGTTGCATTTACTTCTATCTTTCTTTAGTTTGTACCATGCACACCAACCGTTTGATGAAATGTTTGTAGTCATCATGTTTTGAGCTCATATAAGCTCAAAACTTAGCTTGGTTCTTACAGGCTCCGTTTGTATGAGCTTGTATTAGTTCATGCGAGCTTGTTGAGAAATAAAGTTAAACCCCTTCAAATAAAATTTCGGTTAGAGTCTCCAATAGCCTAAACAATGGAGTTTACAAATTACACTAATTGGCTTGTATGGGTTCAATCCTTTTAGGAAAGCCTCATATATATCTAGCCAGCGTGAGCAACGTGTTTAATCTTAACCAACCCTTTGCTAATCGTGTTGTTCTCTTCTTTTCTAATAGATTTTTGTGATGATTTCCGACCATATGCCTTGGTTCACTTTTTTCCTTGCATTGCCATTCCTGTGATCGCCATCATGTTGCCTCCAATGTACACACATTCATCATATTGGCTATGGGATGCAGGTTTGATTTCATCTTTTGCCTTTTGCATATACTCAGAAGTCAGAATTAAATCATATTTTCTGAATGTTAAAAGTTTCAATATAACATCACGTAACTCTGCATCTCAAATTTGCTATATTGACGGTTGCACCTTTTGCTTGTATTTATATTGACCTCCATTTTTTTCTTCCATTTTCTAATTTTCTTGTTCATTATATGATTTTACCCGGTAATATTTTGCTTTAACTTGTCGTTTGTTTATGTATGCTGTAAAAACTCAATATCTTTCCCTTCCCTTCCTTTTCTTATCTTTATCTTGAATTATTCAGTTTTATCTTTCAGGATGCATCTTCTGCTTCATTTCAGCTTGCTGTTTTTGTTATTGAAGGTTGCAGTCAGGCACTTCAACCGTTTGTTTGTCGTTTTCTCAACCGTTGTATCTTGGACAAAGATAGTGTAAATAGCGATTTTTAAAAGATTCATATCATGCAATTATATATGAAATCTTCAAGTGTGCTCCACAAATGCTTATTGTTGTGGTACCAAACTTAACTAAGGAACTATTGGTTTGTCTTTCTCTTTTTGCAAATATAAACTTACTTTAAAGTATATTTCTTTACATATTATTTGGAATTTTTAGGTCTATGAGTTATTCAACTTAATGACCTAAAAATTCAGTGAGACATTCTCTGTGGATTTTCTTATTTATTTTCTGTTTATTGTAATTTACACACTGAGCAGGTTAATGTTCGGATAACAACTGTCAAGTTTGTTGGAAGACTTTTCTCAATTCCTGGATGTCATGTTGCCCAAGAGTATAATAATCTCTTTATAGAGTTTCTAAATAGTTTCTTAGACAAGTCTGCTAAAGTTAGACTTAATGTTGTATTATGTTCTAAACCTTTTTTTATGAAGGTTTCTGTCAAAAAGAAGGCCTTGAAAATGCTACTAGACGTGTATCATGATTATTATATCAAGGGTTCTGAAGGCATCATGAACTTAAGTGTAGACTTTGAACAAATACCTTGTGGTATTCTGATGCTTTACTATGACAAAGACACATAGTTTGGGTATGTAGATTGGCATATCTTGATTGACATAAATTTTCATGCATGCATATGTAACTTTTGTGAAATATCTCTCTCAGGCCTCAAATCATAGAGCATGTGCTTGAAGAGGATTTGTTTCTCATTTCACTTTCAAAGGAGAGGAGAATGCACTGGCTTTTCTTGTTTTCACATTTGGTATCAGCTCACAAGAGTGGAATTTTCAGCTCTGCCCATGAGAAGGCACTGACTGCTATTTTGTGTCAGAAGAAAAGGTAAATATATCATTTAAGCTTTAGGATTCAACCATATAACATCATTTATATCAAAATTAAAGGTTGAGGAAGCTGCAAACGATACAATTTACAACTGGACTCGTCACATAGTTAGTGGGCACACTCGCAAGCATCTATGTGCAACAATGGTTCTTGTGTTTTTTTGATGTTGATGCTTGCAAAGACGGATATTGTAACCGAGAGGTATAGTTGCTTATATTTCAAGATTTTCATTTGAAATTAAGGAATAAGCATGCATATTTCGTTTAGCAATGAAAGATTTCATTTTTAGTTTTTCCTTTCTAAACGTTTGGTTTTAAGTTCTATACATTGAATTATAAAGGTTATAGCAAGCATTCTTAACGCAAGTGCATTTTATGTCTTAATTCTATATAGTCCATTTGTCAAATAATTAGGACTATTTGAGAATTCTATGCAGGTGATTTGGAAGATATATTTTCTTGTGTGATTTTATGAATGCCAAATTTTGACACTTTTACGCATTTTGATTTCAATGTACAAGATATATAGGTTTTTTTAGACAAGGGAGTTTCTGACAAGGTTCCAAAGAAATCAAAAGTGTGTTTGTTTTTGCGCTTGATACAATTCTAGATGCCCTCCACATTTATGATGAAATCAAAAAACCTGACACAAAAATAAAGCCAAGATTAACCACTATATGTGTAAGTGTAAATGTTAGGGTCTTTGTTCTTTAAATTGTTTTGTTACCTTCTAGGAACTTAAACTTCCATACATTAATGTTTCTAGAACACGTCTTCAATCTACAAATGAGTTGAGCCGATTGCTCGAGCTACTCAAACGACTGCATGATTCATAACTTTGGTATGATGAATGTGATGGGATCATCTTGCATTGTATGTGACACAAGCTAATTTAGAGAGTTCTTTTTCTGATTTGTTTTTATTTCACTCAAATTTACATTTCAATTAGTCTAATTCTATGGATATGTAAAGGTTTTTTAGTTAAGGACAATTTGTGTGTTATGATTTGTATATGGTTGAATTCGAATATTATTTAACGGGAGGGTTTCGTTATTGTATGTTGATAAATCTGTGGTAAATTTTATTTTGACCTTTAAGGAATTGTAATATTTTTATATTGAACACTATAATTTCTATTTATCGGTTGTCTCTAAATTTTATTGCAAGTAGAGTCGTCCGCCGCAACGCGCGGGTATCATAACTAGTTTATTTAGTAATTGTGCCATTGTGGGCTGATATAATAACCCATTACTATTACCCAACCAACCCAAAGTCCAATCCAATTATCTAAATAATACTACGTAGAGACGTGAGGTCCTACAACCCTTTTTGAATTCGGTAATTCGGTTTTCGAACCGAACCAAACCGAATTGTAAATTGGTTTTCAAATTGGTCTGGCTCCTTTTAAATTCAGTTTGGTTCGGTTTTTGAATTAGCCGGAGTAGCTAAAAAGCCTAAAATAAAGAATTCGCGAAGATACAAAAGTTAGAGAAGCTTTCAGCTTCAGCAGCTTCTTGACTTCTTCCTCTCAATTTTCAGTTTTGGACTGCGATTCAGGATGATGAACCCTAAACTGGCTCGTAATTTACGCAACTTACCACCATTCATACACAGACACCTCAGCTCCCGTTTCTCTTCATCACCATTCACCTCTCATCATAATCAACATCGATTCCACCATTTTCCATCACATTCATATAACCTCCATAGCCCCAATTCATCCTTTTCTTTTACAGTATTTGGGCTTCATCATTCTGTTCATCTATCTCATAATATTCCCTCAAGTTTTGATTTTTCCTTAGCAAGTCGTCCTGGGTACTACTACTCCAACACCACCAATGCCTCGTCTGAAGGTATCCACAGTGAAAACCCTCAAAATTTAGCTCTGTGTAATGCTATGCATTTGCAAATTTCTCGGTTTTTTTCCCATCCCAGTTCCTTGGTATATGGTTTTCTTATCTAGGTTTGCATGCCTTCCAAGTGTTCGATCAAAGTTTCAGCTGATATTGTTTGTTAGTATGAAGAAGTTGGAAGTTGGAACTTCGCATTGATTCTTTTAAACATTATAGTTTGTACAATGATCAATTATTTAAAAAAAAAACTATGAAGTTTGTTGGCCATTTCTGCACTGACAATTTCACATTCCCTACCAAAACCAATCTCTTACTCAATGATTTGTTGTGTATTAGTTTGTTTTCAGGGTCTAAATAGCTTAAGGACCTATGAAACTCACTGGCATGTTTAGCATATTTTTGCAAAAAACATGGCAGTGTTCCGTTCATATCTAATTTCTCTGAGATCTGGCTACATGGTGAAGGCTTTGGTAGGATATATTAGTAGTCTTGCATCAACTATAATGAGATTTCCATGGCGTTATCTTGTAGACTAATGAATCATCTAAGGGCTACGACTCTAAAACTAATTACGCTTCTTGATCTTATCTGACCCGAGTATGGGTGATCTTGCAGCCGACACCAACGATGAGGTAGAACCAATTGACTTATGGGAGGAAGAGGATGAGACTGAGCCTGAGGTGTGTTCTAGCAGCTTTTGAAGTTACTCTGCCTGAAAACTTATATGATAGCTCCATCCATTATTCTTTATATTATATGCCAATGCTAATGCTTTGATATTTATAATAGATTGGAGATGGTGGAGATGGAGGCGGTGTTGTTCTGCAGAATTGTCCTTGGGGTGCGAAAGTTCTAGCAATTGCTCAAGATGTCTTGTTGCAGTTTGGTGACGACATAGAAATCTTTGCTTTTAAAACCTCCCCTCGCGGATATATTTATGTGAGACTGGATAGACTCTGTAACGAGTAAGATTTTCAATTATATTTCATTTTCATCATATGGTTGCTTTACATCCTCTTTATTGATATTGACCTATAAATTACATAAAGAACTTGATATATGTTATTGTGATAAGGTATTGAAACTCAAAACAATCCATCTATCTTCATACTGATAAAATGCACAAATTCTCCACCTTATACTTGTTTAAGCATTTGATTTCTACGATTTGGTCAAGTAATGAATATTTAGACTGGTTTAGTTTACACTCCAAATCATGCCCTGTGTCTAACAAAATTACAAAATAGATTTGAAGTGTTGTAATCATTTTGCTTTTGTATTAGATATGGATGCCCCAGCATGGATGATATTCAAAGTTACAGCCATGAATATAAGAAAAAACTAGATGAAGCGGGAGCCACTGGTGACATTCCCTGTGACCTGGCTCTTGAGGTAACTATTTTGGTACTTACAGTGAACAAGACATATGATCACTTGAATTATTTTTCTATATCATAGGACAAAATTCTTCATGACAAGTATTAGAGGTCAAAAAGGTGATGGAAAATGGTCTTGCTTTCTTTATTTGGAAGGTATCATCTCCTGGTGCAGATCGGCTTCTAAGAATACCAGATGATTTACAACGTTTCAAAGACATGGCTATGCGAGTAAGGTATATAGAACATGATGATCCTCGATGCCTGGAAAAGGAAGGAGTGTTCTTTCTGGAAGCCATGGAAGCAGAATCTGGGAGCTGCATATGGAGATTGGCTGATGTAAAAGAAAACCGAGATCCTTCATCTAAAGGACGACCATTGAGCCGCAAACAAAAGGACTGGAGACTGAAACTGTCATATGAAATGATCGGGCAGGTAACTTTGTACCTTGATTACCAATAAGATGCAGTCTCCAGTTTTGCTATGAAGGCTCGATTTGTAGTCGCCATTATGTTCTTTCATATTTGGTACGACATTAAAGGACTTGTGCGCCCATTGGGTGGAGAACAAAGAGAAGGTGGCTGGAATTTTCTACACACGCTTGTTGAGCCGGCTAACTAGTGAGAGATGACTTTGTATCTTTTTTATCTTTATGGTTTATTTTGAATTTTGAAACAATATACATCGTCGTATGTATGCCATTAGAAAAATTACACTTGTATGCATGTGAATATGTGTAGATGATGTTATAATCTGCAACTTTGTAGAAACAAAACACTTAAAAAGCAGCAAGTGGGAAGTTTACAAAGATAGAGTTACGGAACTGGTCCTTGTTCCGGAACCTTGGTTGACTTGGAAGGCGATTATGTCTCGTCATCCTTGTTACTAATCCTACTCTCGAGTATCGGTTTCTCCTCTAGGACCTCTGATTCTGCCTTTTTCCTTCTCCTTGATAGAGTTCGTTAACCCGTTGTCTTCTTTTCTGCGTCATCTTCTCCATCAGATTACTTCTCTGCAAGTTTTTTTCCTAGGAACTTCTGTAATAGCAAATCTACTACACAATCTAACATCCCGAAATTATACAAAGTTTATTTAGGATACTGAAGGCAAATTTGAGTGCCACCTGCACACAGTACAAGAATTGACTTATAAGAATCAAGTTGACTTAATTCAGTCGCAATTAGTATGCTTAATTGGGTCAGTCTAGGCAGTTTGATGTCAGAAACTATACTACGCCTTCTCTGTCAAATTTACTGCGCTGTAAATTTGATACAATGTTTTAAAGACTTGAACATTACAAAAATATTTGGCAGTTCATGGTATAATTTTTCATAAAGATTGATGTATCTATTAATAATGTTTCTCGAAATCACATCAATTTGAAGCTCAAACTTACTCCGTATTAAGTCATATCATGAACAAGAGATATCAAACAGTTTCAAAATACATTTTCAATTTTCATTGTTTGGATCAAATGAGCACAAAATGCTTCAAGAAAAGAGAGATCAAAACAACAAATAATTAAAGCTACCCTTGAAATCAGTCCATTTCTCTCCTTGTCCTTTCTTTGTTTTTCCCCATTGCACCGAATAAATAAGTTGAGCAAAAATGCTGAATTTTAGACTAAAATTTTAAAATTCCATTCTGTAGTTAACAGATTACAAGAAATTCAACTTACATCATTAAACCTGTTCTTAATAGCATCTAGGTATGTTGGTGTTTAGATATATGTGTATGCCTTGTGTGTGTGTGTGTGTGTGTGTGGGGGGGGGGGGGGGAGAGAGAGAGAGAGAGAGAGAGAGAGAGAGAGAGAGAGAGAGAACCTGGCCAAAGAACAAAGGGCTTATTGCTTGAAATAGCAAGGTACTTTTACGTTTTTTCTTATTCTAGCAATCAACTTTATTTTGTACCATACAAATGATACTACTTATATCTCTATCCTCTTTGATACAATACATCACCTGAGACTTGAGACTTGAGACTTGTTTAATCATGACCTGGCATTAGTTTCAAAGTTTGATTTGCCACCTTAAAAAAAGGGATAATTGCAAAAAAAAAAAAAAAAAAAAAAAAAAAAAGCCATCAACTTATTAGTTTTTTTGGATTAAAACCCTAAACCATTTTTCGTTGCATAGAAAACCCCGAACTAACTAAAAATCAGTAAATCAAGATTTTATCAATGGGTTCCCGGTTAAAACCGGTTATTAATCCTACATGGACCGGTAAATAACCTACGTGGAATAAATTCTAATTTTTTAAACCGGTTGCCAAGTATTACATATCATTTAATATCCCGTAGATGATGTAATCTCGTTTAAAAATTACAATTAAAAATTATCAGCGGGGGTTTAAATGATGTGTAATACTCGACAACCGGATTCAACAATTAAAATTTATTCCATGTTGGTTATTTACCGGTCCACGTAGGATTAATATAACTGGTTTCAACCGGTTATCCATTGATAAAACCTTGATTTACTGATTTTTAGTTAGTTTGTGGTTTTCTATGCAACGAAAAATGGTTTGGGGTTTTAATCCCAAAAAACTGATAATTTTAGGGTTTAATTATCCCTAAAAAAATGGTTAATTCAATACCATCTTCATCTTCAAAACCCAATGTGTTCTTGATGAATTTATATGCGTTCTTCATATGTTTCAATCTTCAAATCTGGGTTTTATTGTTCATGATCTTCAACCTATATCAAGGTTTTATTTTTCATGATCTGCAAACTAGAAGTTTAAAAGTTTTCAAATCAGGGTTTTAATCTTGATGTTTTATTCTTCTAGTGTTCTCTTCTTTCTCTTATTTTTTTAATCCACGTCAGAGGACATGTGTGTAAGTTAATGACATGGCTGGAAACCTGACATAATTCAAAATGGATGTAACTGGTTACTTGCATAGCAGGTCATAGATTGTTAAAATAATGAAGAAAATGTGAGTATGATATTTTCTATGGTACGAAATAAAGTTAATTGTTAGAATAAGAATAAAAGTAAAAGTACATTGTTATTTCAAGCAATAAGCACAAGAGCAAAATTAGGTAAAAGAAGGCAACGACGCCATTTTTTACGCACCCAAACATTGAGCTTTCAAGAATACCACCTCAAGGCAACCATTGCACAAAACCGAACACCCTTCTCTGGATTTACAGATGGGGGAGGGCTTTACTTTGACGGTTTGACCATTTTTCCAGTCTGAAGTTCCCGAAAACAGAGAAAGGTACTATTTTAAATGCACGATGTACAATTAGTTCTGGTTTAAAAACTTTCAGATCTTCGAAGCACTAAAAATTTACCAAATTGACACTATCTTTCAAGATAATTTACAAAATAAAAAGGGTTTCATTCCACTCTACTCACGCAAGGGGGGCACACAGTCATATGTTTGTATGAGTTTTTGAATCACCCACATTCGATTCTCTTTGCAGGTTGCTGCATAGAGTGTTAAAGGTGATTCATTTTTTATAAGATTCTTTTAAATTTCAATATCGTATGTCATGAAACTTGACTGTTTTGTAGTTATGTAATTTCTTGATTTGCAGAAACCGATTTCAGTGCTTAAATGAATGCTTCCAAGCAGATATATGCTATGTAATTTGCAGAGCAAACCCCCTTGTCCTGTTGTCCATTTCTATTGATTTGTTAAAGATGAAACTGAAAGCTGAGATACACAAAGTTCTTGAACTGAATAGAGGGGCAGTTTTGACTTCAGTAGTTAAACAGCAAGGGATCCTACTGCTGACAGATTTCTGTCCTGATAACATAAAAAGTGGCTTGATGTTGGGAATCATATAATCATAATGGGCAAATGGTGCGCCATTTATTGCGAAAGAAAGGGACTTGAATCTATGTCAAATTAATTGATACAATTTTTTGAAGTTTTCTTTTTCGACAATTATGTTAAATTTGATATTAAATAGCACAAATAGATTTTTTAGTGTTAAGGGTTCATGAAACATGATGAATGTTAGTTTTAGTAGTACTGTGTTTGACTTCGACATCAAAAGTCAAAATAAGTTCCACCCTTTTATGATTTTAATCATATGTTTCTTTATTAGTAATTGCAAAATTTGGAATCCTCTGCACCTAAATCAATATCATGAGCTTTTAAAATGTTGGATGGGCAAACTGGAATTCTTAACCTGAGACTTTTCATAAATAGAGTTATTGCAATTTTCATGAAACATTCCAAAAAACGAAAATTATTGCAAATTTCATGTGACAAAGTAGGGTATTATTTCATGAGATAATTATAATCATTTTGGACTTTGTTGGTTTTGCAGATTTCTCCCTCATTACTTAATTTGAAGACTTGTTGACGACGATAGAAATGAATATTTTCAAGCAGCTTCTACCACCAAGATTGGCATACAGTAGTGTCCGTGCATCTTGTAGAGGTGGACTTCCTCATTCATCTGTATTTCTGTAAATACTTCTGAATTCTTAACGTAACTTACCTTGAATCTGTCGCTAGATTTTGATATTTTTTACATAATGTCTCCTTCAGCATCTTTTTCATTCTTCCATTCCTCCTTGGATACTTCGGTACAAGTTCATTCTCAAGAACAAGAAGTAGTAATTGCTTTAGGTAGCAATGTGGGTGATAGGATTTATAACTTCAACGAAGCCTTGAAGCAAATGAAGAAATCCGGCATAGAAATCACAAGACATGCTTGTCTGTATGAAACGGAACCTGCTTATGTGACTGATCAGCCTCTCTTTCTTAACTCTGCCATCAGAGCCGTTACAAAGCTCGGCCCTCATGAGCTACTATCTGTCCTGAAGAAAATCGAAAAAGAAATGGGAAGAACCAAAGGGATTAGGTACGGTCCACGACCCATCGACCTAGATATACTGTTTTATGGGAAGTACAGAATTAACTCTGAAATTCTCACCGTTCCTCATGAAAGAATCTGGGAGAGGCCATTCGTTATGGCACCATTAGTTGACTTATTGGGGTCAGATATAGAAAATGATACGGTTCTATGTTGGCATTCTTTCTCAAAAAAGGGACTTTTTGGATCTTGGGAAGAATTAGGTGGCGAATCCTTAATCGGAAAAGATGGGTTACGACGAGTGTTACCGGTTGGTGATCGCTTATGGGATTGGTCAAAGAAAACTTCTGTCATGGGTATCTTGAATTTGACTCCAGATAGTTTTAGTGATGGAGGGAAGTTTGAGTCTGTAGGGTCCGCTATATCTCAGGTTCGAACCATGATATCTGAAGGGGCAGATATAATTGATCTAGGAGCTCAGTCCACGCGTCCAATGGCACCCAGGGTCTCAGTCGAAGAAGAACTAGATAGGCTGATTCCTGTTCTTGAAAAGATTCTCGAGTTACCTGAAATCGAAGGAAAGCTACTATCTGTAGACACATTTTACTCGGAAGTTGCTTCGGAGGCGATTAGTAAAGGGGTTCATATAGTCAATGATGTATCAGGTGGACGGTTAGATTCTCATATGCTTCGTGTTGTGGCTGATCTCAATGTTCCGTTTATCACCATGCACATGAGAGGAGACCCTTCCACAATGCAGAACAGTGAGAATTTGAAGTATGATGATGTCTGTAAAGAAGTTGGTGACGAGTTGTATGAGCGCGTAAGAACTGCAGAGTCATGTGCTGTGCCTGCATGGAGGCTGGTTCTTGATCCTGGGATTGGGTTTTCAAAGAAAACAGAAGATAATTTGGAGATTTTAATGGGATTAAAGAGGATTAGGAGTGAGATTGGGAAAAAGAGCTTAGGGGTATCTCATGCACCCCTGTTGATTGGGCCTTCAAGAAAGAGGTTCTTGGGTGAGGTTTGTGATCGGCCTTCTGCAATCGAGAGAGATCCGGGGACTGTTGCCGCCGTTACCAGTGGCGTTTTGGGTGGTGCTAATATTGTTAGGGTTCATAATGTCGGACATAATGTGGATGCTGTAAAGCTTTGTGATTCGATGCTGGATAGAGTTGGGAGATCTCGTTCCAGATGAATGTCTTTGCAGCAGCATAGAGTAGTTCACAATTTTTTGACATCTTGTTTTGGTTTCAAGTTTCTCAACAGAACTTTTGATTGTGGCTTTTGTCGAACATTTGATAAAGAAATTATGATTTCTGTATAAACGATGTGAAAGTTAAAATTATAGTCCAGTCCACAAAATGCCCATTTTTTATATAAAATGGCGCAACGATTTATACATGAATCTTATAATCCACCCCATTAAATCCCCTTTTTATAAAAGAACGCACAGGTCTACAAAGTTTTATATAAAAAAAAAACACTAGACTATTATCGGATACAATACACAAGAAACCAAAACTGCATCTTAGCTAGGAAACATGAATTTCCAGGTTCAAAGCTCAATGCTAGGAGTTGGAACTAGCTATCGTTCTGCTTCAATGCTTCAGCTTCAGCCATAGCCATGGGATCATCTTTGGTGTCGACTTCATCCTTCTCGCCTTCTCGTTCATCTGCCAGTTTTTTTCTATGCAGTTCTTCAGCAGCCTGCATTGATGCTCGGTTTTCTGCTTGAATGCGTTGCATTTCTTCTTCTTGTTGCTGTCGTTCAAACCATGTGTCCGCATCGGCCCAAACTGAAATTCAAAAAGCCACAAGGACTTTAACCAAATTCACATTCCAGAAGCAGTAGTTTAAGGGGAAAAAAAAAGGCTCAATGGAACTACAACAATTCATATGGTTCCAAGATAGATTGTTAAATGCAATTGAAGACTGCCTGACATAACTTATAGGCAATTCAGTAGGAACCAAGTTTAAACCTGCCTTCAGAATTTGGATGAATCAAGATAACCAAAAAAAGGAACTAGAAGTGAAGGCTCTAGAACAACAAACTTGATGCAAATTCCATTGTCCATCACCAAAACAGCTGCACGCAGCAACAACAATTTGTGTGGGTGTTCTCGGGGAGTAGAAAGGCATGTGATGACATGCACATTTAGGTGAAAAACTATCCTTGTTAAAAAAGCAATGAAGTTACTTACCAAGCTCTAATATGGAGACTTAAATATGCTCAAAGACATTGCAAAAGTGAATAGATCAACAATATCTGTGTTAAAGTATTAAACCCAATTGCCCTCATGAAGTCATGAACCCTTCATGCGATTTTAACATGATAAGAGAGAGGTAGAATAGGCTGAGGCGAAGTCCAAAATATTATGGACTGGTACATGCCTGTCTGACCCTGTATAGGATTGTAGCAATTTATTTTGTGTTAAAAAATCAACAATCACGTACGAATATGGGATTGAACAGTAACACGTAGGGAGAGAAGGATTCCAAAATATAAATTGATCACTGTTAAATAGAAAACATTAGCAGGTAGCAATCATGCATCACAACTTCTTATGTGCATAAGATGGTGGTTCCCCTTGATGGGAAAAAATGACAGCTTAAAAGGGAAGTATGCTAGTTCTACATGACTAAATTTGCATGGATCCATAGACGACACATTTGAAGTTCAAGAATAACATGTAGAGTTGGTGTTCGAATCTTTAGAGCACTGAAGCATGTGTAAGATTAGAGGATTCAAGCTATAACTAAAAAAGATACAAGGTCCTATATGTGACACGAACGAATTATATGGTTAATGTGAATATACCATCCAAATGCCTAGCTACTTCATTAACAAATCATGCACTATGATACTAGAAAGTAGAAACAATCGAATAAGATTAAAATATTGACCATTTCAATCAACATCATAATGCCATAAATTATGCATTAATAACATTATTAGTTTCTCTTCTTTGACGATAGTTGACATCTTACTGCATACAAGCCATGCAAATTACAAAAGAAATTGATCAAATATACCCATGTCAAAAGCCTTCTTTTTGACATGGTTTATCCCCATAATAATTAAACAGAAACTGAGGAGGTCCAACTGCAGGCCCGTGTTTCAATGTTTAAATGTACTAGCTGAGGGAAGCAAGTAACATGGAACTTACCTATTCACGATTCTAGCATCAGGAAGCGTTATTTGATTAAACTAAAGAGTAATTTGGCTAACTGAAACTATTGTTCAACCAGAACGTAGTAAACTGAATTTATGATCAGAAGTGAATGGTGATTACGTATTTACGTTGATTCCAATAACAACATTGTAGTAATTTAGGAATTATAGTTGAACCATATAATCCAAAGAACCATAGTAAAGAGGCTTTAACTGGTAGATGTGTGAGCTATACAAAAATGATGGAGTATGTCACGTTAATCATAAATACAATGGAAACGTATTAAATTGCAAAAGCTCCATAGGGTGGGGGGAAGATTTAGCAAGGATGTACATGAGACTATGAGTACATAACTCCATAAATCAGTCAAAAAGGTTAATAAAACCATGATATACCAAAAAAATCAGCTATTTTTAAGTTGCAATGCAATTGTAGATTTGTAGGACTTCATTACCCCTTAATTCATAAACATGGTACACATCTTGTATTTTTTTTTTTTTTTTCCTGTTAAGTATTGTACAATATAATATCCTATTCCAGGAGGAAGAGCCTATAGAAGGGATAACTACTAACTAATCATCAAGCAGGTTTCAAAGACTCATCAAGCTAGAGCAGAAGAGAAACAGAAAATCTATGTTATTAATGGATGGCATTCGTTGATCAGCAAACTCAAAATAACACCTACTATTAGATACGCATTTGGTCATTTTGTCACTTAACAATCTTTCTGGAAGCTAAAAAACCAGGTTCCAAAGAGACCGTGAAGATTCTAGTATGTGCCTCAATTAACAATCCATGAAATTATAAGGAACTCAAAATGAAGGCATTGAAAAACCTAATATCAAAATAATGGCTTCCTCAGTAAATATTGCAATGCCTCTACGGAATTTTTAGCCCCAAATGTGAAATTTAACGTCTAAACCTATACTGCTAACGCCATTGTAGAATCTCAATTCATGTACCAAACAGAGCAAATAAAATCTAGGGTTTAAGCCCAAGTTTTACGAAGGAGAAAAGAATACATACTAGGTTGAGCAGCCCAGCCCTGTTCACCGCCCTTAATTTTCTCTGGTAGGGCGTAATTGACGGTGAGTACACGACCGTAAAGCTCGGCACCATCCATGTTATCCATCGCGGCGGCCGCATCCTCTCGCTCCAGAAAAGTCACAAACCCAAACGATCGGTGCTTTTGCGTCGCCTGATCCAACGGCGTCTTTACATCCTTAATGTCTCCGAACGGTATGAACGCCGAATGCAATATGGTTTCATTCACCTCTTCTGCCAATCCACCTAATTAACCAACAAAATATAAATCACACAAACCAAAAGCATATTATTTAGCATCTGTGTGTCAATTAGTTCCTGAAATTGAAGTTGAGGGAAGGTTTCTTACCAACGTAGAGTGTGTTCTTCTGAACCTGTTGATTCATTCTCCCTGGAACACAGTATCGTCAGTGAGTCTCGACGCCTTATACCACGGAATGCCAAAGGTACTAAAAATTAGTGTGAAGAGTGTCATAACGCCATACTCAAAGGGGTGCGAATGTAATATGAGATTTTCGAATTTTTACCCATCAGTTTTCAAAATTTTAAAATCAACAAGATGATTTGATTGCTTGGTTATCAAGATCAATATTATAGCTAGGATTATTTTCATCTCTCCAAGATCGGAATCATAGGATCGAATCGGGATCGTAAGATCCTACCACAAATCATTACTTTTTAATTTTTTTTCTAATCACTATAATTTGTGATTTTATATTAAAATTAATTATATTACACTTCAAAAAAAATATTTATACAATAAATATGGAAACACTGTCATTCATAATCAAAATAATTACGGTTATTCAAAAAAAAGTCAATCAATCATACATCCTATAATTTGACTTACTATCCAAATGGATAAAATAATTGGATCTAGGTTAAAGGTTGGATCGAGTTGGTAAACGATCTCACGGGAACCCGGTTAAAAGAATCCGGGCCGAGTAAAAGATACAGAATCCAATCGGTCCTACGAACGATCCCACGATCTTACGTCCGATCTTGTTATAAAACGATCATACACTGATCCTACTTGAAATCACTTGGTAGGATCGACCGATCCTCAGGGCCGGCCCAAGGGGGGGCGAACTGGGCCTCGGCCCAGGGCAGCAGCCTGCAAGGGGCAGAGGGGAGATACCAAGTGACGCAGCAGATAAGGTCATTCGCAAAAAAAAAAAAAAAAAAAAAAAAAAAAAAAAACCCACAGCAGGAGAGACCAAGAGACGCAGAGAGGGGAGAGTGGGAGACTGAAAGACGGACGTCTGTTAGGGCATATGAAAGGCCGGCGATTCAAGAGTCAAGATCAAGATCGATCAATCTATCCACGCCTCTCTCTCTCAATCGGAATTCGCAACCACTCTGTTACCGCCTACGAACAAGTATCATAATCTCATTCTCATCCAATCGCTCAACCGACGCCGGTCTCTCCGATCTTCTGTGTCCTGGTATGCAATCTGCACATTGGTCGAATCGAGTTGATTTCTTTATATACATTTCATGTGGTGGAATTATGCATACAAAAACATGTGGTGGGAATGTGGGATTAAGCATACCAAAAAATGTGATCATCTTTTTCCTGTTCGCATGGATGGGGTCCAACTCTATGAACTTGTTTAATGATGCTTTAATCACAAGATCCGTTGCTTCAACCCATCTGTTAATGCTGGTGCTAATTATACTTTTGGACGTTTTAGGCTTGTGCTTCTATAGATATTAGTTCTTGACTTTTTATCGAGTTCAATCTATATAATTTTAAGTTGCGCTAAAATCGAACTTTATTTTATAGTCATACGGAGTTCCTTTGAAATTTTTGAACTATATAAAACAACTGAATAGGTTCAGTGTTTTGTTGGCTATCTTGAATAGGAATTGTACTGATAAGATTTAATACTTAACCTTTTTTTGGATTTTATGTCTTTAAGAATAATCAGCGTTAGGATGAGTCCTTAAAAAAATAGTACATTGTATGTTAAAAAAATTTTAGAGGGCACTATTTTCCTATTTCGCCCTGAGCATACAAATGTCCACGACCAGCCCTGCCGATCCTACGATATTACTCGCAATCTTAACAATCATAGTAATAGGTACATGTTTAGTGAATAATTAATATTAAATAATATATATATATATATATATATATATATATATATATATATATATATATATATATATATATATATATATATATATATATATATATATATATGGGAGGGTTCTTCTAAAAACCATAAAAAATGTGGGAACCTAAGAACTTTTTATGGCCTTTTGATTAATAATAATCAATGGTTGATATATTGGATGACAATTTTGTAATTATTTTAAACTTTGATAGTGGAGAATCTTGAAAATGTGTTAAAAGGGTATTTTTGGAAGAAAACAAATCTCTTTTTTTCTATCTCTCTCTTACTTTTTTTCATTTTCATTTTATTTTTCTTTCATTATAATTGATTTTTAAAGTAAAAAACGTTTTTTATAAAAAAATTTATTTTTTCAATATTGTAAAATTATTTAATTGCTAAAAAAATAACATATTTTATATAGAAATATTATATGTCTATATAGAATATTTTTTTTCTATATAGAATATGTTAACGAACATATTCTATATACAATTTACGTAGAATGTCATGCATTCTACGTAGAATGACATGCAATCTACGTAGAACGTCAAATATCATATATTCTACGTATATTACCTGATAAAATATATCAAAAACACATTGAAACAAAAAAAAAAATTTCATTTAGACATTTTATCAAACACTTGGTATGCAACTAATATAAAATATACCAAACAGACATTGAATATTAATGTTAATCTACATAAAATGATATAGAAATGTATAAAAAAACAATAAAATATATGAAATATATAAGAAACATAACATTCTACATAGATTATGTGATTTTTTACAAGTAGTCTTGTATTATATTCTATTTAGATTACCATTTAATCTACGTAGATTATCATGTAAAACATCCAATAACTATTACAATCATTATAAATCTAATAGCTTACAAATAATCTTCATTATAAAACATGAAAAATGAATCTGTCATATTCTATGTAGAGTATCGATGAGCATATTATATGTACAATCTACGTATTATGTCATGCATTCTACGTAGAATGACATTCAATCTACGTAGAATGACATTCAATCTACGTAGAATGGCATGCAATCTACGTAGAATGACATGCAATCTACGTAGAATGTCGTGTAAAATGTCAATTATCATATATTCTACGTAGATTATTACATGATAAAATATACCAAAAACACATTGAATAGTAATGTTAATCTACATAAAAAGATATAGAAATGTATAAGAAACATAAAAATATATTAAATATATAAGAAACATAACATTTTACATAGATTATGTGTGATTTTTTACAAGTAGTATTGTATTATATTCTATGTAGATTATGATGTAATCTACGTAGATTGTAATGTAATCAACATAGATTATCATGTAAAACATCTAATAACTATTACATTCATTATAAATATAATATCTTACAAATAATTTTAATTATAAAATATGGAAAATGAATCTGTCCAATGTACGTAGATTGTACATAGAATGTCACGCAATCTATGTAGAATGACATTCAATCTACGTAGAATGACATGCAATCTACGTAGAGTATCGACGAACATATTATATGTACAATCTACGTAGAATGTCATGCAATCTACGTAGAATGATATTTAATCTACATAAAATGGCATTCAATCTACGTAGAATGACATGCAATCTACGAAGAATGTCATTCAATCTACGTAGAATGTCATGTACAATGTCAAGTATCATATATTCTACATAGATTACATGATAAAATATATCAAAAACACATTGAATGTTAATGTACATCTACATAAAAAGATATAGAAATGTATAGGAAACATAAAAATATATGAAATATATAAGAAACATAACATTCTACATAGATTATGTGTGATTTTTTACAAATAGTCTTGTATTATATATTCTATGTAGATTATCATGTAATTTACGTAGATTATTATGTAAAACATCTAATAACTATTACATTCATATATATCTAATATCTTACAAATAATCTTCATTATAAAACATTGAAAAATGAATCTGTCATATTCTATCTAGAGTATTGACGAACATATTTTATGTACAATATACGTAGAATGTCATGCAATCTACGTAGAATGACATGCAATCTACGTAGAATGACATTCAATCTACGTAGAATGGCATGCAATCTATGTAGAATGTTGTGTAGAATGTCAAATATCATATATTTAACATAGACTACATGATAAAATATATCAAAAACACATTGAAACAAAAAAAAAAAAGAGATTTCATTTAGACATTTTATCAAACACTTGGTATGCAACTGATATAAAATATACCAAAAATACATAGAATAAAACTGTAAATCTACGTAGAATAACATGCAATCTACGTAGAATGACATTCAATCTACGTAGAATGACATGTAATCTACGTAGATTGGTATCGACGAACATATTCTATGTACAATCTGCGTAGAATGTCATGCAATCTACGTAGAATGACATTCAATCTACGTAGAATGGCATTCAATCTACGTAGAATGTCGTGTAGAATGTCAAGTATCATATATTCTACGTAGAATGACATTCAATCTATGTACAATCTACGTAGAATGTCATGCAATCTACGTAGAATGGTATTGACGAACATATTCTATGTACAATCTGCGTAGAATGTCATGCAATCTACGTAGAATGACATTCAATCTACGTAGAATGACATTCAATCTACGTAGAATGACATTCAATCTACGTAGAATGTCGTGTAGAATGTCAAGTATCATATATTCTACGTAGAATGACATTCAATCTATGTACAATCTACGTAGAATGTCATGCAATCTACGTAGAATGACATTCAATCTACGTAGAATGGCATTCAATCTACGTAGAATGACATGCAATCTACGTAGAATGTCGTGTAGAATGTCAAGTACTATATATTTTACGTAGATTAAATGATAAAGTATACCAAAAACACATTGAAACAAAAAAATAAGATTTCATTTAGACATTTTATCGAACACTTGGTATGCAACTGATATAAAATATACCAAAAACACAATGAATAGTAATGTTAATCTACAAAAAAGATATAGATTTGTATAATAAAAATAAAAATATATGAAATATATAACAAACATAACATTCTACATAGATTATGAATAGTAATGTTAACTGAAACACCCTTCCAAATAAGATAGATGTTTCACGAACAATTGACAATAATTATCAGAATATACTTGCGGAAATGTGGTCAAATTTAAATTTTCAATATTCAAAAGCCATCAACATGATACTTCCCACTTTCTCACCTAATAATGAGCAAAGTGTGGGGTATCATGGATCAAAGCAGATGAGGTTACAAATTTTTTTTTTTAAACATCCAGACTATCTAACCATGCATAAAAGCTAGGTTTATTCTCGAGCGTATACCAAAACGGGAGTCCACTAAATCCCCACCCCAAAGCTTTATCAAAGATAAGCGAACACAATGGAGCCGCTAGTCAAGGTCCAATCCACTACCAAGATGGTCATGTGTGATGCTTTCCTTTACCTGAAAGGGGTTTAACAACTAAAAGGGGTCAACAAAGTTGAGTGAGTTGCTAGATTAAAAGGAATACATAATATACATGCATGCAATGATAAGCGACGAGTATGTCCAATAACTAAGATGATCGAGTGCTCAATTTAGGCTTAGAGCTGGCCCAACGTTCTTGCTCAATTGAGGCTTAGAGCTAGCCCAACATATTGCTCAATTTAGACTTAGAGCTAGTCCGACGTCTTGCTCAATTTAGGCTAAGAGCTAGCCCAACATATTGCTTAATTGAGGCTTAGAGCTAGCCCAACATATTGCTCAATTTAGGCTTAGAGCTAGCCCAACATATTATCCATGGATATCCAGGTGAGGTCATTTGAAAGCATATTAAGCATGGTGAGGTCCAACGTGCCTCACACAAGCCCAAATAAATCATTCATAGAAGGAATGTGAGTAGTTAAGCAACAACAATCAACATGTCAACAGTTAGCTTCACAAGGAAATCAACAAGGTATAACTCCACAAAGCACATCAATTATAGTGAGGTCCATCGTGCCTCACATAAGCCCAAACAAGCCTTTCTTAGAAGAAAAGAAATCAAGCATGCAACAAATTATCAATATGTCACCCATAGCTCCTCAAGTATTCAACAAGGTATGACTTCACAAAGTATATCCAGTATAGTGAGGTCCAATGTGCCTCCCATAAGTCCAAATAATCATACATGTGAGAGTTGAGGATATGTATACCTTTTACTATCAAATACATGCCTCACATAAGTCCATATAATCATACATGTGAGAGTTGAGGATATGTATACATCTACTATCAAATACATGCCTCACATAAGTTCAGATAATCATACATGTGAGAGGTGAGGATATGTACGCATCTACCATCAATACATCAACAGTTAGCTCAACTCCAGGCGAAATAAAGTGAAATATATCAAGTATGGTGAGGTCCAAGGTGCCTCACATATGCCCAAATACATCATACGTAAAAGAAACGAAATCAAGTATGCAACAATTTTCAATATATCAACAAATAACTCCACAACGTATTCAACGAGGTATGGCTTCACAAAGCCCAAAGAATCATACACGTGAGAATTGAGGGTACTTATGCAACCACTATCAAATATCGACAATAAACTCAACATATCAAGTAGAAGGAAGTCCAAGGTGCCTCACATGTGCTCAAGAAATCAACATATCAAAATTGAGGGCAAATATGCTACTACTATCAAGATATCAACAATTCGCTCAACAATATGTTCAACAAGGCAAATAGCAATATATATAGGAACATGATGTAACACTAATACTAGAACTCACAGTGATCGGTTTATAGGATTCCCAAGCTTTCCAACGAAGTCACATTAGCCCCAAAATGGCTAAAGCTTGCAATCAAGCTCCTTTCGACTCGATTAACCTAAAAGCATTCATAACGCGCACCCGTAAGCTCCCGAACACAATATAAGCCCCTAAGAGTGGCCTAAGAGTATTGGGACATCAAACCGAAAGAACTAAGTCCATATGGGGCCCTACAAGTTCCGGAATGGATCAAAGGCCCTCAAACCCTTTAAACACTTAATTTAGAAGTGCAACGAACGCATAAGACCCGAGCGTCAACCCCCGACCGACCAAAATCAATTTTGGGGGCAGGAGGTTGGTCATGGCGTGACCATATGATGGTCATGGCGTGACCACTGTGCCAGACAGGGCCCAAATTCATTTTTTTGACATAAATGCACACCAAACTCCTCAAAACTTCCATCATTGCTTCTAGCTATTGAAATAGACTTTACCAACCATATAATTAACATATTAAGGTCATTTAAACCCCTCTAAGCATAATAGAATCATTTCATAACAATTCATGATTCCATGGAGCTCATACGGACTCCGAACGAGTCCGAAAACGACTGAAAGCTCCAACCGACAACACCGAGCTCCAATTGAGCTCATAATCAATTCTAACCAATCCCATAGCATTATTAAACATAATTGGGCTATGTTTAGTCATTCAACATACATCTAAACATTGAAACCCAATTCCAAAATTATTTGTAACTCATTGAGGCATTTCACCGAACACTTGGCGTGCGGTTTAGCCTAAAAACACCATTTTGAGTTCGTGCACATATTTTGTGTTTCCCAACTCATGTAAACACTTTGATAACACAATTGAACACTTTCCAAACACATTATACCATAACATAACATTTTATTGCTTCATGGAGTTCATACGAACTCCAAACGGGTTCCAAACGACCAAAACCCGAACTAAGCCTTCAAAACTCCAATTGAGTTCCTACTAGCTTTTATTTACTTCCATTGCTATAAATAACATGTTTGGACCATAATGTATCATACGAAATATGTTAAAACACCTTAACCCATTTCATCCACCATTGGAGCTCAAATGGAGCTCCAACTTGGGTTTTACTCAAATCACCAATCCAACCCATTCAATCACGAATTTATGACTCAAATAAGTTTATAAACCATAAACATTAAACAATACATGATTTTTGAGTCATCTACTAACTCAACCCCACAAAACCCACTTAGGGTTCCATTCTCCATTAATGGAGAAATGGGGAAGATGGAGAAGATGAAGAAGATGGAGAAGAGTAGGGATGATTATACCTTCCATAGAGCTTCAACCTTCACGAAATAACCAACCAAAATGTTGCAACTTCAAGCCCTAGCTCCAACTCTCTTCCTTCTCCTCTCTTTTCTCCAAAAATGCAAAAAAGTGAATGTGTGTGTGTGTGTGTTTGGCCTTGGACGGTTTTGATGAAGAAAAGAGGGGAGGGGTTTTGGCCTTTGGCCACCCCAACCCTCTAACTCCTACCCAATTACGAAACACACCCCTCCACAACTCTTTCATCTTTCAAAATAAAACTATAATGCTATTTGGTGCAACAATTAATTAATTCAATACCCACATAAATGAATTTGACATAATTATACTAAATGGATTCAAACACTACATTAACCCATTCTTATGTCATAAATAACTAATAATTAATTGTCAAAGTACATTACCTATTTTTGTCAATTTCGGACAACCCAACATTTTATTTTTCTTTAATCGCTCAAGTCCCAATAATTGCAGTTATCACTAATACTTGGTAATTAACTCATAATACAGTAGCTAAGATCACAATCCTAATTGCTTCACAAGGTTAATTACTTTTTTAATTATTGGAGTGTTACAATTCCTCCCCACTTAAAAGGATTCCACCCACGGAATCAACTCGGCTCAACAACGCCGGGTATTTGGCCTCCATCTCGGCTTTCTTTTCACAAGTCATTAAAGACCTACGATGATGTTTCCAATTTCCAATTAACCAACACTATCTCGATCCATTTAATTCTCCATTTAGTGACTTTTCAATTCAATACTCGGTCGAGTACCGATACATCAATGCGTGGTTTTCCAACTGTTTATTCCCAGAGTCAATTATGGGTAACTAAATACATTAATATTGATACGGAAATATCAGTCTTAAATTTATAAACTCTAATCTGACCAAATCGACCGATAAACTTTCGGGCAAGTGTATCCGATCGTATAGCAATAAACTGGTAAGACCAAGATCGTCTCCACAGGGAACGGAAAATGCAATTTATACTAATTAAAATTACTCTAGCAAAAATAAAGTGGACAAAATGCAAACGAAAAAAAAATGGGTTTTGTTTTTTAGATTTTTTTTTGGATACCGTTGACACGACAAAATAAACAAAATTACTCAAACTAAAATGACAAATAATAGTAACTAACGAAAATTTAAAACGACTATAAAATAACTAACTATGAGAATAAAATCAAATAACTAAAATGTATTTATCATTGAATCACTCCCCCTAGATTTGGTTCGTTTAAAAGTGCAATTGATTGATAGAGTTTCTAAGAAATTTCAAGCTAACATAGACCTTCAACCCTACTAATCCGATTATAACCTAATCTATTCAAAACACGCTAACTTTCGTTATTGGTAAATTGAACTCAAACTTTTATCTGGGTTATTAGAGAAGCAGTTTCAACTATCATAATTTCAGAATAATTGATTACCCTAACCGCATGCAACCGTCATAATTTCAGAACAAGCAAACGATAAGATAAAACTAATTACACGTGCAAGTCATAATTTCAGAACATAACACAATGTTATAGTAAACTACTCAATAATTATTAAAATATATAATTCAAGGTTCACGACTAGGTATAAACAAAACTCAATCAATAGTAAAAAAAAAACTAAACCTAAATCTAGGGTTCGTTCATCAATGACAAATACAATAAACTTAGCCCATAATTAAATTAAAAACTAACAATAATAAATTAATAATAAAAGTAAACATGATTAATTAATTAATTTTCTTTAGAAAAGAAATAAAGAGTTTCCAAACAATGCTTCAAGAATCCACCAAGAAGAAGAAACAAAAATAGATAATTAAATCAATTAATATATGTGGACATGAGTTTCTTCTGCGCACAGCAATTCCAAGAAAAATAGACCAAAGGAAAATTATAAGAATGTTCACCTCTTTTTTACGCTGCCAATCAGCAAAAGAAAAAAAAAACAATTAATATAAATGGTTGAATGCTTTTGTTTTCCTTTTCCTTGCTCCACCAACAAGAGACAAATAAGAATATGAATGTTGAAGTCTTCTTCTCTTCTGCGCCGCCCAGCAGGAGTAAAGAAAAAAAAATAAAGAAAATTAAAGTATCCCTTTCTCCTCTCCCGGTTCCCTTTTTAAATAAAAATCCCAATAAATCTCTCCAAAACCCTAAATTATTTTATGGATTTTGGGCCCGTCGGGTATTGGACTTGGAGAGGCTTAAATCTTGAACTTTATTTGGACCCGCTTGCATGCTCTCATATTTTTCACTTTAAGCCCACATAATCATCTTATTTTCTTGTATTGTACCCAATTAAACCTGCAAATAAAAAAAATGACAAGAAAATGAACTTTTAGCATCAAACCTTATAAGTTTAAACGCATAAAAAGAATGATATTGTTGAATAATTATATGAATAAATGAGACAATATCAAAACTTCCCACACTTAAACTTTGCTTGTCCCCAAGCAAATCATCTCAAAAGAAACAAATTAAACAAGCATACACAACTCAGACGCATACGAAGCTCAAACAGTTAAAAGGGATGCCTGCAAAAAATAACTCAACTTCAACAAACATAAGATAACTTAGATTTATGCACATGTTTGTGTATCAATCCGCTCTAACTTTTCACTGACTCCAACAGAATTCAAAAATCACTTGACTAAACTCATCTGACCCACAAATCACTCATCCTTGCATGTTTTATTAAACTTTTCCCTTCAAACTTTTCTGACTCAAGGCTTATTGATGATTTCTTTTCTTTTTCTTTTTTTTCTTTTTTTTTTCTTTTTGGATTCAAGAAACCTATGACTTTCGATGGATCCCATGTAACGAACTTTCTACTTGACCGATCCCAAACCAGATGGTTTTAGGTGATCAGGTGTAGAACACCCCTCGAAGTTTACTTGTTCGAGAACCAAAGGCCACTTTTAGTTACTTAATCACTTTTGTTTCTTTTTTTTTTTTTTTTTTTTTTTTTTGAAAATCAATCTCAACCTCTTTTGTCAGAATTCAGCTGTTTGTAATTTAAGATGGTATCTCAGGATACCGACTCGCTGACAATAATCCCAGGAATTAACATAACATGCAAGACTTTTTGCAATTTCCAGGCCATTAGAGCTCATAGTGATCAAGAAAATAGTTAAAAACCAGCAAAAAGCCACAAACACTGCAACATGAAAGCTAAGCTAACCGATGATGTTAAAGACAAGCGCTTTTCACAGACACACTCTCACTTACTTAACCATCACTATGCGAATGAAGTGTATGAACTTGCTAACATAAAAGAAATTTAAGTGCATAGAGATGATATACTAACAGGACAAACAATGGTTAAAGTATTTAACCCCCTTCCCACACTTAAAATTTTGCATTGTCCCCAATGCAATCACAGATAAAGCACAGATATATGGAAAGAATAGGGAGAGTAAAGGAACAATACTCCCTTGGGGTTAGCAGCAATAACGTGAGACAGTGGCGGTAGACGTCAAATCACCGCAGCAGGCATCGATAACTGAGAAAACACACATGACAAAGAAAAACATAAAACCTGTAAAAAGAGAAGCAACACAAATTAGACTAAACACACGAATAAAATAAAAATAAGATAATGCAAGACAAAAATAACTAAAATAAAACTTAAAGAAACAGAAATTCGGGTTGCCTCCCGAGAGCGCCTTGTTTATTTTCGAGTCTTGAGCTCGACTCGCCCCTAAAACTACTTATTTGGGGAAGGTGTCCATGACCTCCTCTTGTTCGGGTCCTTCTGCCTCATTGTATAACTTCAAACGATGACCGTTAACGCGAAAAGAGCAACTGTCAGACTGGAGATCAACGAAACCAGAGTGGGAAGCTTTAATGACTGTATAAGGACCAGTCCAGCGCGATTTCAGCTTACCTGGAGTGAGTTTCAGACGGGATTTGAATAATAGAACTTTGTCCCCTGGTCTGAACTCCTTGACAGTCTTCAGACGACTATCATGTATCACCTTCGATCTCTCCTTATATAATCGTGAGTTATCATAGGCTTGGAGCCTCAACTCGTCTAACTCGTTCAATTGGAGAAACCGGTGTTTTCCTGCCTCATGATAATCGAGATTTGCATTTTTCAAGGCCCAGAATGCCTTGTGCTCGATTTCAAGAGGGAGATGACATGCTTTGCCATAAACCATTCGAAACGGTGTCGTGCCGGTAGGAGTTTTGTAGGCAGTACGGAATGCCCACAACGCATCTTCAAGCTTGTCGGACCACAATTTGGGGTTGTAGCCAATAGTGCGCTCGAGAATACGTTTAAGTCCTCTATTCGTGTTCTCGACTTGTCCACTCGTTTGCGGGTGATATGGCGTCGAGAATCTGTGATTCACTCCATAGCGTTTCAGGACTTTCTCCAACTGCTGATTACAGAAATGTGATCCGCGATCACTAATCAGCGCCTTAGGACAACCGAATCGAGAGAATAGGCTTTTAAGGAAATTCACAACTACTCGGGCATCATTGGTTGGGAGGGCTTTTGCCTCAGCCCATTTCGAAAGATAATCTACAGCCACGAGTATGTATTTGTTGTTACGGGATGTCGGGAAAGGACCCATGAAGTCGATGCCCCATACATCAAAGATCTCGCAAATTTGAATTCCTTGTTGGGGCATCTCATCCCTTTTTGAGATATTTCCTGCACGCTGACAAGCATCACAGGTCTTAACCATGGAATGAGCATCTTTGAAGAGAGTGGGCCAATAGAAACCACAGTCTAAGACCTTTTTCGCAGTGTAGTTTGGCCCAAAGTGTCCTCCGGTTGGTCCTTGGTGACATTCATTCAAAATTTGTCTGGCATCAGTACCAGACACGCAACGGCGCATAACATAGTCGGCACCTAAACGGAAGAGATAGGGTGGATACCAATGATAGAACTTAGAATCACTCAAAAGCTTTCGCTTCTGCTGGTATGTCAACCCTTTTTCTATGATACCTGCTGCAAGGTAGTTTGCTATGCTAGCAAACCAAGGGTCATCGTCCTCACGGGACTCGATCATCTGTAAGAATTCATCAGGGAATGTGTCCTTGATGGTGGACTCATTAAGCTCCTCGAGATTTGGGTTCTCGAGTCGAGAAAGATGATCAGCAGCTAGGTTTTCTGCCCCCTTTTTGTCCCGGATCTCAATGTCGAATTCCTGTAAGAGTAGAATCCAACGAATTAGTCTCGGCTTTGCATCTTGCTTGGCATACAGATATTTAAGGGCAGAATGGTCAGTGTAGACTATGGTCTTTGAGAGTACCAAGTACTGACGAAACTTATCGAATGCAAAAACTACCGCTAGAAGCTCTTTTTCGGTGGTAGTGTAATGTCCCTGGGCCGCAGTCAGAGTGCGACTCGCATAGTAGATAGGCTGAAAGTGATTATTCTTTCTTTGGCCCAGGACAGCTCCAAGCGCGTAATCGCTAGCATCACACATGAGCTCGAATGGCGAGGACCAATCTGGTGGTATCATGATTGGCGCATGTGTCAGATGATGCTTCAGAAGATCATGTGCCTTCATACACTCGGATGAGAATACGAATGGCACGTCTTTCTCGAGAAGTTGGGTGAGAGGCCGGGCGATCTTTGAAAAATCTTTGATAAAGCGCCTATAGAACCCGGCATGACCCAAAAAGCTACGAACCGCTTTGACATTCGTGGGTGGAGGGAGTTTGGAAATTACGTCAACTTTGGATTTATCGACCTCCATTCCCACACTTGAGATTTTATGGCCGAGAACTATGCCTTCTCGAACCATAAAGTGGCATTTTTCCCAATTCAACACAAGGTGAGACTCCTCGCATCTAGTCAGGATACGCTCAAGGTTCAAGAGACATGAATCGAAGGAATTGCCGAATACTGAAAAGTCGTCCATGAAAACCTCCATGCAATCCTCGATCATGTCATGGAAGATGGCTGTCATACAACGCTGGAAAGTGGCAGGAGCGTTGCAGAGACCAAAAGGCATCCGCCTGTAAGCAAAAGTCCCGAAAGGACAGGTGAAGGTGGTCTTCTCCTGATCCTTTGGGTCGATAGGAATCTGAAAGTAGCCAGAGAAACCATCAAGGAAGCAGTAGAACTCGTTCCCTGCTAGTCTCTCTAACATCTGGTCAATGAAGGGAAGAGGAAAGTGGTCCTTTCGGGTAGCATCATTAAGTTTCCGATAATCTATGCATACCCTCCATCCAGTGACCACGCGAGTAGGGACGAGTTCGTCTTTCTCGTTTCGAACAACAGTGGTGCCTCCCTTTTTAGGAACCACCTGAACAGGGCTGACCCATGGGCTGTCAGAAATAGGGTATATAATCCCAGCATCGAGGAGTTTGATGACCTCCTTCTTGACCACTTCGGTCATATTAGGGTTCAGCCGCCTCTGTCTCTGCACACATGACTTATAGTTATCTTCCATGAGAATCTTGTGCGTGCAGTAGGAAGGAACGATCCCTGGAATGTCAGCAGTCTTCCAGGCGATTGCCCGCTTATGGGCTTTGAGAAGATGAATCAATCTGTCTTTCTCATCAGGGGAGAGAGCAGATGAAATGATGACAGGGAGAGAAGATTCTCCCTGTAAGAACGCATACTCAAGATGATCGGGAAGAGGTTTAAGCTCAAGAGTAGGTGGCTCTTTAAGAGATGTCTTAATACGGATCTTCTCGTTAACTGCGAGTGGCTCGACTTCTCCGTCGGTCTCTTGGGCGTCAACAACGTCTGCACATAGGAGATCTTCGAGATTTCGCATTACCACATCAGGATCAATTGTGCATGCCTCATTACTCATCAAGGTCAGAAGCTGATCCAGCTCAGAATCCAGACAATCGTCTATAACGTCAATAGAGAAACATGAATCATCGGCCGTGTGTGCGTGTGTCATTGCCTTATCGATGGAGAATGTGACTCTGTCATCAGCAATACCTAGATTGAGTTGTCTCTTAGATACGTGAACTATGGCGTCAGCAATGTTAAGGAATGGTCGTCCTAGAATGAGTGGAATCTGGCAATCTTCTTTCATTTCTAGGATGACAAAGTCAGCTGGAAAGACAAACCTATCTACCTTAACTGGGACATTTTCCGCTATGCCTAAAGGATACTTAAAGCTACGGTCTGCAAGCTGAAGGCACATCCTGGTCTGCTTAAGTTCACCTAGATCTAGCTTAGAGTATAAGGTGAGTGGCATTAGATTAATGCTAGCACCTAGATAAGCTAATGCATTACATACAGTATCAGAACCAAGAAAGCAAGGGATAATGAAACTCCCTGGATCTCCAAGCTTAGGAGGCATGTCCTTCGTCTGTAGAATGGCTGAACACTGCTCACCGAGTGGCAATGTGGTCGCGTCCTCCAACTTCTTCCTATTCGACACTAGATCCTTCAGAAACTTCCCATAGTTAGGCATACCTGCAATGACATCAACGAGAGGTACGTTAATCCTAATTTGCTTCAATAAGTCAACAAACTTACCATACTGCTCTTTCATGCGTTCTTTCCGTAGACGATTAGGATAAGGAATTTTTGGTTGGTAATCCCTCAGAGGCGCTGGCTTTGGCTTTGATGACTTAGCGACCGGTGGTGGCGTCTCCTTCTCCACGGAATCAGCTATAGGTGTTTCTGTTTGGCTTGATCTCTTTGTGTTATCCTCGTCATCTGAAGTCCAATCCTGCACAATAACAGAGCTGTCAGAATGTGATGTATCCATAACTCCGACCATCTTACCTGAGCGAGTGGTAATCGCCTTAACATGCTCATTGTGATTTTGATTCACATTGGGGTTCTTTTGGGTATTGCTTGGTAGTGACCCACTTTGACGTCCTGATACGACCTCAACTAATCTACCTAAGTCGCGCTCAATATTCTGGATCGATGCTTGCTGATTCCTTTGAACTTGCTCGTTATTCACTTGATTCTGTTGCACAGTCAGCATAAAACTCTTCAATATATCTTCTATGTTGCTGCTTGTTCCAGCTGCTGGCTGAGTGATCTGTACTGGAGGCTGAGGATTCGGGTTGGTGTTTCCCTGGTTAAAGCGATAGAACCCCGGTGGGTTCTGTCTTTGGAAATTTCCTCGGTTGTTTCCCTGGTAATTTGAATTATTCCCCTGGTAGTTATTTCCCTGGTAATTTGAATTATTCCCCTGGTAGTTATTTCCCGGCCTCTGGTTCATGAAGTTAACGCTCTGTGTCTGGATCATCGGCCGATCCTCGCAGTCTTTCGTCAGGTGAGATCCTCCACAAGTTTCACACCCTACCTGCATAGCGTGAATACTTTGGATCAGCTTATCAACTTTACGCTCCAATGACTTTTGACTGTTAGCAAGCGATGCTACAGTATCACTACCCCCGTCATCCTCTATTGCAGCTATCGTCTTTCTGCCCAATTTCTTCTCGACACTCCATCCCTGCTTAACTAAAGATATGTCTTCTAAAAGCTTAAAGGCTTCCCTCGGAGTCTTATATTGAAAGATACCGCCGCAGGCTGAGTTGATTCGCTCTTTAACCTCTTCATCCATACCCCTGTAGAAAGTCTCGACCTGCTTTCTCTTATTAAGCTCGTGATTTGGACATTCGCGTAACATCTTCTTGAATCGTGTCCATGAATCAACAAAAGATTCCCCAACTTTCTGGGAAAAGTTTGAAATTTCAGCTATTATTCTTTCTTCCTTAGCCGGAGGGAAAAAGTGGTTAATAAACAAGTTGTTCATGTCTGTCCAGGTTGTGATAGAGTCTGGCTCTAAAGATTCTAACCACTCTTGAGCTTCCCCAATAAGGGTGAACGGGAAAACTCTAAGTCTCGCGGCATCGGAATTAGCTCTGAATAAGTCACAGATGGAGAGGAATGACTGAATGTGTCGGTTAGGATCATGCTTTAACCTCCCATCAAAATTCAATTCCCGAGCCATGCTGACGAACTGCCCTTTGATTTCGAATCTTTCTTCATTGGCAACAACAGGGACTCGGATAGCAGACTGTGGAGCTGGTGGTGCACTCTCGCGGGCTGTCCGCATCGGGGTATCATCTTCATTAGCCATTGGTTCCTGCTCAGATTCAGACTCCAAGTGAGGATCTTCCGTGATTGCTGGTGGTTGACGTTGACGAAGTCGACGGTGGAATTCTCGTTCAGGCTCTTGAAACGGTTCTAAGAGTTGAGACGATGATCTACGGGTCATGCACTAACTAAACTAAGGAAAAGTAGAATTATAGAACTAATTAAATAAAATAAAATAAATCTAAGAAAACTAAATAACCTATAAAGAAAATAAAATAAACTTAATGAGTAAAATAAAACTAAAAACTAAACTAAAAAAATTTAAAAATAAAATTAAGATTAAAAATAAAATGCTAGAAGAATTCTAAGTAGTAAAATTGGAAACCGTTCCCCGGCAACGGCGCCAAAAACTTGATACGGAAATATCAGTCTTAAATTTATAAACTCTAATCTGACCAAATCGACCGATAAACTTTCGGGCAAGTGTACCCGATCGTATAGCAATAAACTGGTAAGACCAGGATCGTCTCCACAGGGAACGGAAAATGCAATTTATACTAATTAAAATTACTCTAGCAAAAATAAAGTGGACAAAATGTAAACGAAAAAAAAAGGGGTTTTGTTTTTTAGATTTTTTTTTGGATACCGTTGACACGACAAAATAAACAAAATTACTCAAACTAAAATGACAAATAATAGTAACTAACGAAAATTTAAAACGACTATAAAATAACTAACTATGAGAATAAAATCAAATAACTAAAATGTATTTATCATTGAATCACTCCCCCTAGATTTGGTTCGTTTAAAAGTGCAATTGATTGATAGAGTTTCTAAGAAATTTCAAGCTAACATAGACCATCAACCCTACTAATCCGATTATAACCTAATCTATTCAAAACACGCTAACTTTCGTTATTGGTAAATTGAACTCAAACTTTTATCTGGGTTATTAGAGAAGCAGTTTCAACTATCATAATTTCAGAATAATTGATTACCCTAACCGCATGCAACCGTCATAATTTCAGAACAAGCAAACGATAAGATAAAACTAATTACACGTGCAAGTCATAATTTCAGAACATAACACAATGTAATAGTAAACTACTCAATAATTATTAAAATATATAATTCAAGGTTCACGACTAGGTATAAACAAAACTCAATCAATAGTAAAAAAAAAACTAAACCTAAATCTAGGGTTCGTTCATCAATGACAAATACAATAAACTTAGCCCATAATTAAATTAAAAACTAACAATAATAAATTAATAATAAAAGTAAACATGATTAATTAATTAATTTTCTTTAGAAAAGAAATAAAGAGTTTCCAAACAATGCTTCAAGAATCCACCAAGAAGAAGAAACAAAAATAGATAATTAAATCAATTAATATATGTGGACATGAGTTTCTTCTGCGCACAGCAATTCCAAGAAAAATAGACCAAAGGAAAATTATAAGAATGTTCACCTCTTTTTTACGCTGCCAATCAGCAAAAGAAAAAAAAAACAATTAATATAAATGGTTGAATGCTTTTGTTTTCCTTTTCCTTGCTCCACCAACAAGAGACAAATAAGAATATGAATGTTGAAGTCTTCTTCTCTTCTGCGCCGCCCAGCAGGAGTAAAGAAAAAAAAATAAAGAAAATTAAAGTATCCCTTTCTCCTCTCCCGGTTCCCTTTTTAAATAAAAATCCCAATAAATCTCTCCAAAACCCTAAATTATTTTATGGATTTTGGGCTCGTCGGGTATTGGACTTGGAGAGGCTTAAATCTTGAACTTTATTTGGACCCGCTTGCATGCTCTCATATTTTTCACTTTAAGCCCACATAATCATCTTATTTTCTTGTATTGTACCCAATTAAACCTGCAAATAAAAAAAATGACAAGAAAATGAACTTTTAGCATCAAACCTTATAAGTTTAAACGCATAAAAAGAATGATATTGTTGAATAATTATATGAATAAATGAGACAATATCAAATATCCATTACTAACTATACAAACTTCCAGATTTAGTCAACATAGGTGACTTTACAAGTATGCCTCTTTTGATATGTTTTTAACTTTCTATGATGCGATAACATATTCTCAACTGGACATCTCACATTATTCTATTTCAAGATTTCAAAATAGAGACATATTCATCCACCGACTGTTATATGCCTTTTCATGCCCATCACTGTACTACTCATTATATAATAACATAATTCAGATAATTTCAATTACACTTTATCCGTTTATGTCAAACTTCAGCATATTACATTGTCACGTCACTATGACTTTCAATAGACCAGTTTTAGTAATAAAACTCATATGATTTTAACAAGTTCACCGGGTTGATAGTCTTTTACCAATTAAAATGAGCACCTATGGCGGCTCGGTCAACTATTTTGGTCACTCCCACCAATAAAACCCATTACATAACATGGTCGACAACATATAATTAATATTCATTACCTCGAGATATCAAGATACGTCAGTTTCCTCTACTGTATGTGCATACTCTAACATATGTGCCATTTTCAAAAGCAAACACTTATACCTACTCAACATTAAGACCATAAAATATCTCATGAGTTTGAGTCATTATCCAAGGTGGTGGCCATACTACATAATTAACTGTCTTGTCACATGAGACAAGACCACACCACATCATTAGCTAAGACATATAAAATGACCATAGAGAAATCATCCAAAAATGTAATTAACTATTTAACCAATAAAGTCATCACATATGATACAATCCGCATTAGATTCTGAGTCAAGTTTACCAAATATATGCACCTGGAACGATGCCCAAGAATCATAAAAATGCAATATGTGAGTGTCTAAGGGATATAGTTCATTTTTAATTCTACGTGTATCAATTAGCCACTTATCCCTTAAGATTTTCATAACTACCATTAACAATTTACTTGACCTCAGTTGTACATTGTACTTTCAACAATGACCTTACTTTATTACACTCATGTCATGTATTAAGGTCAATCCATCTTCATACATGTAAGGTACAACTACCTTTGGGGCATCATAACTTATCGACATATAATTTTCAACATTTTTCGAAATAAGGTGTGATATAAATATCATCCCTCCTCATAGGTCGTCCCATGACCAATTCTCTCCTAGTGTACTTACTTCCCTCGCACATTATCAAAACAAAGTCAACTGTTACCCAATCAGCATGGTTAGAATGTAAGCATTTACCATCATTAACTAACTTACCATTTCTTCATAAGGTGATAATTTAGCATGCATTCATCTGATATTCAAGGATCATATGACAACTAATATATATGATCAACTGCAACTAAAATGCGACAATTATATTAATCCATTAACAGATACAACTGTAGTCTGTTCCAATCAATGTTCAGTTCGTAAATCATGCATGCTGAAATCACATTAGCATACCCAGTGGTTCATATAGTTCATGTTAAAACATGTCAATGCAAACAAAGCATGCATATACAAGCAGTAAAGATGCAATCAAAATGCTCAACTAACAGTCCAAATGTTCAGGATTAGCAGCATCATGCCAAATATTATCTCTATGAACATGATTTTATCCACGTATGTTCATCCACAACATACATTACCAGCTATTTCATAGTTCAATATAAGTTTCATTACACTTCTATCCGGCATTTCAATATTGTTGTGTAATCGATACACTCGAGCTTATCATGATCAACCCACCAATGATGGGGTTTGCAACTAATATAAGCATGCCAAAATCTCACATAATTCATATTGATTATTAAGTTATCGACTTTTATGCTTACTTGTCATTTTCTTACATAAAAAGATTAATAAATAAGAAAGCCAAATAGTAGGGACAATACGAGTTTCGTCCATCACATATCATAATATTTTTTTTATCACAATTTATCATTATCCATATTAGCTACATTACGAGGATTAAAGATGTACACAAGTACACTTATACCACATTATAGACCTACGATCTAACCATTACATTCTCATCCTAGGACGAATTCAATCTTAAGATTGTTTTACTAGTGTTGCCTAGGTGGGTCAATACCAGCATCTGAAGCGGCGTTCAGTGTTGAGTATCGTCGACTATACTCAGTCATTGAACACAGGCTCTGATACCAAATTGAAACACCCTTCCAACTAAGATAGATGTTCACGAACAATTGGCAATAATTATCAGAATATACTTGCGGAAATGTGGTCAAATTTAAATTTTCAATATTCAAAAGCCATCAACATGATACTTCCCACTTTCTCACCTAATAATGAGCAAAGTGTGGGGTATCATGGATCAAAGCAGATGGGGTTACAAATTTTTTTTTTTTAACATCCAGACTATCTAACCATGCATAAAAGCTAGGTTTATTCTCGAGCGTATACCAAAACGGGAGTCCACTAAATCCCCACCCCAAAGCTTTATCAAAGATAAGCGAACACAATGGAGCCGCTAGTCAAGGTCCAATCCACTACCAAGATGGTCATGTGTGATGCTTTCCTTTACCTGAAAGGGGTTTAACAACTAAAAGGGGTCAACAAAGTTGAGTGAGTTTCTAAATTAAAAGGAATACATAATATACATGCATGCAATGATAAGCGACGAGTATGTCCAATAACTAAGATGATCGAGTGCTCAATTTAGGCTTAGAGTTGGCCCAACGTTCTTGCTCAATTGAGGCTTAGAGCTAGCCCAACATATTGCTCAATTTAGACTTAGAGTTAGTCCGACGTCTTGCTCAATTTAGGCTTAGAGCTAGCCCAACATATTGCTCAATTGAGGCTTAGAGCTAGCCCAACATATTGCTCAATTTAGGCTTAGAGCTAGCCCAACATATTATCCATGGATATCCAGGTGAGGTCATTTGAAAGCATATTAAGCATGGTGAGGTCCAACGTGCCTCACACAAGCCCAAATAAATCATTCATAGAAGGAATGTGAGTAGTTAAGCAACAACAATCAACATGTCAACAGTTAGCTTCACAAGGAAATCAACAAGGTATAACTCCACAAAGCACATCAATTATAGTGAGGTCCATCGTGCCTCACATAAGCCCAAACAAGCCTTTCTTAGAAGAAAAGAAATCAAGCATGCAACAAATTATCAATATGTCACCCATAGCTCCTCAAGTATTCAACAAGGTATGACTTCACAAAGTATATCCAGTATAGTGAGGTCCAATGTGCCTCCCATAAGTCCAAATAATCATACATGTGAGAGTTGAGGATATGTATACCTTTTACTATCAAATACATGCCTCACATAAGTCCATATAATCATACATGTGAGAGTTGAGGATATGTATACATCTACTATCAAATACATGCCTCACATAAGTTCAGATAATCATACATGTGAGAGGTGAGGATATGTACGCATCTACCATCAATACATCAACAGTTAGCTCAACTCCAGGCGAAATAAAGTGAAATATATCAAGTATGGTGAGGTCCAAGGTGCCTCACATATGCCCAAATACATCATACGTAAAAGAAACGAAATCAAGTATGCAACAATTTTCAATATATCAACAAATAACTCCACAACGTATTCAACGAGGTATGGCTTCACAAAGCCCAAAGAATCATACACGTGAGAATTGAGGGTACTTATGCAACCACTATCAAATATCGACAATAAACTCAACATATCAAGTAGAAGGAAGTCCAAGGTGCCTCACATGTGCTCAAGAAATCAACATATCAAAATTGAGGGCAAATATGCTACTACTATCAAGATATCAACAATTCGCTCAACAATATGTTCAACAAGGAAAATAGCAATATATATAGGAACATGATGTAACACTAATACTAGAACTCACAGTGATCGGTTTATAGGATTCCCAAGCTTTCCAACGAAGTCACATTAGCCCCAAAATGGCTAAAGCTTGCAATCAAGCTCCTTTCGACTCGATTAACCTAAAAGCATTCATAACGCGCACCCGTAAGCTCCCGAACACAATATAAGCCCCTAAGAGTGGCCTAAGAGTATTGGGACATCAAACCGAAAGAACTAAGTCCATATGGGGCCCTACAAGTTCCGGAATGGATCAAAGGCCCTCAAACCCTTTAAACACTTAATTTAGAAGTGCAACGAACGCATAAGACCCGAGCATCGACCCCCGACCGACCAAAATCAATTTTGGGGGCAGAAGGTTGGTCATGGCGTGACCATATGATGGTCATGGCGTGACCACTGTGCCAGACAGGTCCCAAATTCATTTTTTTGACATAAATGCACACCAAACTCCTCAAAACTTCCATCATTGCTTCTAGCTATTGAAATAGACTTTACCAACCATATAATTAACATATTAAGGTCATTTAAACCCATCTAAGCATAATAGAATCATTTCATAACAATTCATGATTCCATGGAGCTCATACGGACTCCGAACGAGTCCGAAAACGACCGAAAGCTCCAACCGACAACACCGAGCTCCAATTGAGCTCATAATCAATTCTAACCAATCCCATAGCATTATTAAATATAATTGGGCTATGTTTAGTCATTCAACATACATCTAAACATTGAAACCCAATTCCAAAATTATTTGGAACTCATTGAGGCATTTCACCGAACACTTGGCGTGCGGTTTAGCCTAAAAACACCATTTTGAGTTCGTGCACATATTTTGTGTTTCCCAACTCATGTAAACACTTTGATAACACAATTGAACACTTTCCAAACACATTATACCATAACATAACATTTTATTGCTTCATGGAGTTCATACGAACTCCGAACGGGTTCCAAACGACCAAAACCCGAACTAAGCCTTCAAAACTCCAATTGAGTTCCTACTAGCTTTTATTTACTTCCATTGCTATAAATAACATGTTTGGACCATAATGTATCATACGAAATATGTTAAAACACCTTAGCCCATTTCATCCACCATTGGAGCTCAAATGGAGCTCCAACTTGGGTTTTACTCAAATCACCAATCCAACCCATTCAATCACGAATTTATGACTCAAATAAGTTTATAAACCATAAACATTAACCAATACATGATTTTTGAGTCATCTACTAACTCAACCCCACAAAACCCACTTAGGGTTCCATTCTCCATTAATGGAGAAATGGGGAAGATGGAGAAGATGAAGAAGATGGAGAAGAGTAGGGATGATTATACCTTCCATAGAGCTTCAACCTTCACGAAATAACCAACCAAAATGTTGCAACTTCAAGCCCTAGCTCCAACTCTCTTCCTTCTCCTCTCTTTTCTCCAAAAATGAAAAAAAGTGAATGTGTGTGTGTGTGTGTTTGGCCTTGGACGGTTTTGATGAAGAAAAGAGGGGAGGGGTTTTGGCCTTTGGCCACCCCAACCCTCTAACTCCTACCCAATTACGAAACACACCCCTCCACAACTCTTTCATCTTTCAAAATAAAACTATAATGCTATTTGGTGCAACAATTAATTAATTCAATACCCACATAAATGAATTTGACATAATTATACTAAATGGATTCAAACACTACATTAACCCATTCTTATGTCATAAATAACTAATAATTAATTGTCAAAGTACATTACCTATTTTTGTCAATTTCGGACAACCCAACATTTTATTTTTCTTTAATCGCTCAAGTCCCAATAATTGCAGTTATCACTAATACTTGGTAATTAACTCATAATACAGTAGTTAAGATCACAATCCTAATTGCTTCACAAGGTTAATTACCTTTTTAATTATTGGGGTGTTACATTAACCTACATAAAAAGATATAGATTTGTATAACATTATATATACACACATAATATTTCTATATAGAATACATTAATTTTTTAGCAATTAAATAATCTTTTATATAGAAAAAAATTTATTTTTTTTATAAAATACGTTTTTTTAATATTAAAATGAATTCTCATAAAAGAAAGAGAAAATGAAAATGAAAAAAAAAAAGTAAGAGAGAGAAAGTGAAAAAGAGATGCATACAATAAAAAAGGTGGAGAGAGAAAGATAATATTTTTTATTCCAAAAATACCATTTTGATCCAAGGGCTCTAAAAGTTTCTTAGGTTCTCACCATCTTTAAGGTTCTTAAAAGAACCTCACCCTATATATATATATATATATATATATATATATATATATATATATATATATATATATATATATATATATATATAGAATAATTTAATAACAAAACACTAATATTAAACTTGTTTCATGTGTGCTTTTAAAGTTATAATTATTGTTATCAAAATCATTTTTTAAGAATTATTTCATTCTATAATAATTGTGCCTTCGTATATACTTTTTCTTTCACTTTTAGTTAATATTATAATAAATTGTAGTTTATTTGTAAAATTTTTTAAGAATATTATCAAAAAATTAAAGTATCTAATTTAGTTTTTCAGCCTTTTAATTATATTTTTATCTTTCTTATATCTAATTTTTATGATTGTTTACGTATTTATTTTACTAATAAGAATGTTTTTTATTTCGATAAACATACTTCTCATTGGATTCATATACATATATTTTTTTTATCAAGATTATAAATTTTTTTAAAGGAAGTTCAATTAATTTTTAAAATGAAAATATTAATTATTAAAAATCTTCAAAACTAATTAATTGATTTGTATTGCTAAAATAAGGACTATCATAATAATTTATAAATTGTAAATTTCACATGTCAAATAAAGGCAATGCCAATTGACATTCTATTTAAGTGACGGTTAATAGAATAAATAGATTAATGTTCAATTGTTTATTATTGGAGTTTATTATTTATTACGTTGTAGAATCTAATTTCTATTAACGACATTGTAATTTCTACGTATTTGTTTTATTATTTAATCAAGATAAATCGATTCGAACTCTAAAATAAAAGGTCCATAAATACATGTACTCTCATAGCGTTGTAAATTTTGATCCCTATAAGAAAAAAATTTTGGTCCGTGACTGCTCACACCGAATGCACGTAAGATCTCCATTGTTTTTTTTATCACAAGAAATAGAGAGAAGTATCAAAGCCTGACGAGTGACAACAAAGGTTGTGGTGGGTCTGCAAAGGCAATGTAAAGTATTTCGTATAATTTCAAAATATTTACTGCATCTTGAAAAGTGAAAAAGATGGATACTTTAGATGGAGAGAGAGAGAGAGTAATGGAGTTTTTAATCTTTATGGTTTATTGCAATACTAGTTTATTACCCGCGTATTACGCAGATATTTTTAATATATATAAAATATAATGAATTAAAATGTAAATGTATAAATATTATTTTTTTAAACAAAAAGTATATAAGAATGATATTATTATTTATTATGACCTATTAAATTTATATATTTGTAGATATACATGAATAGTAATTATTTTCTTATATTTTTTAAAAGTTTTATTATATTATATTATAATTAATCAGTTAGTAGAGTATTAGATTTTATTTGATTTGATTTGAATTCAAATATAGATGATATTAGATTTGGATAGATATAATTTAAATTTCTTTATTATTTTTAAAACCTATAAATGCCACGTGTCGATTCATGATGATGACACGTGGCTTCACCAGAATTGAGTATAGTTACTCTTTTAATAGTATAGATAGATATTATGTTGTATCTATGAATATAAGGTTTTTTTTTTTCATTATTATTGCTATTTTCTATAAGTTAGAAACATTAAAAACTGTTGGATTTATTACCATTTCCATCTAAACTTCTCAAGATAAGTAGACAAGTACATACACAGAATCTGTCTTAAAAAGAATTAATTAAAACCTCATAAAAGTTATTTTGACATAATGGATATCGCATAGATAATGCAATTTATTATTTATTGTTAGTTTGAATCTCTTAGATTTTTTTGGAACAACCAAACTGGTAACTAGCCTAGAGTTTCGGCATTGTCATCACCCTATACTAGTAAACCAAATGAGGATTACAGTTCCACATTCCCCAAGAGACACTTGTACATTTACCCCTATATTTAACCCAAGCAAATAACGACGCCTGAAAATCATCAATAACACGTACAGGATCAAATTTTCTTTTATTGAAGATCAAGTCGTTCCTAGCAATCCAAATAAACCAAAGCAAACCTCCAACGCCAGCTTCAAGGAACAGCTTCCTCTTCCCATTGTTACCACAGTCAGTAATGCTCCAAATCAACTGCTCCATAAAAGAAAACAATAGGGGCTGAATGTTACACCAATTAAAAAATCAACTAGTTTATAACCCACGTATTACGTGGATATTTTTATATAAATTTATTTATATAAAATGTATATGAGTAAAAATAAAAACATACAAAAATAATAATTGTGTTTATATTTTATTATTTACAGATTAAAAAATAGAGTATATTTATCTTTTTTAAAATATTAAATTGTATTTATCTTTTATTTTTTATAAGTTGTAATTATCTTTTTGGTGAACGTAGAGGTGACACGTGACATTTGATATTTTCCTTTATTATACATAATAATAATAATTTCTACAACTAATTCAAATTATTACATTTGAATCTAATTATGATTATTATGGATAACAATAATAGATATTTATTTTAGGTAAACATTAATTTTAAATGTTACAAAATCTAATTTATTACTAATTAATTAATGAAAAAAATGAAGTCAAAATTTAATGCATTAAGTTAAGGTGTTAAATTTGAAAAAAGAGGTGGAAAAATAAAATTTTCTTGTATTGTAGAAGTGACGTGTGACATGAATTGTTTTGTTTATTATAATATATAGGTTAATCAACTCATGTATTACATGTGTTGATTTAGAAAATACATATTTTTTTATATTTAAATAAATTATTATAA
Organism: Centrapalus pauciflorus; assembly: GCA_020465985.1. Classification (NCBI taxonomy): domain Eukaryota; kingdom Viridiplantae; phylum Streptophyta; class Magnoliopsida; order Asterales; family Asteraceae; genus Centrapalus; species Centrapalus pauciflorus. Next base: position 458,477 of record JAANYP010006088.1, read on the forward strand.
AATTTATATATAATTAAAATAAAAAAATTGAAAGCTAGTTAAATTAAAGATAATATATACTTAGTTGTTTGATATTAATTAAAAAATATTATTATATTGTATTATTAAAAACAGATAATATGTGTTTGCAAAAAATGTTTCTTTTAATTTTTATTAACTTCAAATATGAAATATCAATGTAAGAAACAAAAAACTTCAATTATGTGAATGTGTATATAGTTTGAAAATGATAAAATATAAAAATGGAATATCTGAAAATCAACAATCAAAATTTATCATATTCACAATTGAAGTTTTATCAATTAAATTTTAAATCTTGTTAGCAAAATAATTAACAAAAATTTTTAACTTTATTTACTACACTTCTACGTTTAAATTCAAATTTTATATTTGAATTTAACTATGATCATTAAGGATAATAATGACACATATTTATTTTAGGTAATTATTAATTCATTAATGAAAAAATTAAAATCAAAATTTAATGTAATGTAATTAAGGTAATGTAGTAAATTTGGAAAATGAATTAAAATAATGGCATATGTATAATTATTGATTTTAATTAAGGGTATAAGAGACATTTCATAAATAATTATGAGTTGTCATCAATCTGGACCATTGATTTCTTTCCATCCAATGGTCCAGAAACTCCAAGTGGTTTTCTTATTATATATAGTATAGATTCCAGATTTTCAGCACCGAAGGTCAAGAGTAAAATAGATGACCGACCGATTCAATATGATTTTCCACAAATAGTGCAATCCTCCGAAAGAACACAAATACCTCTAGCACTTAAGTTTGGTTTAGTGGGGAGACGATTAAGTAAAAGACGCCATACAAAGCAATTTACTTTAGCGGGTAACCATTTACACCAAAACCTAATACCCGCGAATGGTGAATTAGAGAGATTATCATAAATATCTCTACAAGACTTTACTGAAAAAAATGCCGGTTGGGTCACCCACCCATCTCCAAGTAGATTCACCATTTTCACCCGATCTTGTGAAAAGATCATCCAAAGCAAGATTAAATTTCGAACCAATATCACCCACCTTCGCAATATTACTCCAAACCCCCTTAAACCGTCCATTGAAAGCCCCTGATGAACTTGATGAATCTATACCATGAATTGCATGAACCACCTTTACCCACAATGCTTCATTCTCAACTTTTAGTCGCCATATCCATTTAACAAGTAGAGCAAAATTTGCGCTTTTTAAAGAACCAATACCAAGGCCACCCATGGATTTCGGAGCTAATGTTTTACTCCAATTTACCCAAGAAATTTTATTACTACCATGCTCGGAAGAACCCCAAAGGAATTGTCTCCTCTTCTTTTCCATCAAATCAATTACATTTTGAGGGGCTTTGAATAAAGATAGGAAGTACAAAGGGAGACTTCCTAAAACCGCTTTACAAAGAGTTACTTTTCCTCCAAACGAGAGATTTCTAGCCTTCCAATTAGAGAGCTTCAAATCTAATTTATCCAACACCGGCTTCCAACTCTTTTTTAGATTCATGTTTGCTCCCACGGTAACACCAAGATAAGAAAATGGCAATTTCGGATTATCACATTTGAGAAAAGAAGATAGATTTCTGACTTCATTTTCAGTCACCCCAATCCCAAAAACTTTACTTTTGGAAAAGTTAACTTTGAGCCCAGAAGAGATGTGGAAACAATGCAACAATCTAGTAAGATTTATAGCATTTTCGATGGACCATTTACCCAAAAAAAAATTACATCATCAGCGTAAAGGAAGTGGGAAAGTAAATGACCATTATTAGGTAAGCTAATACCATGAAACAGCCCCTTATTAACCGCTTCCTGCATTGCAACATTTAGCCCCTCCATAGCTATGATAAACAAAAAAGGTGAGAGAGGATCACCTTGACGTACACCCCTAGATAAAGGAAATTCCTTCAAAGGTGAACCATTTATTAGAACCGATGCTTTAGCAGAACATAAGCATCCATTAATCCACGATCTCCATTTGTTACCAAACTGCATTTGTTCCATGATTGAATCAAGGTAGGACCAACTTAGGCAATCAAAAGCCTTTCAAAATCAACTTTAAAAATAAGAGACTTATGCTTAGATTTCTTAGCCCACGAACACACTTCATTAAACATTAAATGACCATCTAAAATTTGCCTACCTTCGATATAGGCAAACTGCTCCTGCCCCACCACCATACTGACAACTTTCTTAAGACGAGCAGTTAATATTTTGGCAACTATTTTATAAATGCACCCAATAAGACTAATCGGACGAACATCTTTTAGAGAAAGTGGATCCCTCACCTTGGGGAAGAGAGAAATGAAAGACGAGTTGCATCCATTAGAAAAGGTTCCTTTTTTTTCAAAGTATTTCACCATCTTTATGACATCCTCCTTGATAATGTCCCAAAAAGTTTTAATGAATTTGAATGTGAAACCGTCGGGTCTAGGTGCCTTTTCTCCCCCACACGACCAAATAGCATCCTTGATTTCCAAAGACGAAAATGGTTTCTCCAAATTAGAGCTGTCTTCACTCGATAGCTTCTTGAAAAGAGGGCTGATAAACTTCAGTCTGGAAGGCATAGATTCTTTAAATTTTGAAGAGAAAAAAGTCAGAACCTGATTATTTATGGCCTCAGTATCAGTCTTCCATTCACCATCAACAAGCAATCCATTAATACGATGATGATTCTTATTCATGTTCACCATCCCATGAAAATAACTACTATTTTCATCACCGTCTTTAATCCATTTAACTCTAGCCTTTTGCCTCAAATCCAAATTCTTAGCAAATTCAACAACCTTGATTTGATGTTTCCATGCTTTTCTGTTTTCCAATTCAACCGGCAAGAGTGATCTTTGCTCAGCATAATTTCCAAAGCATCCACTTTAGATTTAAGGGAATCAATGTTTCTCCTCACTTTGTCAATGGCATCAGATTTCCAAGCTTTTATTGCGAATTTAACAGCCCTTAATTTTGACGCCAACACAAAATCTAGTCTGCCCCTACAAGTAACCGAATCCCAAGCAGCAGAAATAACAGAAGCCAAATCTAAATTGCATAACCAGGAATTATAAAAACGAAACGGAATTGGCCCAAAATCTTTTGAAACACACGAAAGAACAATCAGACAGTGGTCAGAATGTAATCTCGTAAGGGCTAAAGCAGCAGCATACGACCAATAATTCAAGAAATCCGAATTGACAAAAAATCTGTCAAGTTTACTAAGTGAAATACCGTCATCACTCATCCATGTAAATTTTCTACCACCCATATTCACCTCATTAATAGCAGATTTGATGATAAAATCATTGAATTTATCAGACCCAGATTGAGAAAAAGATGAGCCAATTCTTTCATCGCGACTTCTAATCTCATTAAAATCCCCCATTAGAATCCATAAACCACTGTTATTTTCCATGATAGTAGCAATTTCAGACCAAAGTGCCACCCTTAATGATCTTGATCTAGGTGCATAAATATTTGCTACATACACCAATAAATCAACCCCCTTTAATTGCCCCACAGTAATAAAAAAATTAGCACCTTTGAGACATTTAGATTTGGAGAAAAAAGTAGCATCCCATACACTCAATAAGCCACCCGACCTACCTTGAGACTCAACGACATCAAAATCAAACGGAGAGTTATTCCAAAAACTATTAACCTTAATGTTACCAATGTTGCTGAATTGCGTTTCTTGAATAGAAGTGAATTTGATATTATTTTCTTTCTGAATATTCCGAACCCAGTCAGCTTTCTCCTTACTTCTAATCTATATATACGGCCAATTAATAGTGGCGCTATACCAGTTAGCGGACTTTCATATAAGAGCGGGTGATCCGGCTTACCACTATATGAATGCAATTTTGGATAAAATAACGACAATAATAGTCAAAATTGCATTATGGAACCTAGGTCGGTCATTTGATTACTTTAATTATATTTTATATATAACTTTTTATGATTTTAATTTTATATATTTACTATATTATGTATTTATATAACCTTTCATGATTTATGTATGTATGTGTTATGTTATGCTTTTATATAATCTTATATGAATTTAATGTATATGTATATCTGATGTATCACTGTTATACCACCGCAATAGTCGCTATAGCAAATAGCAGCCCTTGACTGCTATTTGATTTTTGATCGTGATAACTGCATAACTATATAGATATATCTATATCTATAGATTATAATAAGAAAGAAACATTTCATTGTCACATGTCATCCCATCAATGCATTGCATTATAATTTCTCACTTTTTTTTCTTAACTTAGAACCATACAATAATAAATATAATTAATTAAAATATATAAATAAGCTCTTATCTTTCTTTCCCAATTTATTTTATCAAATTAATCACTTTAATCGATCACTATATTAAAAGGCATTAAATTGATAGGTTTCTAGTAACTAAAACATATATATTGTCTTCAAATATAAAACATGCATATTATAATTATATTTATTTTTCATTGATTGTATAAATAAAATCTTAAAACATGTTTCTATCATGAATGTATAACATAATAGATTTTTTTACTTACATCATAGTAAGCATAAATGTTGACAAATTAGATACATTTATTTGTTCTTATAATTCATATGTTTCATTCATAAATATCTTATAAAATTATTGGCTTTTAAAATTTAAATTAACTTACAAGTTTTAAAATTTTACTTTTATTCTTAAAATTTATTATTATTATTATTTATTAGTACCAATTATAATCAATTCATTATTTATCATTTTAAAAATATGAATAAAACTATTAATTATAAATCTTCATATAAATTAGTACACTAAATAATCTAATATGTAAATGGAAATATAATAATACCATTTTAAGTTTAACATAAAAAATATTATAAATTGTTTTATTAAGTTTTTTTTAGGGTTAAAGTCATACAAATGTATGTTACTTTACTGAAATTACTCAAATGATTAATCTATTTATTTTTTTATCCTATTGGTACTTGTACTTAAAATTTATTGTTGAGATGGGACTTTTGATTACTGGTTCTACCGACAATGATCTTAAAATTGTGTTTTTAAAAGTATGAAAATGATCTATATGCTTATGTGGATTTTCTAAATTATTTACATAGATCAAAATCCACGTAAATCCACATTGTACTCCAAAATAATTGTCGATATGGTATATGTAACCAGTAACTATGTTGATATGGTAAATCCACTTAAGCATCATGTCATTAAAAATCTGCCACGTTGTCATTTGAATCAGCAAAAACTATCATACCAACATAGTTACTGGTTATACGTACCATATCGACAAGTTATTTTGGAGTACAACTACCATCCAGTCAAAGAAAAAAGTTAATTAGTCATTTAGGTAAATTGAGAAAAGTATGTTGCATTTGTACGACTTTAACCCTTTTTTTATGATGAAAGTTCTAGACATTTTTTTAATTTTAAATATTTATCTATTTTAAATAGAATGTTATAAACAAATATATTGTTTAATAAGATTTATATTTTATCAAATCTAGTACTTTTGTTTACTTAAGGGTTTTAATCAAGTATGTATTAAAAGTGAAAGTGGGGTATTGGGGTAATACTTTTAATTTATGATCATTTAAGAAAAATTATTTTATTTAAATTATATATATGACCACTAGAGTGTGTATTATTTGATTATTAGTTTTCAAAATGCTATAACATTTTTTAGAAAGCAAAATCAAACCCTTCTTGTTGACTCTTGTTTATCATTCTTTTATACTTTTATTTTCAAATTTATATATATTAATCAATATATATAATTTACATAAACATTTATATATTTTATAAGAATAAATAAAATGCTATGAAATATGTTTTTACCAACTAATCTTTACTTTTCAAATATTTAATATTTTTTCGTATAATATTTTATTTTTAATTATATTTTAATAAGTTCATAGGCACATAATAAAATTTTCTAATTAGATATACAGATAAATATAGATAAGATAATATTTAGTTCTAAATGTAAATTTTAAATCTAATCCGATTAATGTAAATTTAAGGAATATATTTAAATTTAAGTTAGATTAAATAACGGAAAATATAAAAATATAGGGAGTCGAGATAGTACTATGCTTGGCATTTTTTTTTTTGCTATTATCAAAGTATATCACTACTACAAAAAGCATAATGGACCCCGGTCAAAAATGATAATAAACCCTGGTCGTAGCATCGGGGTTGATAAGGGGAGAGGTCTATTCCGAATGTAAAGGACCCCGGTCGTTCAACCGGGGTATATATGTGTATAGACCCCGGTTTATTTCAGAATAACCGGTGTTCCAAGACTTATATGGAATTAAAAAAATATAAATAGACCCTGATTGTTTTTTAAGGAATCGGGTTTCAAATGTTTTTATTTAATTTTTTTTGTTTTTTTAACAATTTCCGACACCTATAATCCTACTTCTAAATCAACACCTTTTCTATTACAGATTCACATACCCATCTAATCCTACTCCTAAATCTACACCTTTTTGTCCACAATGGGACTCGAACCCACAACCTTGGGGTCCCCTCTAACACCTTGATACCGCTAGGCCAAAGACCCTTTGGTGTGTGTGTGTGTGTGTGTGTGTGTGTGTGTGTGTGTGTGTGTGTGTGTGTGTGTGTGTGTGTATATATATATATATATATATATATAGAGGTTCCATTGAGAACTTTTGTGTATCGAGTCACAAAAGAACCTCCATTGGCCCTTGGATGAAAAGAATGTGTGAGTTAGATCAAATGGCAAAAGGGTAATTAAATAGAAAGTTTTATGCATTAAGTGAATATAATGAAATTCGCGGAGGGGTAAAACAGGAATTATGCAATCCTTACTTAATTATTACACTTCCAAAATTAACAACAATAATAGAAATTCAAAATACATCAAAATACATGCATATCGTTCATCTCTTCATGCATATTGTTCACCTATTCCAAATATAAATCATGCATATCGTTCATCTCTTTCAAAATCAAAATACATCAAAATACAAACATGAATCGTTCATACAAACATAAAGCATGCATATCGTTCATCTCTTCCAAAAAATCAAGAGGGGGCTAAGAGAGAGGAGAGAGAGAGAGAGAGAGAGATAGAGAAAGATGGAGTGATTTTAGGAAAGAAGTTAATGATGATTTTCATACCAAATTTAGCTATTAATTATCTTAAAAACATTTAAATTCAAAAATAATTTCATACATTTAATATCCCCTAAATGCCCTTTGTGCACCCTTGGTAGATAGTCCGATGCACAAAAGTTCTCAATGGTGCCTCGATGCACAAAAGTTTTCAATAGAACCCCAATATATATATATATATATATATATATATATATATATATATATATATATATATATATATATATATATATATATATATATATATATATATATATATATATATAATAGTGAATCCAACAACATATTTCATTTTCATTCATCACATTAAACAAAACCCAAACACAGATATAGTGCCTACTTTTTCATCCTTTCATTTATTTTTCATTACAAAATGATATCATTCTAATACAATTTGAAAATCAACACAATAATCATTTTTTAAAACCAACGAAAATCATTTTAACATTATATCATTTTCGTGAACAATCATCAAATTACAACAAATAGCATAAAATCTCAACTACATATTTGTTGACGCTAATAAAGGACATTAAATAATGTTACTAAATCTTCATAACTCAACTGTAATTCGGATATCTTCTTTGTATGCCCTACATTATAAAAGCCACACATAAACTAATCAAAAAAGTAATAAAAACAAAAAGACCTAATAAATTACTAGAAAGTTAAGGTTGTCAAAAGAAAACAAATGATCAAAAAGGACTTCTTCAAGGATCAAAAAGAAAAGCAAAAGTTTAAATGTACAAATTGAAGTCTGGCAAAGAAGTTAAGATGATGAACAAACTAAAAAAATCTTACCATGACAAGTCAGTGCATTAAATCAAAACCATCGAGAAGAATCGTCTACTGCAGGAGACGATTGGAATCACTCAGAGAAAACCCGGGAAAAGTGAAACACGGGCACTTGTCGCTGCAAGGAAGATTATATATGGAGGCTGACAGAAGCGATGACAATATAAGTGGAAAGAAGTTGAATTGGAGAAGTGGCGGGGAGTAGGAGGGTTCGATTAGCGGAGGAGGGAATAATGCGAGAATGAACTTGACGGCTAGGGTTTCATACAAAATCAGAGAGAGGGAAGCTAAATGGAGGAAAAGTAGGTGAATATTTTTCATTCCAAGTTTTTTCCTACAAAATTTATATACGTAAAATAGTATATTATCTAATTTTAATGAATTGATTAAGACAATAAGGTATAAATGTTTTAGTTAAAGTAAAGGGCCCTGATCATTTTGTTAAACAACCGGGCAAATGTTGGATTATGTACCCCAGTTTTTTTTAAAAACAACCGGGGTGTATAAGAAAAAGTTAAGGACCTCGGTCATTTTGTTAAACAACCGGGTAAATGTTGGATTATGTACCCCGGTTTTTTTAAAAAAACCGGGGTGTATAAGAAAAAGTAAAGGACACCGGTTATCTTGTTAAACAACCGGGGTGTATTAGCTAACACTCTAACAAACTTCAAAAGAACCTTAGTTTTTTAGCTTTTATTCTATCAATCGGGGTGAATATGAGTGGTCCATTATGCTTTTTGTAGTAGTGTATAAAGATAAAGATTAGTAGCTTGTAAGAATTAAGCGGGTGTGTAATACGATGAAATCACAATGAAGGAAATAAAACGATGTACAACGTCGTCGTTGTTTTTCATACCATAAAACCAAAAAAAAAAAAGAAAGAAAGAAATTATAATCAAGGGAACAAAGATCATAACATAGTTCAAATCATTTGTTCTTCTTCAATTTCAAAGATCACAATATATATATATATACATGAGAGATTACTATTTAAAGTATGATAGAAGTCTCTTTTAAGATTAATATTTGAGTTTGAAAATAAAAACCCTAGTGTCATATATATATATATGTTGCTAAACCCTAAATGTAAATGTTAATAAAAGTTGGACAAGATGGAGTAGGTGGAGGTTGTTGGAATCAAAATTAGTTACCTACAAGGTAGGGCATTTTCAGGATGACATGACAAGATGAATGCATGCATGCATGCGCATATGCATCATATATCATCTTTCAATTCAAATTGGCAGACAAAATAAACCAACCAGCCTGCAATTTCAAATAATATATATATTCACTTACTCCATACATCTATCACAAGAGACAAAGAAACATACATGGCCTGTGTGACTGTGTATGGAGGAGGATGGGTCTAATCATATTTCCCATAAATGTGTACCAGAAAAGACTCAGCATTCACCCAATCATTATACCCATATCCGTTAATCATCAAACCAAACTTCACATCGATGCATCTTTCTCTGTGTTTTTGTGCGTTTCTCTGCTTTCTTTTTCTACAAACATTCATGCATATTTTATATATATACATATTTATATAGACCATGTATATCTAGATGTGTGGGCAGATATATCTACTATATTAGGTTTTTAAAAAATATCACTCGATCCATATCAAATGCATCTGAGGTCTCATCCTTAAAATTTAATTATTATATATATACGTTCTTAAAAATTACATGATTAATCATGTACATTATTTGTGTGAATGGTCATCTAAGATGATGATTCTTCACATGATTTTTAAATACGTAGAACTTATGAAATTCATATATTAATTATGTGGGTGACATTATAATTTAAAAATAATTGTTTTCCCAAAAGAATCGATAGTGTATTCTTTCAAGCTCTACAATATATAACTCTGGTAGGAGCTCGATCTAAAGAGTGACACATAGTATATTGGAACAAGGGAATGATTATTCACATGTTATAGAATGTTGTTGTGAAAGACTTAATTCATTATTAAAACAAATAAACATATTTAAAAAAATGTTTTATTTTAAAAAGTTCAATATTGAATTAAAAGCAAGAAAAAATATATATATGGAAAACTGAAAAATTCAAGTGGTGAGCATTGTCTGTCAAGATTCAAGAAGATCAAATCTACAAGTGAAAAGGATGCAAATGTTTGCACTTTGCAGCCCCAATACGACAGTGTTTCCGTCCAAGTTAAATACTAGTACGTAGGCGACCTATATATATAAGATTAGATTAGATATTAAACAAATAATCATCAGATTATTTACAAGTTAACTCTTTCCAAAAATGGCAAGCAGAAGATCGATAGGGTTTGGGCGAATAAGAAACGGGTAATTAAGACAATCATTATTTAGATAATTTGATTTTTTATAAACTCGGATTACTTTTAAAAACTACTTAAAGAAATTAACTTATGGTTTTAATTAATAAGCTTCTGAAAAAAATTTCATCCGAACATAACTTTACTAATTGATTAACAAAACGGGAGCTTCTAAAACCCGTAAATTTAATCTCTCATAAGTTTTCATAAGCTGCACGTCAAACATGTTTCCACTAAATAAAGAGACGTACTGAATAGACGATTAAATTTTTGGTTCATCTAAGAATACGTACCTACCTATAATATTGAACAATGATAAATAAAAAAACTATAAATGCATAAAAAGTAACGCAAGGTTGGTTTCTATTTTATGTGACGAATTAAATTCAGTCATATAAAAATGAAGCATGCGAACCTTTAAAATGTTGTGAAAAGGGTAAGCTTGATCATTATTTATGAAAAAATATCACCCAAAAGATCTATAGAAATGTCAATATTGTCACTAAAAATAAAAAATTTACATTTTCTATAAATTCCTAAAACTATATCAACTTCTTTCAAGCACAAATTTAGTTGGTTACCTGCAATAAAATGTAGCTCTAAATATGTTACCTTTTATGTGATCATCCTTAAAAAAGATAAATGAATCTAAAGTTATGGATCACTACAAGAAAAATACCCTATTGGGACAAAGATTTTTAGTGAGGACAAAATGTCCTCACCATAACTCACTAAAAGACAAAATTACGTGATTTCTTTGAGTATTATATTTGACTTAGCATACTGTGAGGACATGTCCTCCAAATAGATAATTTAATTTTGATTTTTGATTTTTCTTTTAACATCGAAATTAAAATATTTCAAGTTATTGACTTTTTTTTTTGACCCAAGATGTGGATAGGACATGTCCTCACTATATGATATTTTAATTTAGATTTTTTGTTTTTCTTTCCACATCAAATTTGTTAATTTTTTTTTTTTGCCAAAGTTCGGAAAGGACATTTTCTCACCATAAGTTTTTTTATATTTCTTTTAAAAATAAATCAAATTCCCATTAAAATCAAAAAATTTCGGGTTTATTTGAGGTGAGGACATGTCCTCATTATATGATATTTTAATTTAGATTTTTGGTTTTTCTTTACACACCAAAATTAAAACATTTTAAGTTGTTGACTTTTCTTTTTGACCGAAGGTTTGGAGATGACATGTCCTCACCATAAGTTTTTCATATTTTCCATCAAAACTAAATCAAATTATCACCATTTATAAAAAAAAAAATCACTGTCTATTTTTAGTGAGGACATCTAAACACTATATGATATTTTAATTTAGATTTTTTGTTTTTATTTCAACACAAAAATCGAAACACTTCAATTGTTGATTTTTTTTATTTGACCTAAGGTTTCGAGAGGAGATGTCCTCACCATAATTTTTTCACATTTCCGTCAAAAGAAAATCAAATTCCCTCATAAATTTAAAAAATCTCGGGTCTATTTTTTGTGAGAACATGTCTTCACTATATGATTTTAAAATTTTAATTTCAATACCAAAAATTCCCACCATAGAATTTCTTAATTATTAATTTGGGTTTATTGTATAAAGGGTAAATTACAAATTTCATCATTGTGGTTTATCAGAAATTATAGATTGGGTCCTTTAACTTTAAAAATTACACTGACAGTCTTTGTGGTTGAAGTTTTGTTACTGATACCGCCCTTTGGCCATTTAAAATGACCATTTTACCCTTACTAGTCTAATAATTATTATTAATGTTGTTTTTATTTTTATTTCTATTAGTATAAAATAATAAAATAATTCAAACTAATTTTAAAAACCATTAAACTTAATTTAGTGTAGCACACATGAAAATAATTAATAAAATATTTTTAAAGACATGCAACTAATAATTATTATCAATTAAAAACTAAAAAATAACGTTTTGAGTTTAGATTTTTTATAAGTAAAATGAAAACCTTTTGTAAATCATAAAATAAATTATTATTATTAAGTATTCATTTTTATCCAGTTTACATTAAATGATTTTTAAAAAAGATTAAAACATCTATGAAAACGTATAAATTGTTATTTCATCATTTTGATTAAAACTAAAAACAAAATAGTCATTTAACTTTAGGTTTCCTTTAAGATTTTTTTTTTTAAAAAATATAAACGTTTTCATGAATAATAAAACAAAAAAAAACTAAACATTTTGATGAACAATAGAAATTTGATGTTTTTGAAGTTTTTGATAGTTTTGTATAACTTCTATAAAAACATTCAAAAAACTAACTTTTTAGAATATGTTTAAAAATTTTAAACTTTTCAAAACAATTAATGTTTTTCAAAATATTTTAAGTTTTTAAACATTAATCCTAAATCCTTTCACTTTCATACCCTTAATCGAGGAACACATCGAGATTTTGTATCATTGATCGAGGAATGACAGAGACTAAGTCTGAGAGGGGGGAAAACGATGAAGACGGTGGCTAAGAGTGATTCTCACACCGGAAAGTGTTAGAGCCACAAACGATGAAGATGGTGGCTAAGAGTGATTCTCACGGTGGCTAAGAGTGATTCTCACAAGGAGAAAAACGATGAAAACGTTTTTTTGAATCCAGACGACTTGAAATCGATTTTCCCTTTGATGATGATGATTAGAAATTAATTCATCTTCTGTGTGTGGTAAAAAAAATGACAATAAATTTTAAACAAAATAATAAAGATGGTGGCTAAGAGTGATTCACCAACCGTCATTTATTACTTCGTCACCCACCGCCAGTCTCCGCTGCAAGATGGAAATCCATTAGGTATCAAGTTCTAGATCTAGCTTCTTCGTCAATTATCCATACCAATGTTTTCATCAAACTTATTAAATCTCTTCTGGGAATCAATGGTGTATCAGATCTGACTTCACTTAAATTTATAGATTTAGTTTCATTTTTCTTACAGCATCATCAAATCGATTTAGGGTTTAGATTTAAGATTTGGTACAGATGTTTGATTGCGTTCTTAGACGAGAAATCATTATTTTTCACAGTTTTAATGATAATTAAATAATTATCTGATCTTTTATTTATTATTGGACATTAAATAAAATATGCATTTAGTTGTATTGGTATATCATCTATTATTGGATAATTTGAGGGATAACTATAAAAAAATAAATAGAGTTAATTATCTAGTTATTTATATATTATTAGATTATATATAAAAGACAAAAGAAAACCCCACACAAACACATAATTGTGTGTGTTGCGTGTTGAGTTCTCGGCCGGATCAAAAATCCAACAATGGGGAGTTTGGTTTTTTCCGTTCATTGTGTGTTTGATTGCATATTTTACGCCGCTCAATCGTGTAATCACCGGTGGATACTGAAAGGTCTCATTCTTGTGTTTTTGTTAGCAACTACAAAGGTACGGATTATATACATATGATACAATAAACCGTAAAGTATAAAAATATATTGTCATAATAAGAAAAAAAATAAAAGTAGGTTGTTATTTCAAGCAATAAACCCTTTTAAATTTCCCACCAAAAGTAAATCAATTTGGTTAAAAGTATATCAAATCTATAAATACTAGTATAAGAGTAACTAAGTTTATTAAACTAGTTCTTATTAAACTGAACTAGTTCTTACAAATTTATTAAAGTTGTCTGTGTTATACACGAGTTAATAAACTAGTTCTTTATTAAAATGAAAAAAAATTCGGTTCCATTTCTAGTGAGGAGATGTCCTCACTATAATATTTTTAATTTTTAATTTCCAACGAAATAGTTCCCGCCATAGACTTTCATAATTTTTGATTTCCCGCCGATAGTAAAAAAATTCAAAAAATTCAGGGTTTTGAGAGAACATGTCCTTCCCGTAGGTGTGCTAAAAAACATTAAACATTAAAAAATTTTCATTTACCATAAAAAAACAAGAAAACCTTACGCCTTTCCCCTCCTTCAGACGGCTCCAACTTCACGCCACCGCCGCCCTCACCTCCCTTGTTCACGCCGCCGCCGCTGCCACCATCTCCATCACGCTCCTTCACGCGACCGGCATCGCAACCGTCTCGCTCCTTCACGACACAGGTACCCTGCTCCTCTGTCGCCGGTGCACTGCTGCCGCTGGTTCCCTTCCCTGCTGCTGCTGCCGTCTCAACATTGCTGAAAGGGTTTCGACGGATGTGGATATTTCCTAAACAGGTTTATTTCCTTATGCATGTAATTGATTTATTTGCTCATTTCCTTATGCATGTAATTGATTGCCTGTAATTAGATAACAGGCTTTGTTTGAAATTTTTTCTAGTTCAGTTGCATGTTGGTTGGGTTTTACATATGAATTGTTTTATTTGTCGCTGCAGGCTACTTTAGGACAAATAGTCAGGCGGAGATTACGTGATGGAAGGAAGGTATGCTTTAAAAATCACTTTGATCTAGTTATATGCATGCGGATAACTCGTCCCGTAGACTGCGTAGTCTAAGAAGATTGTTTGATTATTTATCAAATATCTAAAACTAATCTTCAATCAACACATATAGAAGAATCTTGTTATTTCAAATCAACTTTCTTGTAATGATGATAAAAGGCATTTATCTAAATTTGACTAATCCTGGTTTCCTTTGTATCCTACTAGTCATGAGTAATCTTTACTTGAAACTAGTAACTTCCATTTTGGTCTGGAAGTCCCCCCGTTTCTGTTCTTTAGGGGAATTTTAGACATCGTATAAATAGTCCACGTGTCCAACATTTTTGTTAAACTATGTGCTGAGATCAAATTTTGCAGCTTTGGGGACAGAGGGGGCATGTTCAAGAAAGCCCTTGGTTTTCCTGGTAGAGAGGTGAAGAGAACTGGGACTACAGAAATTTGTAGATTTTTTTGGTTTGCTATCGTTTATCATAATTACTTTCTTGTGATTTGTTCTTAGGCTTCCACTCTTGTTTCAAGTCTTTTCTTTCATATTTTAGCAAACCAATTGTTAATTAACTGATATATAGTTAATCTTTGTGTTTTAAAAATATTTAATAATATTTATAGTATCATTGTCATTCATTCTAGGTCGGTTGAAGCTTCTCGCATGCGCACGCTTGGTGGGATGTTCGATAACACAACTTACCCTTTCATCACCCTTCTAATCAGGTTTCTGAAATTTAGTCATTAGATAAATATATAATGTTATTATTATTTATTTCTCGATTCTGGTTTAGTAAAAACAGGACATGGTGAAATATATGATGCTAAATTTACTTTTATGAAATCCATCTATAATTCAGACTAATTACACCTTGTGCAGGTTTTTGTTGCTGCGATTTTTAAGAGCCGACAAGAGTGCGAGTCTAAGCCTCACATACATCATAGAAGCAAAAATGAGCATTGGAACATCAATTCTACAATGCCCAACGAGACTTCAAATCTTTGTCAAACTGATAGGTTTAGGTAACATTGAATGTCGATGATCAATCATATTTTCCTAATACTTTAGACCATAATTTGTACGTGCGTTTCAGTTTAACTGAGTAATCGGGGACGTGGGCAAATTGTTCGCCGTGCCAATTCTCATCAGAGGTCTTAGCTGAACGATCTAAGTCCGCTAGAGAAACTTCTTATACCCAAGCTGAGGTTGATGAAATGCAGAAGAAACAAGCTTCAGATGCTTCAATTAGACAGTCGCGAGTGGATGCTAAATTGGAGACCCTTCTACAAGGTTTGAAAGCTAATAATATCGAAATTGAGTTTTCGGATGGGGACGAGGAAGATCATGGTGAAGATTGAAATGTAGGTTTATTAGTATCAAAAGATGTTGTGTAAATGGTATTATTTTGATACTTGTTTCATTGTGGTAATGTAGTGTTAAATGATATTGGTTTGTGTTGATAAAATTGGTTTATGTTGATGATATTGTTGTTGTTTGGAATGTTAGAAAATGTATAAAACAAGTATTAATAGCCTAGAAAACGGGTGGGAAACATAAAAAACAACAATATGCTGGCAAAAAAATGTTGGGATATCGTTAGGACAAGTTCTCACTATAGGTAATTACGTTAAACAGAATATAGAAATTAAGGTTAAGACATGTCCTCACCAAAACTGATTTTATTAACCAGAATATAAATAACTAAAGTAAGGATGTGTCCTTACCATAGTTAATTTTATTAATTAGAATATAATTACCTAACGTAAGCACATGTCCTCACCATAGTTAATTATATTAATTAGAATATAATAATCTATAGTAAGGACATTTCCTCACTATATTGAATTATATCCTGATTATTATAATACGCAATAGTGACGACATATCCCCACTATAGCTAATATTATTTTCTTTTTCATTTATTTTGTATTAGTTTATCGTCCTCACTATAGACAAATTTTGTCCTCACGATAGATATATAGGGACGAGCCTTTAGTGGGGAAACTAGGGTGAGGATATATCCTCACCGTAGAGATTTGGTGAGGACATTTTGATTTATGGAGAGGACTTTTGTCCTCACTGTAACCAAAATTTCTTGTAGTGGATTAACAAATTGATTCAAAACCAACTCGTTAGTAATTAATCTTCAAGTCGGGTTATTGTTTGGTTTTATCAAATTGCCATTAGTTCGTGTGAGAAAATTGCAAAGCCTACTTGAATTCTAGAAAAACTCATAAATTAAGGAGTTGAACTGTATAACGATCCATAGGTTACTATTGAAAAAACTTAATCAACTTTTCTTATTTTCTTAATTAAGTTTCAAATTATTTTTTCTAATTGTCCAAATCTCTAAATTATTTTTGTCTTATTTAAAAGTATATATTATTGATTGGCTACCGGATTAACTGATAAAATAAAAAATTTAGAGACTTAAGTGCTAAAATATGAAAAGATGATGAGTTTTTTACAACATTAATCAAGTGAAAAGATTAAGGTTACTTGTTTAGTAACAGGTCAAACATGCTAAATATAAAATTTTGGATAGGAAAAAATAGTTTAGGGACAATATATTAAGTTAATCATTAAAATGAAGAATATTAAGTTAATAACCCAAACAATATATTGGTTTTAAATTTTAATTAATGTAAGAGTAAATTACAGAAATGTTCCCTGTGGTTTGTTCAAAATTATGGAAACGGTCCCTCAACTTCCAAACTTGCAGTGGCGGTCCCTCAAACCACTTTTTACTTGCAGAATTGGTCCTCCTGTTTCTAAATTTTTTAAAAATGACGATTTTGCCCTTCTTTTAATTACAAGTTTGGTAATTTCAATTTTGGTCCCTTTTCTTAATTTTTTATTTTTGGTTTTAAATTTGAAATAATAATTTTATATTTTATGATTTTGATTCATTATTAATTATATTATTATTATTATTATTAATTGTACCTATTTATTTTGTAAAATAAATCTATATTTCCTTTACTAAAAATTCTTTTTATTTATATATTTTTAATTAGTTAAGTTATGTATTTTATTTATATACTTAATTAGTTAAGTTATGCTTCTTTTTATGTATTCAATTTATTTATTAAAATTTTATTTATTTATATTTCATTGGTTAAACTATTTGTATAATTTTATTATTTGTACTTTCCATCAAACTATTTCATTACTTTTAATAAATTTGAATTTGTGTAAATTTTGATTTAAATTTACTAATTCATTACGTTTTGATTTAAGTTTGCTAATTATTATTTTTGATTTAAATATTTTGTTACGCTAATAAGTTTTTATTTAAAATTATTATATTATTTGTTTGGATTTAAATATTTTGTTATGTCAGTACGTTTTGATTTCAATTTATTATTTTATTTGTTTTGATTTAAAATTTTGCTACGTTAATACTTAAGTGAAAATTAAAATATTTAAGTGAAAACGAATAAAACATATTAATGTATAAACAAAACTTGTGAATCAAAAAGATTAAACACCCTATTGAAATCAAAGCGTATAGGCATAACAAAATATTAAAATTAAAAAAATAAAATACTAAATTTAAATCAAAACGTATTAACGTAACAAAATATATTATTTTAAATAAAATAAACTAAAAGATAAATATTATTCATTATTTCTAATATCTATAAAGATTAATAAATATAAAGTATAAATACAATGTATTATTTTTTACATCTTTAAATATTAATAAATAGATAAGATTTAAATCTATATTCAAATTATATCTTATGTGTACTTTATCTATAAATCTAATTAATAAAAATATTATTTGTTTATTTATGAATGATTTGTAAAATTATTTATTTTTAATATATATTAGTAATTTAAGGCATTTTTTTAAAACCAAACAAATAAAATAATAAATTTAAGTAAAAACATATTAGTGTAACAAAATATTTGTAAACTTAAATCAAAACGTAATGAAATAATAAATTTAAATCAAAATTTACATAAATTTAAAATTTATCAACGTAATGAAATAGTTTGATGGAAAAGTATAAATGATAAAATTATACAAATAGTTTAACCAATAAAAGATAAATAAATAAAACTTTAATAAATAAATTGAATATATAAAAAGATGCATAACTTGACTAATTAAGTATATAAATAAAAATAATTTTTACTAAAGAAATATAGATTTATTTTACAAAATAAATAGATATAAATGATGATAATAATGATAATAATAACAATAATAATAATAATGAGAATAATAATAACAATATAATTAATAATGAATCAAAATCATAAAATATTAAATTATTATTTCAAATTTAAAATCAAAAATGAAAAATTAAGAAAAAGGACCAAAATTGAAATTACCAAACTTGTAATTAAAAGAAGGGCAAAATCGTCATTTTTAAAAAATTTAGAAACAGGAGGACCAATTCTGCAAGTAAAAAGTGGTTTGAGGGACCGCCTCTGCAAGTTTGGAAGTTGAGGGACCGTTTCCATAATTTTGAACAAACCACAGGACCATTTCTGTAATTTACTCTTAATGTAATTATAATAATATATTGGATGACCAATATGTGTGTGGCCTAAGGCTAAGCTGCGTTACACAAGCAGGGAAAGGGGCACGAAGAAGTCGGGGTAATAGGGTAATTTCTATAAGTGGAAAGCGAGGAAAGGTCTTATCGATGAAGGGACAGTACCTGCCCTAAAAAGCAAAATCTACCCTGATGCTGACCTTCCATTTGTCTACCAATTCAAACTTTTTTCCTCCTAATTTAATTAATTTTAGGTTAATGCTTAATCAAGTCTTTGAATTTTTAATGATTACAACAAACACATGCATGTTGATGTCGTATCATTTTTTCAAGGGTTAATTACTAAAATAACTATAAATATCGATCACCCCTTATCAAGTTATATCCAAAATAGCCACAGTTTATGTTACCAATCATCTTTATGTTACCAAAATAGCCACAGTTTACGTCACCATATTTATGTTATATCCAACATTTACGTGATGTGTATATTGGTAACGTAAAGCTAAGGTAGTTTATGTTACCAATCATCTTTTGTAACGTAATGCATTAAAATATTGGTAAAAAAGTTCACATCACGTAAATCTTAGGTATCACGTAAATATGGTAACGTAAACTATGGGTATTTAGGTTAGGTGTTTTTTTTTTGTAAGACTTGACAAGTGGGTGGGATTTGTGTGTAACAACCCAGCTTTTATTTAAGTCTTTTATTTCGTCTTGATCCAAATAATGTAAATTTAATTACATTATTAATTATGTGATTTAATTAAGTTGATGACTATTTAAAATTAATTGAATATTTATATTATAAATTATTAAAGATGATTAAATTAAAAGATATGTAAAATACAAAAGTTTAGTGGGTTAAATAGCAAAAATGATAAATTTATATATAAAAGCAAAAATTAATGATCAATTAAGATCATTAATCATCAAACCTCTCTCTCTCTCTCTAATCTCTCTCTAACTCTCGGCCATCTCAACAAATTCAACAAGAAATCCATAAATTTTGCAAGGAATTTGGAATTGAAGTTAAGGAGGAGCTACAACAACAATTAATCAACAAGGAACTACAAGATTTGAGGTAATTCTTGACTTAAATTTCAAGAATTTAAGAGTTTGGTTCGGTTTGGTGAAGAACCGAAACCAATGAATTAAAATGAGAATTTATATGTTGCATGTATAGGATTTTAGTAGATAATGATAAAATTAAGTATATAAAAGTGATAGAAACAAGAATTTGTGGTTAGATTGTCCAAAAATGAATAAAATCGGTATTTTTATAAAAAAATGTGTTCTTGACAAATTTCATATTTTTGGCATGATCTTGATTAAATTAAGATGTTTTTGACCAAAGAAATTATATAAAAATACTCAAATAATGTTAATACAACTTTATATAACATTGCATGTTAATAAAGAATGTTTTTGGGATTTATTATGTAAAATCCGTATGAGTATAGCCAAGAACACCAAGAACAATTCTGGGAATTTTTACAAGTCATGGATCCGAATTCGGTTAGAACCGAATTCGGATGATGTGTTAATTCGAGTTCTAAATTCGGATCTGGCTTGGTCCCAATTTCGGATATAGCATCTCGGATCTTGAAGGATCCGAATTTGGTACCTATATTGATCCTAATTCGGACTTATGCTTAAAATTCGGTTCCTAAGAATTAATTTCGGATAATAGTCCGGACCTTACTTGATCCGAATCCGGATCCCTACTTCGGACCCAATTCGGATATTTCCGAATTCAGATGTTTATTTCGGACGAATTCTATTTCGGACATTAAGTATATTTCGGATCTTATGAATCTTAATGATCCTAATTCGGTTCCCAAAATATTCTAAATTCGGATGGTTGTTTCGGATCCAGCATGGTCCGAATTTGGTTATCTATTTTGAAAGGGTGAACCGAATTCGCATGACAGATCCGGATTTGTCCGAATTCGGATGGCCAATCCGGATGGTCCGAAATTGATAGGTCTGAAATCACATGAAATATTTAATATTTTGAAGGAACAAAGAAAATAAACAAATGAAAGATTGAAAAGATTATCAGTTATCAGAATCAGATAGAATTACAGATTTTAATGATGATGATAAAGATGATGAAAATTGACATGATATTATCATGAATGAATTTGAACAGGTTCAGTATATTCTGAACAAAGATTTAAAGACTTGAAAGCGGGTCTCTGATTTGAAAAGAATTGACAGATTACAGATTGACAAAATCCTGAGATAACTCAGGTGGCAGATTCATATATCTGTTTGACCAAGACCCAGACCTGTGAGTTATAGATATTCAGATTGAACATGCATAGATCCGGTTGAGATATATTGCTGCTGTTAGATTTATTGACATTCTCTTTATCAGCTAGATTGAGACCTGTGCACACCATGGTTGGGTGTTGCCCAGTAAATCACGATAGCTATTTGATTATCTCGTTATATTGCATTTAATATTGCTTCAGACTTTGCTTTATGATTCATTGCTATCATGACTTCTAAGACATATGCTTCCATCATTGATCAGATCCTTGATAGATTGATTCAGCTTGACTAGCCTTTATGGTCTATTGTTCTAGACCCGGCTATTTCACCAGTTCTTATGAATTGGTAATGACCTCCGATGTTCCGCCATATTGACTTACTGGTAGCTAGCCCAGTATGTGGCTGATCCCCACGATTTAAGCGTGAGTGTGGCTTGAACATCATCCGATCTTATGATACTATATCTCAATCATGAGGGCTGTAGCGGCAGCCAAGACATATCACGCTAAGACTAATGACTCCGCTTGACACGCATGTTGATATTGAAAATCTATATACTCACTAAGCTTTGCTTACAGATGTTGCATTAATATTTTACAGGAAAAGCCAAAGGAAAATCACCTGCAGGACCTAGTACTTAGGTCATTCAAGATCCAAGTTTTGAAGCTTTCTTAGACCACTACTCAACAAACTCTCTGGTACTGATTGGAAGACAGCAAATGTGGTGGTTCTGAGTAGACTTGACGTGATGTATGATGTTATGACTAGATTAGATGTTACCTTTTTATAACTTTATTTTGAAATATGTAAACTTAAATCCTAATCTGTATTGTACATGTAATTTTATTTTTCCGCAATTTAATTACCCTATCTTAGTATGGTTGATATCGTATTGCATAATGTGGGACCTAGACTCTGAGGACTGACCCGTAAGGGGTGGTCTTCACATTGTGTCTATTTTAGTAATTAATCCTTTTTTCAAATGTGTTAATGACACCGTATAATTATATATATTAATAAATAATATAGTTTAACTTAATTATGATAAATATTTTTTTATACCCATTAATTCCTATTTAATTAGTAGCATGTTTCAAATTGATATATAAATATAGTTGTATTATATTGTATGAACTCTTTTCAAAAATTAAAGTTTTTCATCTTCGATGTATAATTGTATTATATTGTATTAGCTATGTACTGTAACACCCCTCCCGATCCCGGAAATGTCACGTCAATATAAAATCATAAGTGGCCATAACGCAACGGATCTATTATACACATGTCATAAGATTATGCAGATTACGGCTAATTAAAACTTTAAACACAAAGTTAATACATTCAAATTCCAGGTTAACAAAACATACAGATCCCGGTCACTGGATACAACGACCCCAAAACAACCATTATACGAGTTCTATACCACACATAACACTATCACGGATCTTCTATCAATCTCGGATCTACCTCGGCTGCGGCTGAGATCCCTTCTGATTTCCTGAACATGTTAGACTCGAATATATGAGCTATAAAGCCCGTGAGCACGCGAGAGTTGACACTGCACATAAGCACATAACACACAATCCATGTCCCTGTCCCTGTCCCTGTCCCGATATCCCAACACACTTCTCAGGTATATAGGCATAAGTATGAGATCGGACACAGCCCTGTGGGGACCCCTCCCCGATGGACACATCGCACACAGCAATGGTCGGTAATACCCTGTAGCACGGAAGCTACCCGGCTACAGGCCCTGCCGTATATATACGCCCCAAGGACTGTAAGGGACAGTCAACCCGTGCGATTCCCCTTCGCGACTTATCGTCCGTATGGAACTCATCACAGACCCCTGAACCGATCTCACATCTCATACATACACGTATAAGGATTAGAGCATACCTGAGGTTCACGTCCCTGTCTCACATAGATATAACACGCACAAGATAGCAACACAGCTAAAATCGTAAAGACGGCGCGCGTTTAGAAAAGTCTCGAGTACTCACCTGATTGGTTCCCGGAAGTTTGGCCTCCCTGTTCGAACCCTGCTCGAGATCCACTAGTCCCTGTAATCACACGGATAGCCCAACAATCAATCGCAATTCCCAATTAACACATATCACATGATTACAACAATTCGGACTCAATTCAAACCCGACAATCCCACGAAACCGAAACTCGATTAATACCCGAAACTCGACTCAAACCCGACTCAAGGCGATCCCAAACAAGACCCCCAACCCCAACAAAACACAGCCCGAGCAGTCCCGAAGGAAACCCGACACTAATACGTCCCAAACCCATTTAACAAGGCTAAACTCAGATTTCTCCAACAGGTTAATGGTCGCGCCGCGGGGACCCTGGTAGTCGCGCCGCGACCCCGCGAAAACCTGAGCCCCTGACCTGCGATTTCAGCCTCAACCCAGGAGTAATACTCCTTTCAATTCGGTTCCAGCTCCCAAATAACTCATACTAACACTATAAAACCAGCACATAACAATTCTTTTACAACTTGGGAGCCATCTTATACAACCTCACAACAATTAACTCAAATTGAAGCCATGAAAGGAGAGTATCCTTACCTTGAAGCTTCAAGATTACAAAGGATGAAGAAGATGATTATTATCCCAAATTCCTGCACCCAATTCAGTCCACACAAGGCTCTTTGCTGGAGATTTCTCACACAAAACACACACAAACACACTTTAGGTCTCACACAAGGATAAGGGTAAGTGAAGATAGACTCAAACATATACGCACGTCTCTATCTCAAGCGGTCCCGAACCCAATAACCCGAACCCGATATCACATTTTCACTATTAATGCCCATTTAACCCATTTAATCCCACGATCCCAAAAATATAATCCGTTCATTAAAATTATAACCCGGTGACACGCAAGCCCCAATCCCGACACGTATCAATCCACGAAACGGGATATAATTGGACCAATCCAATATTAATAAATTATTTATCCACTAAAATAATTCCACGTACCAGGTCGAAATGACGGATGTTACAAATCCTCCCCTCTTAAAGAGATTCCGTCCCGGAATCTAACTCGAACTCTGGAACAGGTGAGAATATCTCGATCGCATCTCCAACTCGGGCTCCCAGGTAGCGTTGGTACCCTTATGGTGTCTCCACTGAACGTGTACCAAGGCAATCTCTTTATTTCTCAGCTTCTTGATCTTTCAGTCGGTCACGGCCTCGGGCTGCTCCACGTATCGCAGCTGATCGTCGACTGTAATTTCGGATAAGGGTATATACTGATCATCTGTAGCCAGACACTTCCGAAGATGACTCACATGAAACGTATCGTGCACACCAGCCAACTCTGAAGGCAATCGCAGTCGATAGGCCTGATCCCGGATTCTCTCAACAATCTCGAACGGCCCAATATACCGCGGACTCAGCTTCCCACGATGTCTGAACCGGATGACCCCTTTCCACGGCGACACCTTAAGCAATACGCGGTCCCCGACACTGAACTCTAGCTCCTTCAGACGGCGCATAACTTTTCTGACGGCTCTGGGCGACCCTCATATGCTCCCGAATCACGGCCACCTTGTCACTAGTCTCCTGCAATAACTCCGGCCCGCTGATAGGTCGCTCACCGACCTCGCCCCAACACACTGGGGTCAGGCACTTGCGCCCATATAGTGCCTCAAACGGAGCCATTTTAATCGTGGCGTGATAACTGTTATTATACGCGAACTCGACCAACGGTAGATGGACGTCCCAATTGCCGCTGAAGTCGATAGCACACGCTCGCAACATATCCTCGAGGGTCTGATTGGTGCGCCCTGTCTGCCCGTCAGTCTGCGGTCTATACGCCGTGCTCAGCTGAACCCTGGTATCCAATTCTCGCTGAAAACTCTGCCAGAAACGAGACGTAAACCGTGTATCCCTGTCCGAAGTAATCGACATCGGAATCCCGTGCCGCGATACCACCTCGTTGATGTACAGCCTCGCTAACTGATCCATGGTGATAGTACCCCGAACGGCTAAGAAGTGCGCACTCTTCGTTAGTCGATCCACTATAACCCAGATCATGTCATTCCGGCGGATCGAGCGTGGAAGTCTCACAATGAAATCCATCGTGATGTGATACCACTTCCACTCGGGGATCTCTAACGGCTGAAGATGCCCGTGCGGCTTCTGATGCTCGGCTTTGACCCTCAAACACGTCATACACTGCTCGACATATCGGCCCACATCCCTTTTCATTCCCGGCCACCAATAGAAGTCACGGAGATCATGATACATTTTAGTACTCCCCGGATGCACAGATAGCCTCGACCGATGCGACTCATCAAGAATCAACTGTCGCAGATTCCCAACCTTCGGGACCCAAACCCTATCATGGAACACATATAACCCGCGATCATCCCTGATCAGCGACTCAAGCTGCCCTGTCAGACGCTCTCGCTTCACATTATCACCCCGCAGGCCCTCCTGCTGTGCTAATCTCAGACTGTCGATCAATGTCGAGGTAATCTCAAGCCTCGAAGCCCTGGAAATCACATTCTGGCCGCATGCCCTACGGCTCAACGCATTAGCTACCACATTAGCCCGGCCCGGGTGGTACTGAATCTCGCAATCGTAGTCCTTAAGCAACTCAAGGCTACGGCGCTGTCGCATATTAAGATCTTTCTGGCTGAACAAATACTGAAGACTCTTATGATCGGTATTGTAACACCCCTATTTTTCAATTATATGTAATTTGCAATTTTAAGGACTTAATTATTTGTATTAATGAAATATTATGTCAATTTAAGTTAATTTCGATCATATTATCAGTTAAATAAAAGATACGAAGTTGAGGGGTATGATATGCATATGGGTCAAAATAGAAATATAAAGGGGAAAACCCTTTCATTTCCACAAACTCACTCTCTCTCTACTCTCTCTCTCTAAACCGTACTCTCACTCTCTCTCGGCTTTAATCCAAGAAAACCCAAGAACTCAACAAATTCAAGTGCAAAAGTTGGATTCAAGTAGCAAATTAGGAACTATAACTGCTGCAACAAACGATTCGAGGTAAAAATCATTCAATCTTTCGGATTTATGAAGTTTTGGTTCGGTTTTTATGAAAACCGATTTCTAAGGTTTAAGAGGCAAATGTGTATGCATGTTGGAAATAATTGTGGGAATGTTAAAATCGAGCATATATGTTGTAGTATACCAAATTTCAGATTCAAATTCCACTCCTAAGTACGATTTCTGAAATTATGTGTGTGTTTTAGTGTGTGTTCATCGAGACTCATAGAAAAATGGACAATAAATGGGTTGACTTGGTATGTTAGTGTTATGATATAAGTTAAATAAGTACATTTAAGTTCATTTGTACAACTTTTGTTAATGAAACATTCAAAAATGGTCCAAACATAATTTCTGGAAAATGTTGGAAAATATGCAAGTATGAACCCGGTTCGGACGATGATCCATCCGAATTCGGATCATCATCCTAGTTCGGACCTACAGTGTTCGGACCAAATACAATTCGGACCCCATACCTATTTCGGATCCGTCAATTTCGGATCACCTCAATTTCGGACACCAACCTATTTCGGACACTAGCCTACTTCGGACCACCCCCATTTTGGACCCAACTAATCCGGATCACCCATTTCGGATCCACCCCAATTCGGACCAAGGACCAATTTCGGACCACTTATATTTCGGACCATCCGAATTCGGATGTGGTCCGAAATCAGAACCAATTAATTACACTTATTTTCAGAATACAATTTTTTTTAAGCAATTACTGACATTACATCACTATTACACTTACATTTACAGATCATTGTGGTGTTATCAAAACACACATTGATTCAGGATCAAGTCACAAAACCAATCACTGTGAGTAACATATTGTCATTCGAACATTTATTGTTTTTGCATTCATGTTTATACATTCAATGGCATGTTCACGTTGTTCATATACTTCATTTGGCACTCATGAAATGATTTGTTGTTATGATGCACACTCGTACTTGACATGTAACACACATGTAGCTTGCGTTCATTTGAAAGTGCATCTATTTACATCATGCTTGCACTGCATGATCATTACTTCATAATCTGATGCGACCTGGACTGGGGCTGACAGCAGGCCACTGTCGGGGACTGATCATCCCACTCGTATCCCATCAGGTTCGGCACATCCCCGATCAGCATATTGAACTGCCAACCCATGCTTGCACTGCATGGTTTTCACACATTGAGGCTTACACTGCCTGTACACACATACATGGGGCTTACACTGCCCATGGTTAAGCATTGCTTGTAAAGAAATATTTATTGTTTGCATAATCTGTTATCTCACTAAGCATTTAGCTTACTGTTGACTCACCATGTTTTCAGGCAAAGGCAAGAGTGTAGCTGGACCTTCATCTTAAGCATATCACTTCAATATCCGGGAGACTTTAGAAGTTATTGGTACTTGAATAGCTTTGGGCTGGGATTTACTACTTTTAAACAATTATGTTGATGTAATAGTTAGACTTAATCACTGTAGACATGTACTTTCATTGCTTTAGTGTGGATTTGCTAATTCTACTTTTAAGTATTCAATTTCAATTATCGTATTACTCATTGGGTTGTTTGTCGATCCTGGTGATTGCTACAATTATATCATTAATTAACAAGGAACGAGTTCAAGGAAGTATTCTCCCAGCAATACTGTCCTACTGATGAGAAGCGCCGTCTAGAGGCGAAGTTCCTGAATCTGACTCAAGGAACGAAAACGGCTACACAATATGCCGTTGAGTTCACTCGATTGAGTCTGTTCGCACCCCATCAAGTAGACACAGAAGAGAGGAAGATAGCCCGGTTTGAGGCCGGACTAGATTATGAGATTCGCCGAACCATGAGTGGGGTTCGGTATACAACTTTTGCTGGTTTGCTTGAGGCTGCTCGAAATGTGGAGCAGATTGTCTTGATGTCTGGTTATGTTATCGGGTCAGCCGCCACATCACCGACTCAACCGTCGCCGCCAAAAAGGCAGCGGGAGTCTGGATCCTCCCGATTCTCTCCTCAATCCCATCAACAGTCATCATCACCCAAGAAGGGAAGGGCCTTTTCGGCCAGTTCTGAAATGAGAGACTGCAGGAGGTGCAGGAAATCGCACTCTGGGGAGTGCAAAGCTCAAGACATGTATTGCTTCTGCTGTGGGCAGAAGGGCCATCATTGGGAACATTGTCCTCGAAAGGACGATGCGTGCTACAACTGCCACAGACTTGGCCATTTTTCAAGGGATTGCCCGAATCCCCCAAGAGATCAGAACGTTCAGCAATCAACGACAAGATCTTCTGCAGCATCCACTGCTCGCAGGGATCAATCTCATAGGGCTCCAACAAGGGCATTCCAAATCACAGCTGAAGAAGCAAAGGATGACCCGGAGGTGGTCACTGGTACGTTCTATGTTAACTCAATTCCTGCACGTATACTGTTTGACTCTGGAGCAAATCGTTCGTTTGTCTCCGCTACATTTGCTCGTCAATTTAACATGCCAACTCCCAAACTGCAATTTGTACTTGACATAGAGACTGCTAGCAACATGTTAGTTAAAGCAGATAAGGTTTATAGGAATTGCACATTACTTGTAGAGGATGTAGTGTTCAACATAGATCTAATTCCCATGGAGTTCGGGGAATTCGATGTCATAGTAGGCATGGACTGGTTAGTTCATAACGAGGCCCAAATCGTTTGCAAGAAAAGAATGATCAAGATTACCACTCCCGAGGGCCGAGACATATGCATTTATGGTGATAGACACAAAGGCGACTTGTGCCTTATATCAATTGCAAAAGCCCGAAAGCACGTCGCCAAGGGTTGTTCTGCTTACTTAGCCTACGCTGTTGATGCAAAGGCTGAAGTTCAATCTCTTTATACCGTTCCAGTCGTTTTCGAATTTCCAGATGTCTTTCCAGAAGATATCTCGGGATTGCCACCTGATCGTCAAGTGGAATCCCGCATTGACCTCATTCCCGGAGCTGCTCCAATAGCAAAGGCTCCTTACCGTCTAGCCCCTGCTGAAATGCAGGAAATGATGAAGCAGTTACAGGAGCTACTTGACAAAGGTTTTATCCGCCCAAGTTCATCTCCTTGGGGCGCTCCTGTTCTGTTCGTCAAGAAGAAGGATGGCACATTACGTATGTGCATCGACTACCGGGAACTCAACAAAGTCACAATCAAGAACAAATACCGGTTGCCCCGGATTGATGATCTCTTCGACCAGTTACAAGGCGCAAGCTACTTCTCGAAGATTGATCTTCGTTCGGGTTATCACCAACTCAAAGTACACCCAGGTGACATTCAAAAGACGGCTTTCAGAACTCGTTACGGACACTACGAGTTTCTGGTAATGCCGTTTGGTCTCACAAATGCGCCGGCTGCTTTCATGGATCTCATGAATCGAGTCTGCCGGCCAATGCTCGACAAATCGGTCATCGTGTTCATCGATGACATTCTCATATATTCAAAGACCGAAGAGGATCATGCTGCACATCTGAGAGAATTGCTAGAGTTGCTACGCAAAGAGCGACTTTATGCCAAATTCTCTAAGTGTGAATTCTGGTTGAGGCAGGTACGTCTCAACGTTTGAAACAATTTCATGATCCTTATACTCAATCATAAATTATTTTATTAACTTGTACCTCTTAAACAATTAATTCAGATCCAATTCTTGGGGCACGTGATATCTGGTGCTGGGATTGCTGTTGATCCTGCAAAGATCGAAGCTATCCAGAACTGGGAATCACCCCGCAACGCCTCAGAGATTCGGAGTTTTCTGGGATTGGCTGGTTACTACCGCCGATTCATCAAAGACTTCTCAAAGATCGCCGTTCCTCTCACTAAGCTTACTCGCAAGAACGCGACCTTCTTTTGGAAAGAAGAACAACAAACGGCCTTTGACAACTTGAAGAATCTGCTAAGTGAAGCACCTGTGTTAGCCCTGCCTGAAGGGAACGAAGACTTTGTTGTCTATACAGATGCATCAGGCACGGGTATGGGTGCTGTACTAATGCAAAGAGGAAACGTCATAGCATATGCTTCTAGACAACTCAAACCACATGAGAAAGATTACTCTACTCATGATCTAGAGCTGACTGCTGTGACTTTCGCTCTCAAACTTTGGAGGCATTATTTGTACGGAACCAAGTGTCAACTCTACACCGATCACAAGAGTTTGAAGTACATATTCAGTCAGAAGGACTTGAATATGAGGCAAAGAAGGTCAATGGAGCTGATCAAAGACTATGACTGCGAGATCTTATACCATCCAGGGAAGGCCAACGTAGTGGCCGATGCCCTAAGCCGAAAAGCGTACTGCAAGGCATGCTGCTATGCCTTGACTTCCACAATACTGACATCTACTATTATAGACGATGTTAGGGCTGCTCAGTTGCAGGCCCTAAAAGAAGAGAATGTTAAAGATGAAGATATCAGAATACAGTTGCCATTAATGCAAGATGATGGAACTGGATTAAAAGGTATTTATGGCAGAGTGTGGGTTCCTAAGTTCGGGAACATGCGGGAAGTGATACTTGAAGAAGCTCACCAATCCAAATTCTCAATTCATCCTGGCAGCACAAAAATGTACAACGACCTGAAGGCCGACTTCTGGTGGCCAGGATTGAAAAGAGATGTCGGTCAGTATGTTGAAAGGTGCAGAACATGTCGTCTAGTCAAAGCCGAGCACCAACAACCCTATGGTAGTATGCAACCTCTTCCTATCCCGGAATGGAAGTGGGATCATATTACTATGGATTTCGTAACCAAACTTCCCAAAAGACGTCGTCAACATGATGCCATTTGGGTCATCGTTGACCGTCTAACAAAATCTGCGCACTTCATTCCAATCCGAGAAACCTATTCACTGGACCGTCTTGCCCAGATCTACGTTAACGAAATCGTCATTAGGCATGGTGTGCCTAAGTCTATTGTCTCCGACCGAGATAGTAGATTCACTTCCAACTTCTGGACTGCTTTGCAAAACGGTCTTGGTACTCGTATCGCAATGAGTACTGCATATAGACCACAATCGGACGGGCAAAGTGAAAGAACAATCTTAACTCTAGAAGACATGCTCAGAGCGTGTGTCATGGATTTGGGTGGTAACTGGGACGATCACCTTCCACTGGTTGAATTCTCCTACAACAATAGTTACCATTCCACTATCAAGATGGCACCGTTCGAGTTCCTGTATGGCAGAAAGTGTAGGACTCCAACTTGTTGGAGGGAAACAGGAGAAACTCCAATAGCTGGTCCTGCTTTGCTACAAGAAACCAATGAAAAGATACAACTCATTCGGCAGTACATGAAAACGGCACAAGATCGGCAAAAGAATTACCACGATCGCCGTCATAAAGCAATAGAGTTTAAAAAGGACGATTGGGTATACTTGAATGTATCCCCAATGAAAGGTGTTACAAGATTCGTGAAGCGAGGAAAGCTATCACCTCGATTCATAGGACCATTCAAGATACTAGAAAGAGTTGGTAATCAGTCCTATCATTTGGACTTGCCGGAAGAATTGTCAAGTGTTCACCCAGTCTTTCATGTTGGGTACTTAAGGAAAAGTCTGGTGCCCGAGAGGGAACCATGGACTGATCACTCGGACATTAAGATTGACGAACGGCTAAGGTTCGTTGATGAGCCGGAGTGCATTTTGGAGACAAAAGTCAAGAAACTACGTAACAAGGAAATCAGGATGGTGCTGGTCAAGTGGAAGCATCATCGGGGAGCTAATCATACTTGGGAATCGGAAGAAGATATGAAAACAAAGTACCCAAGTTTGTTTAGCACAGCATGACTTCGCGGACGAAGTATAGGCGTGGTGGAGCCCATGCTGTAACACCCCTATTTTTCAATTATATGTAATTTGCAATTTTAAGGACTTAATTATTTGTATTAATGAAATATTATGTCAATTTAAGTTAATTTCGATCATATTATCAGTTAAATAAAAGATACGAAGTTGAGGGGTATGATGTGCATATGGGTCAAAATAGAAATATAAAGGGGAAAACCCTTTCATTTCCACAAACTCACTCTCTCTCTACTCTCTCTCTCTAAACCGTACTCTCACTCTCTCTCGGCTTTAATCCAAGAAAACCCAAGAACTCAACAATTTCAAGTGCAAAAGTTGGATTCAAGTAGCAAATTAGGAACTATAACTGCTGCAACAAACGATTCGAGGTAAAAACCATTCAACCTTTCGGATTTATGAAGTTTTGGTTCGGTTTTTATGAAAACCGATTTCTAAGGTTTAAGAGGCAAATGTGTATGCATGTTGGAAATAATTGTGGGAATGTTAAAATCGAGCATA
This sequence comes from Centrapalus pauciflorus, assembly GCA_020465985.1. Taxonomy (NCBI): domain Eukaryota; kingdom Viridiplantae; phylum Streptophyta; class Magnoliopsida; order Asterales; family Asteraceae; genus Centrapalus; species Centrapalus pauciflorus. The sequence continues at coordinate 491,275 of JAANYP010006088.1, forward strand.
TATGTTGTAGTATACCAAATTTCAGATTCAAATTCCACTCCTAAGTACGATTTCTGAAATTATGTGTGTGTTTTAGTGTGTGTTCATCGAGACTCATAGAAAAATGGACAATAAATGGGTTGATTTGGTATGTTAGTGTTATGATATAAGTTAAATAAGTACATTTAAGTTCATTTGTACAACTTTTGTTAATGAAACATTCAAAAATGGTCCAAACATAATTTCTGGAAAATGTTGGAAAATATGCAAGTATGAACCCGGTTCGGACGATGATCCATCCGAATTCGGATCATAATCCTAGTTCGGACCTACAGTGTTCGGACCAAATACAATTCGGACCCCATACCTATTTCGGATCCGTCAATTTCGGATCACCTCAATTTCGGACACCAACCTATTTCGGACACTAGCCTACTTCGGACCACCCCCATTTTGGACCCAACTAATCCGGATCACCCATTTCGGATCCACCCCAATTCGGACCAAGGACCAATTTCGGACCACTTATATTTCGGACCATCCGAATTCGGATGTGGTCCGAAATCAGAACCAATTAATTACACTTATTTTCAGAATACAATTTTTTTAAAGCAATTACTGACATTACATCACTATTACACTTACATTTACAGATCATTGTGGTGTTATCAAAACACACATTGATTCAGGATCAAGTCACAAAACCAATCACTGTGAGTAACATATTGTCATTCGAACATTTATTGTTTTTGCATTCATGTTTATACATTCAATGGCATGTTCACGTTGTTCATATACTTCATTTGGCACTCATGAAATGATTTGTTGTTATGATGCACACTCGTACTTGACATGTAACACACATGTAGCTTGCGTTCATTTGAAAGTGCATCTATTTACATCATGCTTGCACTGCATGATCCTTACTTCATAATCTGATGCGACCTGGACTGGGGCTGACAGCAGGCCACTGTCGGGGACTGATCATCCCACTCGTATCCCATCAGGTTCGGCACATCCCCGATCAGCATATTGAACTGCCAACCCATGCTTGCACTGCATGGTTTTCACACACATTGAGGCTTACACTGCCTGTACACACATACATGGGGCTTACACTGCCCATGGTTAAGCATTGCTTGTAAAGAAATATTTGTTGTTTGCATAATCTGTTATCTCACTAAGCATTTAGCTTACTGTTGACTCACCATGTTTTCAGGCAAAGGCAAGAGTGTAGCTGGACCTTCATCTTAAGCATATCACTTCAATATCCGGGAGACTTTAGAAGTTATTGGTACTTGAATAGCTTTGGGCTGGGATTTACTACTTTTAAACAATTATGTTGATGTAATAGTTAGACTTAATCACTGTAGACATGTACTTTCATTGCTTTAGTGTGGATTTGCTAATTCTACTTTTAAGTATTCAATTTCAATTATCGTATTACTCATTGGGTTGTTTGTCGATCCTGGTGATTGCTACAATTATATCATTAATTAACAAGGACGTCACAGGTATACACAATAAACCGAGACCCATACAGATAATGACGCCAAATCTTCAACGCGAACACAATAGCGTCTAGCTCTAAATCATGGACGGTATGGTTTTCCTCGTAAGTCTTCAGCTGGCGCGAGGCATAGGCGATCACTTTCCCTCACTGCATCAGAACACAGCCTAAACCCAACCCTGAAGCATCGCAGTAAACCACGAAATCATCGGTACCCTCCGGCAATGCTAACACTGGAGCCTAACACAATCGGGCCTTTAGCTCTCTGAACGCACGCTCCTGCTCCTCGGACCACTCGAACGGAACAGACTGCCGTGTCAATCTCGTCAACGGCAAGGGAATCCTCGAGAAATCCTGGATAAAGCGTCTATAATACCCGGCGAGACCCAGAAAGCTACGAATCTCTGGCACTGATCTCGGAGGCTCCCAGCTCATCATTGCCTCAATCTTGCTCGGATCCACTTTTATACCCTCGGCACTGACCACATGACCCAAAAACTGCACTTCCCGAAGCCAAAATTCGCATTTGGAAAACTTCGCGTACAGTCTTTCCCTGCGCAGCACGGTCAAAACCTCTCGAAGGTGCTGCTCGTGGTCCTCGGCGCTCTGCGAATAGATAAGGATATCATCGATGAACACGATCACGAATCTATCCAACATTGCTCTACACACCCGATTCATCAAATCCATGAAAGCGGCGGGTGCGTTAGTCAAACCGAACGGCATCACAAGGAACTCATAGTGCCCATAACGAGTCCGAAACGCGGTCTTCGGCACATCTTCGTCCCTGACCCTCAACTGATGATAACCCGATCGCAAGTCGATCTTGGAGAAATAACTCGAACCCTGGAGCTGATCGAACAGGTCATCGATACGAGGAAGCGGATAGCGATTCTTCACGGTCACTTTATTCAATTCCCGGTAGTCGATACACATCCGCATGCTACCGTCCTTCTTTTTCACGAAAAGCACTGGCGCACCCCATGGCGACGAACTCGGACGGATGAATCCACGATCAAGAAGCTCCTGCAATTGAGACATCAGCTCGCGCATCTCTGTCGGTGCCAGCCTATAAGGCGTCCTAGCAATCGGCACCGCCCCAGGAACAAGATCGATCCGAAACTCTACTTAGCGATCTGGCGGCAACCCAGGCAACTCCTCTGGGAATACCTCAGGGAACTCACGAATCACTGGAATATCTTCTAAGGTCTTCTTCTCCTTCCTCGCGTCAACTACATAAGCTAGGAAGGTCTCGCACCCCTTAGAGACATATCTCTGAGCCCTGGTCATAGACACGATCCCAATATCTCCCTTACGACGCTCCCCATACACAATCACACTCTCACTGTCAGAAATGGGTATACGGATGATTTTCTTGGCACACAGAATGTCAGCCCGTCTGGCAGTCAACCAGTCCATACCCACAATCACATCAAAGCTACTGATCTCAATCGGCAGCAAATCAATTTCAAACTGATGGGAATCTATCTCTAGAACACAATCCCGATAAACCCGACTCACTAACATCGAACTCCCATCGACCCTCTCAACAACCAACGGAACAGACAAAGGAGAAGGAGACACACTAAAATACGCACAAAATATAATAGACACATAGGAGCGATCTGCCCCGGAATCAAACAACACACGAGCTCGAAGTCCGTTAAGGATATACGTACCCGAAACAACGTCTGTAGCATCCCGTGCCTCCTCTGCGGTAGCCTGAAACACTCGTCCGCGGCCTCTCGGAACTGTCTCACGGTGGCTGGACGACGACGGCTCGGCCCTGGCCCCACTCGAACTAGCCCCCTGAACTGCTGGCCCTGGCTCTGGGCAATCCCTAACTCGATGCCCTGGTCTCCCACATCTAAAACACAACGGCTCCGGAACTGTACAAACTGAAGCGGCGTGGCCCCGCTGGCCGCACCGGAAACAACGCGGCTGCTCCGATAAACACTGTCCGGAATGACGCCGGTGACATTTCGGGCACTCCCGATCACCATAAGAACTCTCAACACGGCTGCCGAACGCCTGGGACCCCTGTCCCACACTACTCTGGCTCTGCGCCCCCGACCCCTGACTCTGGCCCTGACCCTGACGTCTCGATCGACGATCTCGACCCCGGTCCCTATCACGTCGCTGACCCGACCCTTGCCCTGAAGTCTGCCCAGAACCCTGACCTGAAAACTGCCACTGATCCGGACGCTGATCACTGGGGGCGTCCCCGGAAGATCTCCATATACTGGACAGCTGCTCGGAAGTCCCAGTTCGCTGCCTCTGGGAAGAGGGCTGCTCCCTCTGCTTTAGAATCTCCCGCTCCCTCATGCGGGCCATCTCGAGGGCTCTAGCAAATGTCGGAGTATCATGTAGCCCCACGAACTCTCGAATATCGGACCGAAGCCCATCAATAAAAGCGTCTGCCTTACGGCTCTCCGTGTCAACATGCTGAGGCGCAAACTGCGAGTACTCATTGAATCGATCAACGTACTGCTGGACCGTCATATTACCCTGCTGCAAATGGAGGAACCGACGCTCCATCTCTCGTCTCTCGTCCCTCGGAATATACTGGAGCTCAAACATAGCTCTGAACTGCTCCCAAGTCATAGCATAGGCGGCAGACTCTGTCATCGACGACTCAATCGATTTCCACCGTTGCAAAGCTCCACCCCGTAACTGATATGCGGCGTACCCAACCATATCTCTAGGATCGACATGGGCCACTCGGAATGCGCCCTCAATCTCTCGCTCCCATGCGATGGCCGCCCCCGGCTCACCGTCACCCCGAAACTGCGGCGGAGCCCCTGTCATGAAATCCTTGAAGGACCCGCCCCACTGAGAAGATGACGGAGCACCACCCCTAGACTCAGTCTCGGCATGCTGAATAACTGGCCCCAAACTCTGACCCTGTTCACGCTCTTGCTCTTTCTGCTTCCTGTAAAACTCGGTAAGAACATCTAGCAGCTCGGATTTACGAATATACTCGTCACTGGGCGGCTTACCCGCGCCCGAACCCTCTCCCTGATCTGCCATGATAATCTGCACAAAGCAAAACGATTAAGCACAAAGGATAAATCACCCAGCATTATACACTTAAGCCAGGTCGGTTAATCCACTATATAATCGCAAAACGATCCCCCATGGACCGAAAAAAGGTCTAAGTTAAGCATCCACTAATGATACTCAAGCTTCAAACCACAAGCTCTGATACCATGCTGTAACACCCCTCCCGATCCCGGAAATGCCACGTCAATATAAAATCATAAGTGGCCATAACGCAACGGATCTATTATACACATGTCATAAGGTTATGCAGATTACGGCTAATTAAAACTTTAAACACAAAGTTAATACATTCAAATTCGAGGTTAACAAAACATACAGATCCCGGTCACTGGATACAACGACCCCAAAACAACCATTATACGAGTTCTATACCACACATAACACTATCACGGATCTTCTATCAATCTCGGATCTACCTCGGCTGCGGCTGAGATCCCTTCTGATTTCCTGAACATGTTGGACTCGAATATATGAGCTATAAAGCCCGTGAGCACGCGAGGGTTGACACTGCACATAAGCACATAACACACAATCCCTGTCCCTGTCCCTGTCCCGATATCCCAACACACTTCTCAGGTATATAGGCATAAGTATGAGATCGGACACAGCCCTGTGGGGACCCCTCCCCGATGGACACATCGCACACAGCAATGGTCGGTAATACCCTGTAGCACGGAAGCTACCCGGCTACAGGCCCTGCCGTATATATACGCCCCAAGGACTGTAAGGGACAGTCAACCCGCGCGATTCCCCTTCGCGACTTATCGTCCGTATGGAACTCATCACAGACCCCTGAACCGATCTCACATCTCATACATACACGTATAAGGATTAGAGCATACCTGAGGTTCACGTCCCTGTCTCACATAGATATAACACGCACAAGATAGCAACACAGCTAAAATCGTAAAGACGGCGCGCGTTTAGAAAAGTCTCGAGTACTCACCTGATTGGTTCCCGGAAGTTTGGCCTCCCTGTTCGAACCCTGCTCGAGATCCACTAGTCCCTGTAATCACACGGATAGCCCAACAATCAATCGCAATTCCCAATTAACACATATCACATGATTACAACAATTCGGACTCAATTCAAACCCGATAATCCCACGAAACCGAAACTCGATTAATACCCGAAACTCGACTCAAACCCGACTCAAGGCGATCCCAAACAAGACCCCCAACCCCAACAAAACACAGCCCGAGCAGTCCCGAAGGAAACCCGACACTAATACGTCCCATACCCATTTCACAAGGCTAAACTCGGATTTCTCCAACAGGTTAATGGTCGCGCCGCGGGGACCCTGGTAGTCGCGCCGCGACCCCGCGAAAACCTGAGCCCCTGACCTGCGATTTCAGCCTCAACCCAGGAGTAATACTCCTTTCAATTCGGTTCCAGCTCCCAAATAACTCATACTAACACTATAAAACCAGCACATAACAATTCTTTTACAACTTGGGAGCCATCTTATACAACCTCACAACAATTAACTCAAATTGAAGCCATGAAAGGAGAGTATCCTTACCTTGAAGCTTCAAGATTACAAAGGATGAAGAAGATGATTATTATCCCAAATTCCTGCACCCAATTCAGTCCACACAAGGCTCTTTGCTGGAGATTTCTCACACAAAACACACACAAACACACTTTAGGTCTCACACAAGGATAAGGGTAAGTGAAGATAGACTCAAACATATATGCACGTATCTATCTCAAGCGGTCCCGAACCCAATAACCCGAACCCGATATCACATTTTCACTATTAATGCCCATTTAACCCATTTAATCCCACGATCCCAAAAATATAATCCGTTCATTAAAATTATAACCCGGTGACACGCAAGCCCCAATCCCGACACGTATCAATCCACGAAACGGGATATAATTGGACCAACCCAATATTAATAAATTATTTATCCATTAAAATAATTCCACGTACCAGGTCGAAATGACGGATGTTACATGTACCCATACGATACTGCGAGATATAAGGTATATTGTTAATATGATTAAATAGTCTAACTATGAACATTAAATAATATTAAAGGATAGAACAATATATAAAAAGCATAAATCTGTACTCTTCAAATTTCATATATTATAAATTGGTGTATCCAATTATAAATAAAATTTGTAACATATGTGAAATAATAATAAGGAATCTTTATTCATTTAATTGTACATCATATGATTATTTGTAGCTTATTAATTGCATTTATAGACTAAATTAATATTTCAAAACTCCTATTTATTATAATAATACTAAATACAACACTCTTGAATTTCTAGAAATGATATAATAATGATATGCAAAGAAATTAATATAAATGTAATTAGCAAACATAATTATCAAAGTAGTGTATTTAAAATTAATTATTTAATAGAAAAAAATATCTAAATATCAAACACGATCCTACAAAAATAAGTTACTATAACACCCTTCCCGATCCCGGAAATGCCACGTCAATACAATACACAGGTGGCATATCGCAATACTCTATTAAACGCATGTCACGGGATAAACTGAATTTGCTAATAATTTAAAACTTTTACATAAACGTTATTAACACATAATCCTCTAATTATAAACGCCCCGAAGATACTAACATAACAATACATATCGGATCCTTAAACAAAACTGACATAAAGCTTCCCAGATAATCCTCGATCCCAAATCAATAAGCACGGCTACTGATCTCGTCGCTAATACCCTGAACATGGAAGACTCGAATACGTAAGCTCGAAAGCTCGTGAGTACTCGAGGGTTAGACTCTGCACAATAAACATATAACAAGCATACACATACACACAACACAAACCCTAACTCTGTCTCTGGCAATCAACATCACGATGCAGGTATGAACACATACATGAGATCCCAAGCCCTGCACACAGAATCACTAAGGGGGACCCTTCCCCAGCTAATCGCGTGCGCACCGGTGGTTAGCTCACACCCTGTAGCACGGGCGCGAACCGGCTACAGGCCCTGCCGTGTATACACGCCCCAAGGACTGTTAGGGACAGTCAACCCGCGCGATCACCCATCGCGAATCGCCGTCCGTATGGAACTCATCACGGACCCCCGGACTGGATCTCATCTCATGCACATATATCACATATGTAGGAATAGAATCATACATGTGGCTCACGTCTCTGTCTCTTTCACAATACACAATATACACATATACAAAGCTAACTGCACAATTATGACTAGGAAAACAGTCCCGCGGTTTAGAAAAGAACTCGGGTACTCACCTGGTCGATCCACTAATCTCGGAATCTCTGACTCGGCTCGGCTCGCTGACTCGTCCCTGAAATCACATAGATCCTAACTCGTTAACACAAACCCACGAACACATATCACAAACTCATAATAAACATGAACCCGACTCAGACTCAATTGCAATCCCAACAGAACCCCGAAAACCCAATGGGAATACGACCCATATCCGACCCGAACCCCCAAAACCCAGCCAAACGCCCGACAGACCCGACCCAACAGCACCTGGCCCAATCCCCCCGATCGCGCCCGCGCCCTGGCCCCCATCGCGCCCGCGCCCCCTGCCTCCGCGTCGCGGCCACGCTCCCCCGAGCGCGACCGCGCTCCCTGTGCTGTTCTTCTTCCTGCTCGTCTTCTTCATCTGGCCAGGAGGTAAAAACCCCCTAAAAACTCGATTTCAGCCAACTTAAACCAATATAATTAACATATATACACCCTTTGCAGACCCATAACTATTTTACACAAACCCAATACCATATATCTCGAAAATTAGAAGCCAAAATCATAAAATCTTACCTCCAAATCTCAAGAACACAAAGATAGAGATGATTATCTCAAGTCCCAGTAATTAACCCTTGAATTTGGAAGGTTTTTGCTGCTGGAAAGCCACGAACACACACACACACTTCACACTTTCAAACACTCTTTAGGTTAGAAAATAAGAAAAGGAACGCACGTACATATATTTCTCTATTTTCGGCGGGTTCCGACTCGATAACCCGAACCCGATATTACATTTTCACAATTAATATCCACTTAACCCATTTAAATCCACGAACCCAAATATATAATTAATCCACTAAATTCATAACCCGGAGACACGTAACTCATAAACCCGACACGTATAATCCACTACTCGGGATCTCATTGGCCCAACACGATAATAATTATTTAAATATCCACTAAAATAATTCCACGCAATTATCTCAAAAAAATGGGATGTTACAGTTACTATTTTGTAGTATTTACTTTTTACAATATAACTGAAGAATAATTATTTAAAATTTACTTAATTGAAATGTTATGAAATTAAATGCAAAACAACAATTTTTCCGTAACATTTTAATGATATATTAACTTATAATATTTAAATAAAATATTATATTCGATATCAAGATCAAATTATTTATGCAAATGTTGAAATTAACTAACCGAAAATCAAAACTCGTGGATAATATAAGCATCAAAACACACTCATTTAATCTTATTTCAAAATTTATACTTTTTAAAAATTAGCATCTTATCATTTTATTGATTATAGTTTTAGTCCCTGTAGTTTTTTAATTAATTTCATTCAAAGTCCTTATCTAAAAAGTTTAATTTTTAATTTTATTTAATATTTTAATTATATCATACATATATTTATTTTTTTATGTTTAAAATATTCAACTTATTTTTTAATTTTCTCTTTTTTTTGTGTTGTTTTCTTTTTATAAAATAAATATTTATATGTTTTATTTTTTATGTTACATATCAAAAAATTTATATATTTATATATTTAATTAAAAAACATGATAATAATTCATATGTTAGATACCCTTGAAATATTTTTAAAATTTTTCAAAAGTATTAACGTTTTAAATGATTCAAAAGAATGAAAGTTTCGTTTTCAGTAAAAACTTTAAAATTTATTTTATATTTTGGCTTTTATTGAAATCAAATTTAAAGACTGCTGATGTAATAAATGCATTCTAGAAAGCAAATACATAATTTCCACTAATCATACCACACGAACGAAATTAGTAATCAAAGATTAAGAGGTAAGTTTTTCATCTTCGATGTGCTCCACCGTGAAGCGACAATAATCACCGGCCGGTGAATCGACCAATTGCCTTGGCAATCGGAATCTTGGTTTCACTCTCACATCTCAATCTTACTTGATGATGCGAAAGTAATGAAGTAAAAAGGAAAAAGCCACTTTATCTAATTTACATGGTATAACTTTTTGGGAAACAAGAAACAAACAAGTATTTGATGGAATCCAATATGTCAATTTGTCAAGTATCTAACTTCAATGATATATATTTTATTATGCGCCCAGTGATTTGGGGTTTTCATTTTTCTTTAAAGAGCTATATATAAATATAAGTTAATTTTAGTATATTTGCAGCAATTAAATTCACCATTTAAATACTCTCTCGATTTCACACCATGTAAATTGTGTCAATAACATCACTTTGTACCTCTTGAAAATAAATTTACTGACAAAATCAAGCAAATTTGATAATTAATTTCTCAAATGTACAGTTAACCTAAAAGGAAGCTCATGTGACCGAAGTATATTAAACCATGTAAGTTTAAATGTCATTCATCAATCCAATTTACTTATTTACATCGGCTTCAAGCCTCCAACCCAATTTCTCTTATGTATCTCCTCAGTCCTCACACACACACGTGTGTGCGCGCACACACACACGCACACACATATGGGTAATTGTCGAAAATAATAATATCTTTTGTATTTTTACCGTTAATAGTTATATTATTTTTTATCATTAATAGCATAAATTTTAGTAACTTTTATCGTTAGAAGTATCAACTTTTATATTTTTACCATAATAATCATGAGTGGCCTGCAAACTTGTTATGACAGGTTACTAACATTTTTATTACCAATAGAAATATTTTGTTATGTTTTTACCAATAACAGACAAATCAAAGTTTTAACATAAAAATGCAACCTAGTTGAGTTATAACTAAACACACATTGAAGATAAAAATGTGTTTAGTAGGGGTAATACAGAAAGGTTTTTATGTTTACATTTTCCTCAATCCATTCTTTCTTCACATTTTCACTCTCTTCCCTGCACCATTGCACCACCTACATGTTTTTTCAAATACTTTTTAGGTGGTTTCTTCTTCAAAAGTTTCTTCACCGGTACCCCTTTCTCTTTTCGAAGGTTTTTTCACCAATGCACCACTCATCTCTTTCTCCGAAGGTTTCTTCAGTATAAATAAAGAGAGAAGTCGAAGGGTTTTCTTGTGAAGATCGGATCTTATACGAACAAAAAGGTGAAAAAAGGTGGGAAGCCACGAAAGGTAGGGGTGTTCAAAACCGGATATCTGAATTTTCGGATAGTGAATTTTGCTATCCGAATCCGAAATTTCGGATTCGGATATCAGATTATCCGAATATCTGAAAATTCATATTTTTTTAAAAAAATTTTAAAATTAAATCAAATTTTTGAATATTTAAAATACAAATTCATATATCCAAATAAATATTAAAAATAAATGTATCACAAACTAAATGTATCCAGAATTATTTTAATCAAAATAACTAAAAGACGATTAAAAAACTAAAATATATAAATTATTAGTTAATAAATATATAATATCAAGATAAAACTCAAAAATATACATTAGAATAATAATAAACACTCAAATATTATTTAATAATCAATACTAAATATATAAAAAAATTTTAAAAAAATAAATTTTTTTGGATTTTCGGATATCGGATTATCCGAATATCCGAAAATGTGGAATTAAACTATCCGAATCAGAAATTTCGGATAGTTTTGGATCGGATTTTTGGATTTTTATTTCGGATGCTCGGATTCGGATTTTGATGAACACTCCTAACGAAAGGGTTTACACCACCAAAGGATTTCAGTCACTGGATTCAAACGGTATATGGTATGAAGGAACGCCAAGAAGATCGAAGATCAAAACAAATTTAAGTTGAATGGAAGATCTTAGACCGAGCGAAGAGGAGATGCAAGGGTTTCAAAAGGAGGTTTCCAATCTTAGATTTTTCAGATCATCAACGTAGGTCAGTTAATGATCCTTTTGTGTTTGCTTTCAGATTAATCAGAGGGTTTTGGTCTTCAATTTTGCGTGAGACTGTTCGTAATTGATTTCTTCTTTGATATCTATGTTGATTTCTTGGAGTGAATGTGTGTTTTCGGTGAGAATCTGACCAGGTTCCCGCCTTATGGTTCTGATTTTGGTTGTTTGAAGTTTTTTGTTGGCTTAATTTTTTTTAACTTCAACTTGTTCTTAGCTATAAGCCTATAAGTCAAGTGAATTGTATTTGTATTGTTATCGGTAATTTATGAAAAGATGTTATTTTCAGTAATAAAAATTGTTTGTGTCCTGCTATAACAGATTTGCATGTCACTCAAGGCTATAATCTGTGGAAAATATAGAATTTGATGCATTTAACGATAAAAATTATTAAATTGTACGCTATTAATGATAAAAATAAATAATATGACTATTAACGATAAAAATGTAAAATGTTTCTGCTATTTTTGTCACTGAGCGACATACACATACACATATATATACACATATACATATGCATATGCATATGCATATACATATACATGCATGCATGTATGTATGGTTTAATGGTTGTCTGATTGTCTCCTTCATTTATATATTTCTTTTAGACTTTATAATATCATATATATACTTAATTTATAATTTTAATATCGTGTATGTAGATATTGTAATTTGTATGTCTTGATAGCTTTCTTGTGCCTTGTTCTTTTTCTTGTCTGTTGCCCCCATTGATAGGTCATTCATGAGCTTCTTCTTAACCTTGGGCTTCTTCACCGCCACTTGCTTCTTTCCGACTACTACCTTTGGTAGCATAGCTAGGGGAAGGGAAATAAAAGAATACATACCCGAAGATGAAAGCCAAAGGTTTGGATTCCCAAATCAATTCTTTTGCTCTTTAAAAATTATCAACAAAAAAGAGTACAAACTTGAAGATTTGTATCTCCATATTCCAAAAGCAAATCAAACACTAAACTTTAACCCAACAACCATCATTTTTTATAAAACAAAGTAAAAAATCACCAATTCGCATGAAGCACAAGAAAGCTGTAGAATAATGGCAGCAAATTGCAAGCGATCGAGAACACTTTTTGAAGGGCAATGAGGTTTGCGAGTATAAGAACAAATAGTAAATCATTCATCTTCATTCTATGTATTAAATGGGGAACAATTTCAAGAAGATTTGGTTGGTTTTGAGGGAAAGTTAAAAAAGGCATATATATATATATATATATATATATATATATATATATATATATATATATATATATATATATATATATATATATATATGATATCCTGATGTTTATAAATGATATATATATATATATATATATATATATATATATATATATGTGTGTGTGTGTGTGTGTGTGTATGTATAGAAGCAGATTCATCAGCGTACCTATAAGATTCCAGCGTACCCTAATGTGAATGATCATTCACATATTTTTTTTGAATAGACGTGTATAAGACAACATTATAAAACTTTTTTTCAAAAGAAGCAACACCATAAATCTTGTGAATGGTAAAAAAAGATCATGTGAATGGTCATTCACACCATTCATATGGTGGTGTGAAATGATCATTCACATAAATATGCATTGAGCATTCACATAATTTTTAAGGACACAGAAAGTGTGAATATATGTGAAATTCATATATCATGCATATAACATTAAATTAAACATGGTTATGAGAAAAAAAATTTAAAAAAAGTTTTTAAGGTTGGTACCTTCAGATGCACTTGATTTCAAGATGTACTTTTTTGAACCTGACTCTATATGTATGTGTGTGTGTGTGTGATATATATATATATATGATATTTTTTTTATATAAAGGGTAAATCCTTTACTTTGAAGATTTTCAAATTAAGTGAATTTTTTATTTCAGTTTAGTCAAATTATGTTAAGTGAAAGTAATTAGTAGGTTGTGATCAAGTACAACCTTGAACTTGAATTTTTTTGCCTAATGACAAGGTACGTAGTTTGTGAAACTTATTTTATTACATGATTTAAACCTTGCTAGGTAGATATATACAAAAACCTGAAATCTTGGATTCCTGAATTTTCGAATATCTAAAATTCGAATGTTAATGAAAACTTCGTTTCGGATTCCGGTAGTGAAATCGCAATAATTTCGGACATTCATATATCTAAAATATTGATAATTCAAAAGAATAATTTTCTTAATATTTTATGTATTTTTGGATTTAACTTAATATTGTGCATTTATTAACTAATATTATTATTATTATTATTATTATCATTATTATTATTATTATTATTATATATATATATATATATATATATATATATATATATATATATATATATATATATATAAAAGTTTTTTAATCATTATATTTGTCATTTTAAGTAAATAACTTTGGATACGTTTAGGTTGTAATACATATTTTTATATTGGAGATATATATATATATATATGAATTTGTACATTTTAAATATTTGATCTAACTTTTAAAAATATATATAGTATTTTCGAATATTTAGATATTAAAACCATTATCTAAAATTCGAATATCCATTTTTGAACACATCTATTTCTATATGTAGTTGTTTAGCATATTATAGAACTTATGTATTAATTACATGGTTTGGTTCATGAAATATAAAAGAAATATATATATATATATATATATATATATATATATATATATATATATATATATATATATATATATATATATATATATATATATATATATATATATATATATATATATATCAAATAATCATCGATCAAGGTGGAGCTAAAAATATAATCGGTATCACGTTGTTAAAATTAAAAATAATAGTTGGCAACGCATATATTATGTGGTTTTTTTAAATCGTTTAATATATTACGTACATATTGGTGATAAAATTTATCAGTATTACGTACGTGATCGGTTAACCCATTAAGAGATTCAACTATCTATATTCTATATATATTAATAAAGAAAAATTTTCAATCACACGTGTCGCATCCTCACTTAAGCAAAATTTCTTTTTCCCGCCCAATTTCCATATATAATTCTCCTTACTTAGTTATCTATTTATATTAAAAGATTTTCATATATCATTCTCCTTAATTAATTATCTATTTATATTAAAATAATAATAATAAGGTATAGTTAAGTACTACCTAATTTAACTTTTATGAATAAAAATAATATTCTTTTTAAATGATTTTAATAACTTTCATATTTAACTCTTAATATTAACTATCTAAAACTATTTATACATTTAAAATTATAAATAAATGCAATATTTGTAATAAAAAGTTTAATAAATTACCTAAATCGTGTTTCATGTAAAAACAAATTTTAAAATTGTAATTTTTATATAGAAATCTAAAAGTAAAAAAGTTTTAAAAAGATGAGACACGGTAAGTAGTATTTATAGAGAAAAATTAATTATTATAAGTAAGAAAAATAATAATACTTTTTGTAGCAAAATAAACATGTTTGTATGTAATTTATGATTGTATAGATTTTTAATAAACATGTATTTATAAAACATCCACGTAAACGTGGGTTAATAGCTAGTTTGATTATAAGATGTGAATGACAAATAAGACACGTTATTTTAAAAATAAAAAAATTTAACTAATTGTAATGAATGAATTATATATTGAACCGTTCAAGGTTTAATTAATTCCTCCTTTAATTAAAACCACAAACAAGTTATATAAATACAAACAAATATAATATTAAATGTGGTTGCTAATTATATGAGATGGAAATAGTGTCAAGTGTTGGAGCAAAAGTGAATCGTTTGGAAGCCAAAAATGGAGTGTACTGTTGACAATGGTTGTAGAAACCCTAATTTTATCCTTTTTCATGCACCAACTAGCCACCTAGCCCTACATTTTACTCCTATATATTATCTTCCTCCTTATCAAAACCCTAATTAACCTTTTTTATATGCAATCTAGCTTTCTCTCTGAGTGGATCTATATATCTTGATATCAATAATCATCAATTGATACAAAACTTCACTAGCTAGTTATATCATTGATCATCGTATTCTACTCATATGATCATGAACTTTGAAGTGCAAGCTGAGAGGGTGGCTAACATGGATCCACCGGTTCAAACTCCTTCGGATCAACATCTTTGCTACGTTCGTTGCAACTTCTGCAATACGCTTCTTGCGGTACTAATTATATAATTCCTTTATCAACAAAGTTAATCGATTGATTTTGACTACCCAACTTTGCTTTTAACAAAGGCAAGGCAAATATATATTTCATCAAAATGAAAAGTGGTACACAAATTTAGTGATACAAAGAGAAATAATATAAAGAAAAGGTTTAATAACAGTATGTATGTATGTATGTATGTGTGTGTGTGTAGTTAGTCTGAAAAGTTTGTTAATTTCATGTTGAATTTGCAGGTAGGGATACCATGCAAAAGGCTTTTGGATACAGTGACGGTGAAATGTGGGCATTGTAGTAATTTATCATTTCTCACTATTAGGCCTTCTCCTGATCATCCTCTTCAACCTCCTCCCCTTCCTCCTTTTCAGGTACTTTTTCTTAATCTGTATATATAGTCCTTTCTTTAAAATATATATATAATATTTTTATCATATATTAATTATTAACATGTAATAAAATTAAAATGTAAATAATCACTCTTGGTGTTTATGGAAGTTTGTATGTTAATTAAGATCGAGTTCATTCAATTTGTAGATCGATTTTTATTGGCTGTTATCTTTATTTTGTGGGTATGTATATATGTAATTCTTTCTTTCTTTTTTGTTCCACGATATGATTAACAGTTTAACACCTATAAAACATAATCAAGATTAAGGGCCGGCTAAATATCCCATAAACCTAATATTAGTAGAATTAACTTGTGAATCCTTTTCATGTTTATCCTTTTCATGTTTTAAACTTGCAAGCAGGCTACTTTCTCCAGTGATTTCAAAAGGGGCCAATCTTCATCATCTTCATCATCTACATCGAACGAGCCCACATCCCCCAAAGCTCCATTCGTAGTTAAACGTACTGATTAAATGTTATTCTTTTTGCAGATTTCTTGATGATCGATCTCCCAAGTTATTATTTATGATTATTAATTATTTTAATTTCTTCTTGTACTTGACCATGCATGCAGCACCTGAGAAGAAACACAGGCTTCCGTCTGCCTACAATCGATTCATGAAGTGAGCTTAATTAACAACTAGCAACAAAAACCTATATATTTGACATGTAATTTTCATTTATAGTTTTGGTATAGTTTCTTATATTCTTTTTGTGAAATTTGAATAACTAGAGAGGAAATACAACGCATCAAGGCTTCAAATCCTCAAATACCTCATCGAGAAGCTTTCAGCACTGCAGCAAAAAATGTAATTAATTACGTTTATATGATCTATTATTAATTAATTATCTTCATAAATTATTTATATTAAAATTATTGCTCAAAATTTGAAAATAATAAATTAGAAAACATTTATTTTGTTATATAGATTAATTAATTGATCTTTTATTGGTTGCAACAGTGGGCTGGGCACATACCAAATGGATCCATTTCGGTCTCTGGGAGCATGATCAACACTGTAATAAGAAATTCTCTATATTTCTTGTCTTCTTGATATATATATATATATATATATATATATATATATATATATATATATATATATATATATATATATATATATATATATATATATATATATATATATATATATATATATACATAATTTTGAATGTATGTGAACGTGCATTTATGTGGTGCGTGTTTTCATGCACTTAGAGTGCTCGGATTTGCGTGAAATTCACATATGATCTGTGTAATGTTAATTAGAACATGTTCATGAAAAAAAATTTCAAAAAAATTACTTTTAGGGGTGGTACCTTCTGGTGCGCTGCATTAGAGGTGGTACTCACTTGAACCTATATATATATATATATATATATATATCTTAATCATGCATTAATTAATGTTTGTGATGAATTGAATGATGAAACACACACACACGTATTGAATCATGCATATCGACAAATATATACGTGCCTACTCTACGTCACACATTGTTCTAATTGTACGTAAACACCTTAATTAGATATTATTAGGCCTTAATTTTATTGGTTTGAAAAAGACATATAGCATCACGTGTTGGTGAGGCCGGTGAAGATTTTCTTAATTATTAACAATCTTCTAATTAATTAGTTAAGTTTTTGTGACTGATGCATGACATGTTTTCTATTTTAGGGTTTTGATCTTTCAGGATTGAAGTGATCGACCACAAGTGCGCGCATGCTTTTCCCTGCACCTTAACGACCTTGAAGAATTTGATAAATTGATGCAACATTATATATGTAATGTTTCCGTATTTCGAATTGAAACCGATGGCAGATATGCTTAATTATGGAATATTTCTAGGTTTAAGATGGTCTATATATGAATCTTTCTTTGTTGTTGGATATATGAGGGGTTATTCGATTATTGCATGTTCTCTTTATTATAGTGATCATATTTATGTAGTTCGTACCGGCCACACCATATGCATTTATAACAGAATACTTTTACTTAGAGATGAACATTCGGTCCAAAAAAACCAGTCTAGAGTTCGGCTTCAGTTTTTTAAAAATCACTAATTTTGGTTTCGCTTTTTCGGATTCTGATTTGGTTTTAAACGTACTTGACCCAAACCGGAGTTTAAAGGGCCATTAGACATGAAAATGGATTATATATTCAACCCTGTATTGTTTCTATTATTTTATTGTGCAATTGAGATCACTCAATAATCATAAAATATAGATGGATTTCACAATTGAGACTCAAGAAATATATTGTTTTTTAAGAACTCTATTTTCGATTTTTGTTATTTCAGGTTTAATTTATATATAATCTTACTTGTATTGTTAAGCAAACTGGACGACAAATCAATTTTCGTTTTGGGTTTATATATAATCTTTTGTTCTACCATCGATTAGTAAACTTGACGACAAATGGTCACAATACTTTCGTATTGGATTTATATATAATTTTACTCTATTTAAGTTATCGGTTTCAAACTTTATCTTTTGTACATTCCGTAATGAAACTTGTACCAATTTCAACCGGTCTGAGGACCGAAAAACCGGACCGGATCAGACCAAAACCTTCCTTTTTACAAACGGTTTATAATTAATGGTTCATTCCACAATGAACAACTAATCCATCCCTCTCAAATAATTTATAGTTAACGGTTCATTACCTATTATGAAATTAAAAGCCAGTCAGTTAAATATATGTACAAAAATTTATCAATCATTTTTATTGTTTTTATTGACATGTTAAACTCCCCAACTAAAAGCTTAATTATGAATCAATGGATGCATAAATAAATGAACGATATGATTCATTCTCTGGCTTTCGGGTTTTGGGCTTTTTCCTTTCGGATCTTCTTCCTCACGACAAGAAAAATAACTAAACGCTTTATGCGGTGACATATATCGTCACAAAAAAAGCATTAAAAGACCAAAATTAGTTGCTTTTTGACTTGGCCAAAATTTATTTCATTTATTAAAATATATTAAGTTTATTTCATTTAACCAAATTTATATATTTTTTATGATGTTAGATTTATATTTGATTAAAAATTATAATTAAATCAAAATATATTAACTACATCGAAGATGGAGTTTAAACACATATAAAATTTTTGTCTAATGACAAAGTATATATTTCATGAAAATGTCATATCTGTAAATAGTTGTAAAAAATTTAAATATAAATGAATCGACTTAACAAAATAATTAACATGGGAAAAAAAGAAATTAAGTATTTAATTATTTATATTAAATAATATATAACTTAGACAAATAATAAATAAACTGGATATACAAATGACTTTATTTTATATAAATAAAAAGTAAAAGCCTAATTTATTATATATTATCAATAATACTAATTTCAACCAAATAATAAAAAGACAATATATTAAATAAATTGTTAATTCAATTAAATTGTAATAACAATATAAAACCAACATAATAAATAAATGATAAAAAAAAGGGGGGGGAAAGTAAATTCATCAATTTGATATGGACCAAAATCGAATAAAATGGTAAAATGATCATTTATAAAAGATTTCTGGTTAAATGACCAAAATCATAATAAACGCTAGCTTGCCATCAGTATTATGATTGTAATTTTGATGTGAAAAAGACGATACTATAATTTATACATAACCGCAGGGACGAACATTGCAGTTTATCTTAATTTCTATTTTCTTTATTTTTATTCCTATAACTTTGTCGTTTCAATTCCTGTTTTACATAACTCATAACTAAATCTATAAGCTCAAATGGTAAGATCGTCTACATTTATGTTGCTGCATTTATAGGATGGTGGTGGTTCAATTCCACATGGATTTTGCTTTTTATAGTTTGGCAGCATTATGTATATGTGTTGTTGAATTTTACTTGACATCTTTTCTTAAGAGAATTTCACCCAAAGTTAAATTTGTGGGGTTGGAATTGGGTTTGCAGAAGTGGAGCGCCTAGCAAATGAGGTTAACTAAAAGGCCTGCTCGATTCCATTTATACATCTCGGGCTTCCTCTAGAAGTGAACATTAGCAAGACAAAAGTCGAGAGCCAACAATCCAAAATTTCTAAAAGATAAAGGTAAGTTGGAAGGTGAAATGTCTAAACTTGGAAGCCTGCCTCTTTTGGGGCTCCTAGAATCATCATTAAAGACTTGTAAAACATTCATTCAATTAGTCAATTGGATTGCTTGGAAGAAAGCTAGTCCTTTTGTCTTGGAAAGCTTGAGCCTCAAGATTAGTTTCCTAAAAGCATATAACCTTGCATTCTAACAAAAATTATGATCAAGATTCAGAAAGAGTCGAGGAATTCGAATGACATAATGCCAAGAAATGAAAATAGTCAAGCAACGGAGTAGTTGGACAAGAATTCTTAAGGAATTCTCAAATCTGGTTGGCATTTAAAATATATGTGAATGCCATTTGCTTTTTCAATTGTTAGAAATGTTGGATCAGATGAATAAAATAGATTTGGTTGGACCAGTAGCTTTATTAATTGAATTTATATTCATAGATGCTATCCCCATTTGATTAGTTAGCTTCTAGTCTCAAATACGATAAGATGTAGTTTTTATTTATGTCAACCTTAAACTAACAAGTGATTTGATTTTTTCCCTGTTATTAATATGATCAAATCTCCTATGTAGATGAATTGAAAATTAACATATACAAACCAAACGCATGATATCATTACAATTTCTATATTAAATAAGACATCAAGTTCATTAAAGGTATTCGTTCTTAATGTATCTTGATAACTATACCAAATGTCATATTAACCAATTATTGGATCCATAATTTTGTTATGAAACACCCTCACAACTAATACATGTATTTTAAGATAATTAACAATAATTAATATATTATACATTGTGGAAATACAATAAAATTTAAAACTTATAATACAACCATAAATCATGATTATAAACATTTTGCATACATTAGCAACAAAGTGTTACAAATCAAAAAACAAAGTATCTTGGGTTTAATTGTTCTACACAACAATTACATGTTAATAAGTTGGAACCATGTACAGTTACATGTAAACTAAAATGGTAGTCTACTACCCATCTCCAAGTATAAACTTCAAAATAAGCCAAAAAGAATAGGAGCAATTGGTCGAACTCCATAGAATCTAGTGACGCGAAGTAAGGCCTTTGCCTTTTTCAACACCTGAAAATGTTTAACAATTAAAATGTAAACAACCAGGTTAATAAATTAATGTTCATGAATTAATCAAATATAGCAACTATCTAATATAAGAATAGGTTTGTTCCGTAACTACGACCAAATCTTTTACTATCACTTCAGAGATGCACACCCATTTCGACGGGACAAAGAATCATCTGTAACTTAGAGCAACAATTACTCCAATCCGTAACTTAGGAGTGATTTCCATTCCGTAACTACGGGAATAAACACCATGGACATCTAGGTGAATCAAACGAATAATGGATTTCAACCTCAATAACTGTAAATGAACAAGATGGTATGAGATCAACATCATGAGCATAAATAAGCATATAAATGCCACAAAGCATATACAAAGCGAATAAGATGCTCAACATGTTAGTTATACAATTTTTAATGCAACATTAATACTAGAACTTACAATGGCTGGTAAAATAGTTTCTTGGCCCTCTAAACCAAAGTATAAAAACTTCAAGAAAGGTCTTGATTAATTAAATTCCCTAAATTTTGTTTATATAAGGTGTGTATGAGTTCTCCAACAATTTGATCTAAACTTTGGACCCTAAAACTTCGAACCAACTTTGGATCCATACTCGGTCTGAATTCCTCCAATTTTCCAAAATTCTTCTAAGTCCAAAACTCTGCAACTTCGAATTTCATTCGAACTTCGGACCCTCAATTGATCAAAACTTCGGATCCTTACTTGATCCGAAGTTAAGACTTTCTTTTTTCCAGAATATTTGAACTTGCAGGTGCAGTTCATATTTTAACATTTTTTCATTATAACTTAGTTTTTTTTGTCTAAATAAACACATCTTTCAACTAAAAACTTCATATAAAATTGTTTGTATGTTTAAAACACCAATTTCAAGTTATAATTAGGTTTAATTGACATCACAAGGACGAACCCATCACCATGAGTTTTCTCATAGTCAAACACACACTCAAATTTTGATTTTACCAATTTACATACATAATTACTTACAGAGATCCTAAATGATGACAATCAACTCATTTAAGGTTTAAATCTATTATTTGAGATGTCCTACAAATTCCACTCGGCTTTTCAAAATAAAACAAAATAGAGGGTTGTTCGGAGAAGAAGAATAAAGCCTGAGGTTAATTACACATACCTTAAAAAGAGATCTAATCTTGTTTTTTATTCTCTAAAATCGATCACACCTTCAAGGATCCTCCTTCCTTCTTCATTTTAAAAGCTAATTTTTTTAAAAAAAAAAGCTACATACAAATGAGGTACACCAATCAAATTTATTTGTATTATAAATACAAATAAAAACAGGTAGTAACTCTTTAAAAGTTTTTTCTTATATTGAAGTTATTTTTAAAAGTGAATAAAAATATTTGATTAAAACCAAAAAGCTAGTAAGATAGCAAAAGTATTTTGAAAAATTAAAATTTTCCAAAAATAAAAATCAGTCACAAAACTAGATTTTTTTAATCCGATGTACCCTACGCACGAAAACAGGTTATGTTATCCGGTTACAAAAAAACCGGTTTTAGATAATTTTTGTAGAATATCGGAAACCGGTTTGGGTGATTGGGCCAGTATCTCACAATGGACGGATATAATGAATGCATATTTGATACTATTGGGCCATGTCATGTCCACGGGATATCCACGAATCACGATAGTTTATCGCCGGTCCAAGCCGGAGGGGATCTTGGGCTGCCGGAGATTAGGGTTTAACTAACCATTTTCCACGGAACTCCCAAATTTACAGGTTCATCAACTATCTTGTTCAAATTGGGAAAAAGGCGCCAGTTACATTTCTATCAGAATTAGAGAACTCTTCATTTAGGGTTTCACTATCAAGTCGATACCGAAGAAACTTAATGGCGATCGAGTGTCTTGTACTAGGTATTGTTCGCTCTCTTATCTTTGATTTATTTTGCTTCGTTGGATTTGTATCTCCGTTTCTGTGAGAGGAGGTATCTTACTTGAATGTTAAACAACTAGGCGCAGGACAGGAGGTAGGGAAGAGCTGTGTGGTAGTATCTATCAATGGGAAGAAGATTATGTTCGATTGTGGGATGCATATGGGTTATGTTGATCACCGCCGTTACCCCGAGTTCTCTCTCATTTCAAATTCCGGCGACTTCGACAGTGCCCTCTCTTGCATCATTATTACTCACTTGTAAGCTAAACTTTCCCTCTTTTCTCTACCTAAACGTTTAAATAATATTAAATTCATGTGGATTGCAAAAAGGATAGCTCCGATTAACTTGAATATTGTAAGCACTTTATAATTTGTACAGTGGTTTGTGCATAGCTTAATGTATAAATTTTCTTTATTTTTGTTGCGGATCTTAAATAGATAATGTTTGAAGTTCACAGATGGTTGGCTGTGCCCTCAAATGACAAATATGAAGGGAATTTAACTTTTGACTAGCTGAGATTGTTATTTAGTTTCATGGAAATTCTATGCTGTTTTAATTGGACTAATATCCGAATTATTGGTAAGTGAATAAGCTTTGATAGATGATTCTTCAGGCCCTTTTTTTGAGCCAAAACATGTAACGTATACTGTAGATGAGGAATTGTGATTGGCATAACAATTTGTTTGTCCATCATCGTTCTTTCTTGAACCAACCAATCATAACAATGATGTAACCTGTACGTTTTAGTTTTGTGACCATAATGACTTGTACTGTAGTTACATGTTTTGACCTGGTTATATGAGTTTTTGTTTATATTCTTTTTTTGATATCATATAAATCAACAGAACAAACACAATTTAATTTGAAAGTATGACAATCTTATGAAGTTGTTATAGGGGAAATATTGTGATTTGCCTTTATGCGTTGGAGGTAGGGCTGCAAACGAGCCGAGTCAAGCTCAAGCTTGACAGGGCTCGAGCTCGGCTCGATTCATTTTGGTAGGCTCGAGCTCAGCTCGATAGCTCGACGAGCTTCCAAAATGTAGGCTCGAGCTCGGCTCGGGAAGTACGCGAATTAGGCTCGAGAAACTCGAATTTCTATAAAAAATTTTGAGTTCGTTTTTTTGGCATATAGCTCGAGCTTGAACTCCATATCGCAGCTCGATACTTGAAAAGCTCGAATTGCTTAATAAAAACTCGACTCGATATGTATACATTAATATATACAAGGCTCGAAACTCAAATTACTTGATAAGCTTGACATAATATATACATATATGGAAGGTTCGAAAAGCTCGATAAACTCGAGCCGAATCATTTAAAGCTCAACATGGCTCGTTAATTTTTTCGAGCTCGGGCTTGGGCTCGAGATCGAGCTGCTCGATAAAAGCTCGACCCTAGTTGGAGGTTGTACATGTTTAAAGACCACCTTGTTGTCATCTTTGTGGATCAAGTCAACATGAACTAATGAGGTCTATTTTGCAGTCACTTGGATCATATTGGAGCTCTTCCGTACTTCACTGAAGTTTGTGGCTACAAGGGACCAATTTACATGACGGTAAAGTTGGTTTATATTCATTTAACTTATTGGGGTACGGTTTTGATATTTGAAAGACAAGCAACTGCAGTGAAAATGTGTCTGTCATTTATATGGGTGATTGTGTGTTTGCACT
This sequence comes from Centrapalus pauciflorus, assembly GCA_020465985.1. Taxonomy (NCBI): domain Eukaryota; kingdom Viridiplantae; phylum Streptophyta; class Magnoliopsida; order Asterales; family Asteraceae; genus Centrapalus; species Centrapalus pauciflorus. Next base: position 516,199 of record JAANYP010006088.1, read on the forward strand.
GGTATATTTGGTTCTACTCCGTAGCATGGCTATGCTTGATCATTTACTTAAGTTACTTCTATTCACTCTTGATATCCATGTTAAAAGCATAGAGCATGAGGTCTATCAGATGCCTGCATTTAGTTCCACAGCGTTGTTACTGGGGAAAGTTAGAAGGACTGCACATTGATGGCATTTGACAAATACAAAATTAACTTTCTACAGTATCCTACTAAAGCTTTGGCTCCACTTATGCTGGAAGATTACCGGAAAGTGATGGTTGGAAGGGGAGAGGAACAACAGTTCACTTATGATAACATTATTGATTGTATGAAGAAAGGTATCATATATTGCTTTTTGCCTCTTTCATGTGAGGATGGAAAAAAATGTCAGTTTCCTGTTGCTTTCTATTTTGGGTGCAGTTACTGCAGTGGATCTCAAGCAAACAGTGCATGTTGATAAGGATCTTCAAATCCGTGCTTATTATGCTGGACATGTATGGTTGGAAACTTTTAAGCTGTTAACCTAGTAATGCATTCATGCATTTGGGTACATTTTTCTTGTTCTCTTTTTCCTGATTGGAGAACTTTTAAGCTGTTATCGTGACAAGGACCTTCATATTGATGTTTAAGTTACATGTCTGCTTATCAGTCAAAAGTTTACTATAGAATGTCCTACATGTTTTTATGACAGTATTGTTTTTGATCTTGCCTTCTTTTTCCTCATCAGAACCTTGCTTCTACCTTATTATTTGATTTTTAAATCATACTTTGGCCTATGTTAAGGTCCTTGGAGCTGCAATGTTTTATGCCAGTGTGGGAGACGCTGCTATGGTATATACAGGAGATTATAACATGACACCTGATAGGCATCTTGGTGCGGCTCAAATTGATCGACTGCAATTAGACCTTCTTATAACTGAGTAAGACACATTTATGTGCTGTAGCTTAATTTTCCCGAGTTATATAATATTTTTTGTATGCTTGTGCTCTCCGTAGATGCTAATAGTTGTCAATTCATGAACTGAGATGAGAATCACAGTAATAATTTCAAGAGCCAATTGCCAATAGTCGATTGTGCTTCAACTTTTATAAACCAACATGTAAATCATATGCATATATATAACAAAAGAGTATTATTTCAGTGATTTTTAAACTAAAAACCATGTTTTCCATGGGTGTGTTCTTAGATGTTTTTATTCAATATGCTGCACAAAATTTGGATGTATTTGCTATATCATCTCAAGTAACCATTTATTGGTTGTAGGTCAACTTATGCAACAACTATTCGTGATTCAAAATATGCTCGGGAGAGGGAATTTCTTAAGGCTGTATGTAAGCTTCATTCCATCACATTTACTAGCACTAATCTTTAGACTTGATTATTCTTTTAACAGTTCTACTATTTATGTGGGCAAGTTACGTTACAGGCAATACTGTAAGTCTGTAACTAAAAACAACACAGCCACATACACTCGTTCAAGGATGTGTTAGGTGATACTGATAGATGATGCTTCTATAGTTTTCATTTTTTTTTTTGTAATAGTATCTTAACTAATAATGTCTTGTTCATGAAGCTTTTAAATGACATGACCTTGCCATGGCTATTTGATTGCATAAATGCATCTAATTTACTCCAGCAAGATTTCAAATTATTATTTCCCTGCTGTAGGTTAGAAATTTTGGTTTTATTAATATGATAGGTGGCAAAGAGACAAGGTATTTTAATTCATGTGTCTGTGTATGTGTGTATCATTTATTCATTAGCAATTAGCAACATGTAATTACATCATATTGTGACACTTGCTTTTCATTTTATCTCAAATTTTTCATTGTATTTCTCCTTGGTATCAATTGTTTTTTTCTTACTTCCAGAAAAACGCTTGCAGGTTCATAAATGTGTTGCCAATGGAGGAAAGGTGCTCATTCCTACATTTGCTCTTGGAAGGGCTCAGGTTTTGATTCAACTTATCTGCATAATGCACACATTAGGAATGAAGTGCTTTAAAACTTCATTCTTCTTGTTTATTAGTAACTGCTTGCTCTCCTGAAAACTTTCAGTTTCACTTTTTGTTATCCAATTCTAAGAGTTAGCGACAGGCTTTTGGTTTTTGGAATCCTTAGATTTGTCTGATGGTTATCGCTGGTCGTCAAATGCACTTAGTTTGTCTAAATTTTATGATATATTAGTCATCGGTCATCCTTATGTTCGTAACAAGTCTACGAATTGTTCTATAGGAACTTTGTATATTGTTGGATCATTACTGGGAGCGGATGAATCTTAAGGTTCCTATCTACTTCTCTGCAGGTTTAGTCTCTTATACTTTCCATTGTTACCTGTACCACAACTCCAAGTACCAATTTGAAAACTTATCGGAATTTACTTTGAATTAAAATCCAGTCTAAAACTTTGTCAATCATCCAGAAAAGATTTCATGTAGGTAAAAGGGTATACAGGTCAACTATTTGGTTCCAAGAAAACTGAGACAAAATCTATCATCATTTGTATTTTCCTTTCAGGTTTGACATTGCAGGCTAATTTGTATTACAAAGTGCTTATTAATTGGACTAGCCAGAAGGTGAAAGATACATATGCTACCAGGAATGCATTTGATTTTAAAAATGGTACACCCTCTCTCTTTAAAAGCTTCTTTTATACAAAAGCCTTTCTTAAATCAGAATGGCGCAACCTTGCGTGTTTATCATGCGTTCTTGCCTCGTGACTAACTGTGGCTATGCTGCAGTTCACAACTTTGACCGCTCGTTACTAGATGCTCCTGGACCCTGTGTCCTTTTTGCTACACCAGGAATGATTAGTGGTGGTTTTTCACTTGAAGTTTTTAAGCATTGGGCTCCATGTGAATCAAATCTCATTACACTTCCAGGGTATTCATGCTTTTAAATTCTTTGTTTCTAAAGCCAAATAGACAACATGGCACATCTTCCCATATTTTAGTTTACTTATCTTGTTTAAATGACATTGCATTTTAATTTGGATCTTCATCTTTTGCTTATAAATTACATAAAGGGGCTTGTTTGGCTTGCAAAATGAATGTGAAAGAATTGAAATTTTGTTTTAGTGTGTTTGGAACTTTGAATTATAAAGAGAAGTAACTAAAATTTATCTTAATTCCCTCAAAATCTATGGATAAAGGAAATCGTCATTCCTAGATGTTTGCAATAGAATTGTGATTTCAAATGCTTCACAATCCATACGTCTAGCTGACATTAAACATCATGGCCTACTCCACTACACGGAACACACCAACAATTGGAACTTAAATTCCAACAATCGAATTTCATTCCATGAACCAAATGCATCGTGATGGTGCATTTGGATCACAGATTGAAATTTAAGGGATTCAAATTTAAACGCTAATTCGTAGGTAGTATTTTGTTTGTTGGAATGTTTCTAAAGGAATTAGATGCTGTCAAGGAATTGAAAAATGTTTACACGCTACAAGTAAAATTGGATTTCTTTCCACTCCAAATCTCCAATTACTTTGGATACTAGCAAACCAAACGCACCTTAGTGTGTTTGGTGGTGTTAGGGCTAGGGCATGGACGCATGGTGTTTAAGGTCGGCTAAGGGTGTGGGTTGTGAAGTGTTAGATCTACATTACTTGACAAATTACTGACTACTCTTTTTCCAATATCCATAGAATTACTTTTCAGATTTTCAAAGAAGTTATAACTTACAAGCTTCAGTCACATAATCATTTAATACTAGTTTATTGATCCATATATTACATGGATACTTTTAATAAAAATTATCTACACAAAATGTATATAAAGTAAAAATCATTAGTTAATTAAAAAATATATAAGAATAGTATTATTATTTGTCATAGCCGTTATTTTTTTATCTTTATAAATAAATGTGAATAGGGAGCTACTTTTTAATGATTCTTTCAAGCTTTTTATTTATATATTTTAGTTGATATAAAATTGAGATTTTCGTTTATATATAATATGATATTTATATAATTTATTAGAATAAACAAATGTTATCAAACATGTTTTTACTAATTACTAATTACTTTTTAAAACATTTAATATTATTTGTATAGTGTGTATTTATTTTTAATATTTTTGATAAATTTATAAACACATAAAATAGTTTTTTAATTAGATATAGAGATAAATATTGATAGGATAAGATTGAGATTTAATTTTAATTTATGGTTTTTATTAATAAACACATAATATGTGGTGGATAAAGTGATAGACACATAGGTGCTATTTGTTTTTTAAAATGTTAAATGTCTGAAGTCTGAAACTAAAAAGTGGTCTTAAGATCTGAAATCTAAATTTAAGAGGTGATCTTAAGATTCTTTGTTTCTTAACATAAAACTTTTGAAAAATATTAACTTAAAATATTATATCAAACTAAGTATATATTATAATTGATTGATATATGTAAATTGATTGATATATGTAAATGAAGAAATAGGGTGACGAGTGTTGGTTGCGTTTATATTTTTGAGAGAAAAGGGGGTAGGGTTTGTAAAAAAGAAAAGATGGACACCTCTTTAACTATTTTTAGATCCATTCCTTCCTCTTAATTTTAAGAGGTAAATTCAGAGGATACACCCTCTTAAGTCTGGAATTAAACAAACAAACTTAAATTGCTTTAGATCTGAAATTTAGATTTAAGCCTATTTTAAGAGCTTCTTAATGCCAAACAAATAAGGCCATAAAATATAGATAAATATAGATAAGATAATATTTATATTTAAATTTAATATATGCTTTATATTTGATAAACACATAAAATATGATAAACACGTAAAATATTTTTTAATCAGGTAAACACACACATCCTTGTAAAACTTTATTATTACGCATATATCCTTATAAACATCTATATTACACCTATATCTTTAATTAATTATTATTAAGTCATTTAAAATTCAAAACATTCTCTTTTTAATTCTCCCATTTATTAAATCCCCAAGTACCCCTCTCTTAAAAATACAAACCATGAATCATACCTATTTGAATCGAACAACCAGTAGGAAGGATTGAATCATACCTACGTGAATCAAACAACCAGTATACATAGGAAGAGATCTATTGAATCGAACACGAGGAAGTCGATTGGAGGTTAATGAAGAGATTGGTCGGGTTTTTTTTTTTTTTGCTTGGGTTTTGGATATTGATGTTTTTTTTAAGCTTAGCAGGGATACTTTGGGGATTTGTAAATGAGAGAATTAAAAAGATAATGTTTGATCTTTAAATGATTTTATAGTTAATTAGAATTTTGGACATATGTAAGAGTTTTAAAGGTTTAGAAGGATATAAAGTATAAACGTAATAAGAAAGTTTACAAGGATAACTTTTTATTTAAAAGTTTTAAGTCTTTTCTTTTTCTAACAGGTACTGTGTTGCTGGAACCGTAGGACACAAATTGATGTCTGGTAAGCCCACAAAAGTTGATATAGATAAGGATACACAGATTGATGTTCGATGTCAGGTTTCTTTCTGAACCTTCTCCCCTTGTACCTCATTCTATGGATATCAATTGATTTTTATATAATTATTATTTGCAAATTTTTTCTATAACCCGTCCTTCACACAATACTTGCAAGCTTGACTGTGTGTATGGGGAATCTTATGAATTTAAATCACATTGTTATCGACATTTTTAAATGATTGTTAACAGGCAAAAAAGTATTTCTAAACTATAATTCTTCCAAAAAGAGAAATGTTGCTATTTCTTTGGGTGGCTTTAAATGACCCCAATAGCAATGTACTTCAGGCCAGTTCTCATTCTAGACTATGTGTTCTCATTTTTATGCAGAGTAGCAACATAGTCTAATTTTCTTCCATTTCGTACCTTTGTCAATTTACAATAAAGCATTTTATTTTAACTCATTAATATTGATTTCTGTAATGTGATTGTTGGTGTGTATCACAATTAGATGATTCTAAAATAGGCGAAAGTTAAAAAGTATGCTGCTACTTTGCATAAATAAAAAGTACTGTGAGAGTGTGAGCCAGTGAGGTATGTTTCTATTGTGTGCAATTACAACCCTTTTGGATAAGGGTAGTACTTCTGTTATCATTTTGCATTTGTAGCATTTGTTACGGTTTGAATGAGGCATGTAGAAGGTTCACAGTGTGAACTTCACACCCTTCGTTAAACCAACAATGATATAGTTTTGAACACATGAATATGTTTTATTGCACACATGTGACATAATATCTGTATACAAATCTGGTTCTCACATAATTTTCCTTTTCAGATTCATCAATTGTCTTTTAGCCCCCATACAGATGCTAAAGGAATTATGGATTTAGTCAGATTTCTCTCCCCAAAGAATGTAATACTTGTACATGGTGAAAAACCTAAAATGGATCTGCTTAAAGGAAGAATTAAATCAGAATTGGGAATACAATGTCATATTCCAGCAAATACCGAAACCGTTTCTTTCCCTTCAACCCATTTTGTTAAAGCTGATGCCTCAAATACTTTCATCCGTAGTTCTTTGACTCCCAATTTCAAGTTCCTAAAAGATGAAGTCACAGGCATGTCTCCCCTACAGGTTCATGATGAAAGAGTAACCCAAGGCATATTAACCATGGAGAAAGGCCACAAAATGAAGATTGTACACCAGGATGAGCTTCTAACCATGGTTGGAGCTGAAAAAAGTGAAGTTGAATTTGCTTATTGTTTTGGATTATATATGCATAGTTTGAAGAATGTTTTGCCTACCAGTGTGGAGGTTCCTGTTTCTGAAGAAAACTCATTGCTTTGCCTTATAAATGCAAAACTCTCGAGTGAACTAGTTGAGTTGGGTGTGCAGGATTGCCTGGGAACTCTTCAGGTGAACTCGTTTCGTCTTTCAATCTGTAAGAATGACAACTGCCCCCACAGAACCAACACTGATGGATCTATAGAGTGTTCTGAACAAGTTTTCTTTTGCTGTAATTGGTCGATTCTAGATAATGAACTTGCTTGGAGAGTTATATCTGTGATGAAGGCAGTGTATTCGAGTGTTGGTTCTGTTGTCGGTTAATATGTGAACAATGAAATGTCTATTTATGGAGACAATTTTGTTTGCTTCTTGAAATTTTTTTATTATTGAGGATCGGTTGTTGACTTGTTTCAAGTATTAATAATTCAAATTATATGTTTATAACAATCATATATTGACTTGTAATCAACTAACCAAAAACCTAATTCTGTTTGTTGTACCCAAATCTTAAATGATCAATCATTTGTTGAATATCAATGTGTTATGTAAGTGAGAGGTCACGGGTTCGAGTCTTGTCGGAGTCAAGTTGAAGTTTAGGTGGAGAAAAGCAAGTCTTGGGACAAAAGAGTAGTTTAGGAATAGGATAGGTTGCCGTTCAAAAAAAATTGTTGAATATCAATCGTAAAATGTTATAATGAATGAGGACACAAAACCAAACTAAAATTAAATATTTTATCTATAATAAAAGTTAAAATTAAGTATATGATACAAAAATAAATTAATAATAATATATTAATGTGCATTTTAAAATTTAGAATATTTTTTTATTGGATATAAAGTAACTAGACATAAAATAGATTGCGTCACAAAATAAATAATCAATCGTTTTGGAAAAGCAATAACATTTGGAAGAAAGATGTGTAACGGTCCAGATGGAGAAAGTGACTTGCATACTTCCCAAACACCACATTTTAAACCAAAATTCAAACAGATAATAGATATAAGGCAGTGACTAACATATTTTCAAAGCAAAAGAGAAGCCAGAAATCGTTATTGAAGGCCGGATGCTAGTCTCAGAGTTTGAAATCTGAAAATATATATATATATCAAAATTAATAACATCCAAACCCAAAAATTTAAATAAATTTCCAAACCAACAGATTGTATCCAAAATGGTTGTATAGGTAAGTGGTAACATACATCATGCACACCTTCAACACCAAAGAGAAATTGAAAGCCTTCATTAAAATAGTATTAGACCCAAATCTTGAAAAGTCATGTGGGTAAATAATAGGGTTAAAGTCGTAGAATAGTTGTGTACTTTTTAAAATGTATCGATATGGTACGTGGACTATTTTAATTATTCATATTACACGTGTGCTTTCTGAATCGTTCAAATTTGATACGTGTACTACATTTTTTCATACCAATATGATACCTTTGGTAACTGGTTACTGGCTATGCCTGTTAAGAGTGGAATTTCTCTTTTTATTAATGTTCAAAATTCCATAATTGAAGTATCAAATACACTCTCTCGTCCTTGTGATAACCTAGTAGGAGAAATCACATAGCACAGCCAACTTCAAACACCTACAGACCTCTGTAGAAATCTCTAACGACGATCTCCACCGTCCAGATCGAAGAACTATGTGTTGCAAAGCTTCTCTTCAAATTTCACGCAGATCCAACGGTGAACAAGTTCGTACCGACGATTCTCTCACAACTGCACAAAGCTAGATGAAATAACCGTTCATAAAAAGTAAATGTATCATATTAACAATATAAAAAGTACACGTACTATGTCGATACACCTTAAAAAGTACACTGCTATTGTACGACTTTTAGCCCTAAATAATATTGTTAAGTGTTAAGTGTTGTTATATGACTTTCAAAAGAGTAGTTATCTTGGCACACTCCATCGAGAATTGAATTATGGGATTGGTTGCTTCAAATGAAGATGCCATGCATCAATAAACACCATTTGAGAAACATGCATCCGGTAGTTGAGCAATTGGAGTTTTTCAATTATCTGCTTAAGTAATTTTTCCCTATATCATGTATCCAAGCTCTCGTTCGATCTTATCTTCATGGCAGTTCATTGTTATGACTAGTGGTAGGTTTGTGAAGCAAACAACTACAATGTTAACAATCATATGCCATATGCTAGTGCAAATACCTCTTCCACTTTCATCTGATCCGTAGAACCATGATGGTTAAACAATATCGATTTTGCAACCAAACGATCATATATATTGTCAAAAAATATTGTTAAATATGTCATCATTCCTTGTAAGATATTTATGTAAAAACCCTTAAGTTGGACCATTTTTGTGATTAGAACCCCCAAACATTTTTCATTCCACAAAAACCCCTGTACTGTCAAAACCTAACGGAATTGAGATATTATCGCTTGTACCTGATTGAAAGTCATAGGCCATCATCGACAAGTCATAAGTGACCACTAGAATTCCGCAAAAAAAAAAACACAGATTTGAAAAAAAGAAATCAACAAGAAATGTAAATTTGAATCGTGAAAACACAAACAAATGAGTTCGCTAAAAAGAAAGTTCATCAGAGACGAATGATAGGTCAGCATATTGCAATCGGTTCATTAAGTTGCAATTCATTTTTTTTTAAACCTCATTTTGATATATTTTGGAAGGGACATGATCATTTTGCAATATGACGATTGTCTCCTGATATACAATGCAAATACTATGTTTCAAGTTATACCAAATAAATACACGTTATATTTGAAAAGAATAGATGATGCATATTATTAATAAAGAACAAATCTTATAACATTTTATTTATTGTAATAAGATATGTAAGAAGTTATACCAAATAAATATATATAAATCAAAAATAAAAGTTTAAATGATTGATAAAAAATAGTAATTACAATTCATATATATTATAAAGCTAGAAAAATAGTAGTTTAAAACCGTATCTTTATTTTGTTTTATATATAATAAAGATAACACTTAAATATCACATGCCAACTTCACGTTGCACCAGAATAGATAAATCTAATTTATTATTATTAAAATAAAATAAAAGATAAACATAATATATAATAAAATTTTAAAAATTTATAGTTAAAATATTAAAATAGATAAATACTCAAAAATCGTTTCATGATGCTCTTTTATACATCATATTTTTAATTTTTTCATAATTTTGTTATCTTTAATTTAAATTAAATTTATATGAATTAAATCTAAATATTACATCATCAATATTTATTTATATATTTAATTAAGAAATATTTTAACATCATCTAATCTAGATAAATTTAAATCTACATTCAAATTATATATATATATATATATTATATATAATTAAAGAATATCTTATTTGTTTATACATTTATTAATATATATTAAAAATAAATATAAATAATATAAATAATATCAAAATATTTAAAAAAGTAAATATAGTATATATTATTATTAAGATCACATTCATAACATTTTATTTATTTTTATAAAATATTATAAAAATTATGTTTTATGTAAAATTTAAATTTTAAAAATTATACACACAAAAATTTTCAAATAAAAATTTTAAGAGAGTGTTAAAAAAAGTATAGTATTCACATACATTTTAAAAGGTGATTAAATAATATTTATGAACAGTAACTGTATTTTTTTTTTTTGTATTTTTCTGACAAAAACTAATATTTAGATGCTTTAATTTAAATTTACATATATTTAATATAATTAATTATATATTAAAAATTATCCTTACATGACAAAATATATAAACAAATAGGCCCCAAAAATAAAACAAAATATTTGCATATGCATGCAACTTAACCAAAAAAGAAAGAAAAGGTAAAAAGAAAAAGACGCGTGTGTTGTGTTTTTGTTGTCCAATCAAACTCACAATCACCTTTGGAAGTTTCAAGATGGCGGAGGTGTCAACGGAGACGACAACCGCGCCGTTACTTAGGCCACGGCAGTCGGCAGGAGAATCACAATCGGGAGGAGCTAGGCCTACCACACTCGCCCTTCTCCTAGGCCGTGCTTCGGGACGCCATGGAGCGTCTATGCTTGTGCGCGAGACTGCAGCGCGACAACTGGAAGAGAGACGAGCCGACTGGGGTTACTCAAAGCCGGTTGTTGCCCTAGACATGACATGGAACCTTGCTTTCGTGGCGGTTTCCGTGGTTTTGTTGATTTGCACGTTGGATGAAAAGCCGAACGTGCCTATTAGGGTTTGGATCTGCGGGTATGCTTTGCAGTGTGCGGTGCATGTGGTGCTAGTCTGGTTGGAGTATAGGAGAAGAAATCGGAGAGTACATGAAGACGAAACAACAGGTGGAAGTGATTCGAACTTCAATGACAGTGAGGATGATGATGGCAGGATTGGGGCTTTCGTGACTTCTAATAGAATCAGGTGCGTTTGTTCTGCTTTTAGCATAAACGTAATAAAGGTTATTAATTTCCATTTTTGCAGGAAACATAAGAGTACCTTTAGCTTTACTTGTCGAAATTTTCTGTTGATCACTACATAAGAAAGTAGGGGGGCAATTTCAGCTCATTTAAGCAAGCGGGTTGACCGGGTCGATGATCAAAAGACAAAACTTTAACATACAATTAAAGTCTTTTTCAAAAAACAATTTGTTTAAAACATCATTTTCTAGAATTTCAGCTTTTAAATCTAGCTTAGTTTTTTACTACGGATCATTTTGATACTTCTGCCCGTTTGGTCAATTGGGTCGAAATTGCCACCCCTGTAAGAAACTTAAAAGCCACAATTTGGTCAGGGCATGTGCTTATGTGTTGATGAATTTTGTAAAGCACTTTGCCAATGGCTATTTTTTTGTAGCTAACATTCAAGACGTGCATGATTTTCCTTTTACCTATCTTCTTTTAACTATTAGGAGTGCATTGATTTTCTTTATTAATTGTATTATGTTTGTTGATTGTTTTTATTGTGTTGCATCATGAGAATATGGAAGAAAAGCTTCCCATGTAATACAGCTTTTTATTCTATTGATTTTCATGCATGCGATGCTCTGAAAAAAATTGTCATGCCCTGTGCATGATGGAAGTGCTTTTGGTGTGCAACCATGTGAGTATCGTTACTCTATCGTTTTTTATGCCTAATTATTCTGAAACAACTGAATCTCTACCCTATAGAACATTGGACTTAAGGATATTTCAGTTTACCATAATCTATAAACTTGGTTTGGTGATTTTGGTCTATAAAACATCAATGGGGTTAAACGTGTTAATCACTAGTGTTGCTTAGAAGTCACTATACACAGCTATTACCAATTAAATGAAGTCTTTACAAGCTTAGTGATATTAATTCAAGTTAGTATGGGATCTGCCTTTTTATCCACCAACAGGGAAACCAACATAAACTTAGTATGGAATCTCAAGGTTTGAGAACAAATACCAATAGTAGGTAAAGAAGAAGCCATAAATGTATTAAGATGAGCAAAAGCCAAGCTTTAGAAAGGGTGAAGGACCTTTTAAATATTCCATATGTATTCCAAATTCCCAATGTCCACTTCCACTAGCATCCCTCAACAATGATAATGAGAATCTTAAAGTTGACATACTTGATTTGACTTGAGAAGGGATTTCTAGGACTCTATGCATTGGTGTCAAGTGTTGTCATTAAATAAAGAATGAGTTGATGAGAGGGTCTTCGATGTTCGCTGTTGATATTTTTCCAAAGATTATAAAGGTGAAAACAAGTTTCTATCATGCTTAAGAAAGGAGCATTAGTCGGTATAAGATGCTAAGTTTGTCGCCTAGATGGGGAAGAACTGATAATATTGTGTTGTGATAGGCAAGGTGTTACACTCTCTGTTAAATTATGTGGTTAAAAAACTCAACTCTGCCATCATATGAACTGCACATAATTTTTGGAACATGCAGGCTTAATCAATTCAACATTAAGTTACCCTATAATAGGTATGTATCCGAGTTTGAATTAAGTAACTTAATCGAGTAGAGTAGGTTTTGAACATGATTTGAGACGAGAGCTGTGCAACGGTACAAAATGTACAGAAGTGATTGTGAAAATAAGAACCAACATCCAAATCGGATAACCAGATGGTACCAGTCTGGTATGGTCCTTCGGTTTCACTGTTTTTTTCCCAACTTTTACAACAAAAAAGGGGTTTATCACCAACATGTTGTTCACTTTTTGCAGTTTAGTTCCTCCTTGTTATTTTTTACCAATAAAATTCTCAAGTTATTTGTTTTCTTTCTGGTTTTCGGAAATTTACGTACTATAACCCGGTTATAATAGGTAAACCAGGTTTCGAAAAAACAGAAAAACCGGGTTATAGTAGGTAAATTTCCGAAAACCAGAAAAAATAAATAACTTGAAGATTTTATTGATAAAAAATAACATGGAAACCGTGAAAAACATGTTCGTTTTTTTCATAATAAACCCTAAAAAATGCAAAACTAGACCAGCCGGGTACATGAAATAATCAGAACCAAGAACCAGACCATTTGGTACAGGTTTGGTTCAGCCTAATTCATGTATGGTCAATCGTTTTCATGGTTCAGCCTCGACTTTTGCACAGCCCTATCCGAGAAACTCTTTTAAAAAGGATGTATTGGGATCTTCTCAACAAATAAGGCCATGGGAACGAGAACTTGACCTGAGGTACATGATCAGGTCATGACGTGAACTAGTTTGAGCTGCTTAAGTATCATACAATTAGCAAGCAAATATGAAGACAGAAGAACAATCTGTATCTTTCAAATATTCTAGCAACCAGTTTTACTCTTGAATTCTCTTTGGAACAATAACTTATCTGTTGACCATGACATGGCTAGTTACTCATGTTTTTGTCTTTATCAAGCTAGGCATACTAACTACCTACTATGGTCTAGGTTCATTGCAGTTCCATTAATTTTACTGTTGTCTGGTTTCTAAAATTAACACAAAAATACAAAATGGATTTTTATTGTATCTGCTGTACACATGTTTCTTTGACTGATACCATATTTTGGTTTTTCAGTTACACCAAAAGATGTGAAAATCTTAATACGATGGTATCATTTGTCTGGTGGCTAGTTGGCTTTTACTGGATGGTCTCTGGTGGTGAGGTTCTTCTCCATAGCGCTCCACGTCTCTACTGGTATGTCTTTAACCAATATGATTTTGCCATCTAGAACTAGAATACTAGCTGACCAACCCCGGTGCTGGCTTTACATTATATACAGAACATAGATGAGGTGGCCTGGAGCATGAGAGATATTGTTCTTTCACTCTTTTTCCCATATTAAACCATATATGCCCTTTCTTTGCTAGCTACTGAACTTTTTTTCTGATTTTGTTCTCTATTCTTTTTCCTTCATGCCTTTTTTTTATGTTTTGAAAATCAGAGTAAATATTTGGGAGGATTTCATTGACAATGAGGATGGGAAGTTCATTTGGCACCTGTTAATAGTTTGTCTCTACTCTCTACACGAAAGGGAGCATCTTTGAATTAGCACTAGGCAGAAACTTTGGGGCATTGCGGTTCTTTTTACTCTCTTTTTTTAATATAATTGTAGGTTGAGCGTGGTATTTTTGGCGTTCGATGTGTTCTTTGCCATCTTTTGTGTTGTTTTGGCGTGTTTAATAGGGATTGCTCTTTGCTGTTGCTTACCTTGCATCATTGCAATTCTGTATGCAGTTGCTGGACAGGTGAGATAGATGAGTCTTTTTTCCAGATTCTACCATTTATCATGTATCATGAAGCTGTTTAACATATTGAGCTGATATGTAGGAAGGTGCAACAGAGGCAGACCTTAGTGTCCTTCCCAAATACAGATTTCAGGCGTCCAGTGATGAGGAAAAGCCTGAAGTAGGAGCAGGTAGAATGGTTCCTGTTGAATCAAATGTTGGGTACTTGGCTGTTGAACGCGTTCTGCTACCTGAGGATGCTGTAAGTTTATCTAAGATGATGGAAACGATGATCGTTTATATTTGAGATATACTTTCGAAAGCTTCATTGATTGTGCTTGACTACATGGTCTGGGTGGTCAATGGCAAACTATAGATAACAGAATCAGAAGTTGGACATGCTTTAGTTTTTAGACATGTTAGAGGTTGGTGAAGGTTGAACGGATGTAAGAGTTCTAGGTTTTTCTTTTATTTACGAGTGATGACTATGGTTGACTGAAACAATCAACATGACTGCAAGTGGCTTCCGAAGGGGTTAGCAATCAATTAGTCTTAATAAGGAACTCTAGTCTCGTTAGTACGATTTATGAATAATAGTAACTAGTGTGAAAGCTGCAGTTCTGCACTGAATGTGTTATGATAATTAGTCAACTAAATCCTTTATTAGAATATCATTAGAATGACATTGGAAGAATAAAGATATTCATGCCAGGGAAGAGGTTATAGAGACGTGACAGTGGATGTGCAGGAAAATACAGTTATATATAAGCTGAGAAGGGTGTAAGTGTGCCCTTTGTTAACAACAATGGTCTTCACATCGTTCTAGTAACTTCAATTTGCTGGGCAAGTTGATTTTTGATCTGCTATAACTCAGAGCAGCCGTATTTGCATGTCAATTGGCATGTGCAAATATGGAGTTTTCAATGAGTAGATTTAAGGGTGCCGTATACTAAACGTTGGCCACTAGGTCCAATTCCCTCAATGGTCTAGGCTAAACTCTTGTTGGACGGGCTAGAGAGGCTATACTTCTATTTGCTTTGCTCAACTGTACTGTTTTGATCTGGCTTCTGGTTATGATTTAGGGTGTTAGAAGTGAGACACATTTAACTCTGGATATATCTACTTGCCTATTTTCCCTTTTTTGTGAAATTGCAATGAAAATTGTTGTTACTTGTACTGATTTGGAAACCAAGCAATTGGAATATGAAATTTGTTGACCATTAACTATTTTGGGCTGCTAGGATATAGGAGTCAGAACTCAGAAATATTTGTGACTTCCATTTTCCAGTCCATTACCATCATACCAAATAATTTTGACACCTATTTGGATCCACTATATTCCAATAGGGTTGGTATAATATCTATTTGGCAAGTAGTCAAAAGATTTTACTCAAAACTTTGTGTAAAACAATTTGTTGTGATTTTCATACCCTGGAGTAAATACTAGTTACATACACACACGGCAACCATAGCAGGACTCGGCTTTTCATTTGTGACATAAAGGTAATGAACTAATGATTTTGAGTGATGAAAACAATTTTTTTTCCTTTTTGCAAACGACTTAGAAAGCCAGTGATCCATGAGAAATAAACGCATCTTTATATAAGAAAGAATGTGTCGTCACTGATGAGTTTTTTGCCATTCTTTTCAGGACTGCTGCATATGTCTGAGCGCATATGAAGATGGAACAGAACTCCATTCGCTGCCCTGCAACCATCATTTCCATGCTACGTGCATCGTAAAATGGCTGAAGATGAATGCTACTTGTCCCCTTTGCAAGTTCAACATCCTGAAAGGAAATGACCAAGTTTAAAACGGCAACAGGATTTGAGTATGTATCTATGCATGTGTACAGGAGGAGATGTAGCTCTAGTAAACAAACACAAAAACAAAAATAAATTTAATCTATTGATGAATTATGTTGTTTTTTGGTAGGAGTTTGGTACAAATGTGTGAGAGAACAGAATAGAATAATGCATATATTGGTTGCCGTAATTTGAATAGTGTATTTATGTGGTGTATCTATTCTTGATGTTGGCTGATACACAACGTTCATGTTTGCAGTGTGGTTTATGAGAGTTCAAACTTACGTTTTTTATATAATATATAAAATATCAATATATATGAATTTTCTATATTCTAAAATATGATAATTTTTATTTTATTTTATTGGTTTTATAAATATTTTGCATACATTTTTTTTTTGGTTTTATTATAAATTAAATTACATATATAAAAAAATCAAACATATTTGAATTGATTTGTTTTTAAAGTTTATTTACATATATTCATCTGGTCAAGAAAACTTTGCAATGTGTCATTTCAATTATCTAATAAGGTGTCACATTAATTTGGTGTGTTTTCCTCGAATTAAGTTTATAAAAAAATTGATGTGTTACCCAAATTTAAAAAAAAAAAAGACAATAAGGGGTGTTTGGTAGCATTTATCAGACTCTGACAAGAGGTAACATTTTATTCGGTAATAAGAAAATACTGACAAATGCATTTGATATGCATAAGACATAAGTGTCAAATTTCTCTTATCATGTCTTATATGTTCTTATCACCACTTATCACACAAAAAAAAAGTGCACGCCTCTCCTCCCCCACCCCACCCCACCCCACCATACCCCTTACCCCTCAAATCTACCCACCCCCACCCACCTTACCCCTCAACCTACCCAGTCTACCTTACCACCACCCTACACCATTACCCTACCCTACCCCTATCTTACTCCCCCCTACCATACCTCTTACCTATATTTATTATAACGAGAAATATTTCAACACTTTTTGATAAAATTTATCATTTTTCTATAACATATCTATATAACTTATAAACTTTAGTTATTTGGAAGGTAATAAACATAACATTATAAACTTGATTATAACTTATAAACTTGAATTGGTACTTGATTCTTGAAAGCAGGTTGGTTATATGTTTCTTGAATGCATTTATGTTATTTAATTATAACTTAATTGAATCTTGTTAATGCTATTTGAATATTTTTAAATGTTTACGTGAATAACTTTGATTCAATAATATTATTGTTACTTGATACCTGACTTTAATCAATGATAATGTTTTTTTCCTGAAGCTTGATATTCTTATTTAATTATGTTTCTTGAATGCATATATGTACTTGATTATAACTTATAAACTTATATTGATTTCTTACTTGAATATTATTAAAGCTATTTGAATCTTTTTAAAGGGTTTGCTTGAATCACTTTGATTCAATGATATTATTGTTATTTGATACTTAACTTTAATCAATGATATCTGTTTGGTTTTGAGAATGAATATGTGAAATTAATAAAAAAATAACTGAATCAGATAATTTTAAAAACAAACAGACTTATTGAATTCTCTTGTCAGATCTTAATATTTTATTAGGACTATCTCTGTTCAATCAAAACTAAAATCAGACATCACAAGTTACCTACAGTAAAAAAGCACTTAAGTATTCTTTTTCCGTAATTAACCATGAAAAGAACGCTTAGGCGCTTAGCATACATTCTGCTATTTTTAAGCATCATAGTCAGTCAAAACTCAAATGACGCTCCGGGGAGCCGCCGTCGAAGCTTATAAATCATCTGCTCTTGTTTCATGGAGATCCGTATGCTTCATTATCTCTCTACCGTTCTCGTTAATTCTTATGATTTATAATAGGTATATTATCTACAGTACTTGATGTGTGCAGACTGGTAAGCTGCAGCAGACGATCGGTGCTTGTATTGAGAAGACAGGAACAACGCTTCATTCCGGGAACCAATCTACTGTCAGGATTTGGCCTGAATTCGCCGGAAAAGGGAGGTATTTTGATTTTTCTTCGCGAATAATTCCCGCATCAATTGATTTTGCTGAAGAATCGCCGCTCTGTACTACGCTTAGTAAAGATGGACACAGTGTTCGAACTGTTGAGCATTTGCTCTCGGCTTTGGAAGGGACAGGTGTCGATAATTGTCGAATCGAGATTGTGAACACTGATAATAATTATACGTCAACCGAGGTATGATATGAAAACGTTAACTACTTTATGAGTCAACTTTGCACGTAAATATTCTATCAGATTGCTGTGTATGATATGTAATTAATGTAAAACGTACATCAAGTTATATAATCATTGACCGGTGAAGTTTCTACGATTGACGGAGATACGGTATAGATTTTTCATTTGAATATATAAAGGATTTTCATTTGATTGGATACACGATAATTATGACATTAGTGTTCATGGCCGGCCTTAGGGCGCCCAAAAGGGGCAACCGCCCAGGGTTTCATAAGTTTACAACGTATGTAATATACGGTTGATTTATTTAACTTATGGACGGAAAGATAACAAAACGCATGTTTCTACACACAATTGTATGTGTATGTGTGTATGTATGTATGTGTATGTTTAGGGCTCTTTTATACGTTTTCGCCCAGGGTCCCAAAAATCAAGGGAATGTCCTAGTTAGTGTTTTGTTTGATGAAGGACGGCTCATGTATTGTATTGTAAGCGTGGGAAGATATTGTTTTTGTTGCATCGTCACGATTATAATCGTGTGGAAAATTAAATGTGTTCTCAATCACTGGGGCACTAGAAGATTGATTGCGTCGTTAACTGATACAGGTTCCAATTTTTGATGGATCAGCAAGAGAATGGGTGGAAGCCATTGAGCAAGTTGGGCTGCAAGATGCTATGGATTGCAAAGGCGGAAGTTGTGATAAACTAGCACCCTATCTTACTCAACCTGTTCTTGTGTCAAAAGGAGATTCTGTTATAGCAGCATTCCCTTCCATGGAAGTTAGTATCAGCTATGGTATAAATTTTCCACAGGTAAATATTATGTTGATATGTCTAAAATTTAGTTTAACTTGCCCAAATGAGCCTTTGTGCTTAATAAGCTATGTACATACGATATACACACACACATAAAGACCAGAAACGAGGTTTTCTGGGTACCAAGTAATTATAAAGTCATAAAACAATGACGAAAAGAAACACGTTTCCTTAGAAATCCCTTTGGTGATGTTCAACTGTTCCTCAAACGGAACGTGCAATGCACATTACTGGTCTGCTTGTGTAGATATTTCTGATGCAACCAGCAAGGTTCACTTTCATATTTTCTAACTGGAGATTGTAATCTGGTTCTGGAGACTGTATACTTATGCATTTTAACTATATATGGTCATTACTCATTAATGTTCTATCCACTGTGTATGGTGTACTACCACTTCACAAGTCCACAATTTCACATATTCTAAATTTTATATTTGTTCAATGGGTGAAAAAGGTGTAATTTGTATTGTGACTAACTTACTAAGCTGTTTGATGTAGGTCCAATGTATCTTTTGCTATTAACTTCTATATATATATATATATACATCATTTCAGGTACCAGAAGTAAGCATCCAATGGTTTTCTTCAGTCTTTTGCAGTGACTCGTTCTATTCCAAGCAAATAGCTTGTTCAAGAACCTTCTGCATTTATGAAGAGGTTAGATGTCAATCCTCTTTAGTAATGCTTTCACCTTTCCTCCATTCCATGTTGAAGCAGTCCAACTGTAACATCTTCAGATGCTGCCACTTGTTTATTTCAACTATCATCATGGCGATACCTGTCATATTGGCTGTACCGAAGAGTTCATCAAAGCCACCTTAAAACAGGACCTACTCCAAATTTAATTGTAAAAGGCGGCTAGGGTCTTTCAGGAAAAGCTTATGAGCCTGATGCATATCATAACAAATTTCTCATACAAATGTGTGAATCTTATATGAATATCATCCATTTCAATTGGGTTCATGTTTTCCTTTGTTATGTTAAAACAAAAACTTCATTGCAGGTGGAGAAAATGCGAAATACAGGACTCATTAAAGGTGGTTCGGCAGAAAATGCTGTTGTTTTCAGGTGAGATGTATTGCCACATAGTTGCTTTTGAGTTTTCACTTTCTAGATTTCAGCTTGTAGGACTTTTGAAGGCGTCTGAAAGTGGCTCAGATGTCATATAATTACAAACCAGGCATTGTCTTTCACTCTTTTGTTTATATGCACAATTTAAAGACTTTGAAGTTTGTTTTCTGTATAGGTTTCAGTAAATAGTTTTTCTCATTTAGATATCAGTCCTACTGTTCACTTTTTTCCATTCAATTCTGATCATTGTGCTGGAGGATCTTCATGTTTTGTATCAGTACCAGTAAAGGTTTGCTGAATCCACCTTTACGTTCACCTGAGGAGCCATGCAGGCACAAGATCTTGGATCTTATTGGCGATGTTTCTCTCTTTGCTTGCAAAGGTAGTCAAGGGCTCCCGGTTGCAAATATTGTAGCTTATAAGGTCTCTCTCAAATCCTTTTCTTATTGAAACATTCAAAACTTGCTAAGTATGAAACATAGTGTGTTTAGTTACCAAAAATTTTCAAAATTTTCATCTCACTTTTCAAAAAAAAATGAAAATTTGTTTACTTAACAACAATTTCATAAATTTTCACTTTCACTTTTTAAAATACCACTTTTCATATTCTCTCTCTTACTTTTCTATTACCTACCCTATATTTTTTTATAATGCTCTCTTTCTCTCTTTTACTTTTCTATCACCTATTCTATTTTTCTTATTTTATAATCACTCATCTTATTTTTCTTAACTTCGTCATCTAAACAAGTTTTCATTTTTTTATAGAAACCCTTGTTTTTTTTTTCTTCTGAAAACTATAACTTGAAAACTGAAATTGAAAAATGACTAGTTTTTGTTAACTAAACGCAATACAATTTTCATTGGAACATAACTAAATGAGAATTGTTGCAATTTTCATGGATCAAATGGAGTAAGTTTTAAGTAGAGATCTCAATTATTGCCCATGTGTCAAATGATAGGATGCAAAGGGTCCACCCACTTGGATGTGGTTTTAGGCGTTTCTATCTCACACACACCTTCACATTTAAGAATTCCTGGCTCACCTGCTGATTTCAAGTATCTAGCTGATTCTAAGCCTTGTACAATTGCAGGGTGGACATGCATTGCATGCTGAATTTGTTCGCCGACTATCAGGAATTTCTCGACTTAAAAAGGATACCAACCTTGACTTGAGTGAGTGCAAAATTTAGGCTTGTGTATACACAACTGTTGTATGACTAGTATTTGCTAAAAGTGCAGCTGTATATGTACAATTGTAGTACCACTGATTCAGCAGGAGTGCAGGAAACAATAAGATAGGTGGCGGCGTGATCGCAGAGGGGCGGCGGCCAGATCGCAGAAGGGCGACGTCGACAGCGCAAATGGGCGACAGCGAGAACGCAGAGGGGCGGGGTCGACGGCTAGGGTTTTGATGGAACGTCGGCAGCTAGGGTTTTGATGGAACGTAGAAGGACCGTAGAAGAGGAAAGCAAATAAGAAAAAAGTGATGATAAAATCACTTATCGAAAGAAGACGCGGGAAGAGCTTTGAAGACTTTTCTATCTCTTTCCTCTTCACAAAAACAAACGATCTTCAGTTGATTTTGTCTTCCGGCATCTTTAATACAAGTTTTAAAAAAAAACACTTTTTCAAAAAAACAAATAAGCCCCAAGTGAAAGTTTGAAAAAGGATTTCTCTAGTCACAAAAAAAACATTCTCTCTTTCTGTTTAAAAGTTCGTAGATCCATCACATATATTGACTTGTATTTCAAAAATTATCATCATCCTAATTTTTTATTAACACACACACACACACACACACACACATATATATATATATATATATATATATATATATATATATATATATATATATATATATATATATATATATATATATATATAAAGTTTTTCAGTAAGCTATTGTCATTTTTAATTATCATATGTTTTTCATGCTGATGAATTGGAAACCAAGGGTGTATATTCAATAATTTGTCCAATCATACTTATACAATTGAACAAAATATACTTCAGGTTTGTTGTTGCTATTCATACACGTTACGATAAAATATATAAATGCAGGTAAAAATTAACTTCTTTTTTTGAATTAGTATATTGTGAAAGCTAATGCTATCTGACTATTCGTATGCAATAAAAAGATCGTATAAGATTCAAGTATATAGATTGTATTAAATCGTGAATGACCTTTTCCCCCTGGTCGTGATATAGTAATAGTAATACCTAATCATAAATAAGCCAAAATGATTGTAATACCTAATCATAAATAAGCCAAAATGATTTGACTCTTTTGCGGTTGGGAAATCTGAAGTATGCATGCAAATTTCTAATCCGTATGTAGTAGCCATGAGATAAGGTTGCTCTTGTTCTTGTTATTTGTTGGAAGAATGTTCTCTTTAGATTAGTTGTTGGTTTGTCCTTTTTTTGGTTTCTTGTCGGGTTCTTTCTTGGAGCCCATGTTTGCAAATTTGTTGTTGATATATAAATCAATGTTATCTTAAAAGAAATTTTAACTTTAACCGTTACGATGTATGAGTTATTTGTTAGAAACTAAGAGTTGCTTGAATAAGTAAATAACCTTAACAATTGGTTTAAAATAGTAGATAAGACTTGAAATTTGTGTATCATATGTTATAAGCACTAATATGATCAACTTTTTAAGAAGTCATGTCCGTTGGTCATAAGACTTAAACGATTACCAAACTGATAAAAAAGTAATAAGCAAAACACTTTGATTTTTAAGTGTTTAAATGCATGAACCCTGGATTAAATAGGTGACTTTTTGATATGAAATCAAGAGGGATTCTTAATTTGATTTCATATTACTATTTCAAGTTTAAAATTTAAAGGAAAATTCAGAATATAAAATGTCTTAGACGGCGGTTGGTTCGCTGGAATCCGAGGGATTGGAGGGGAAATGAATCCAATTTCAGTTAATTCATTTGTTTGGTTCAACTATAAAAATGAATTTGATTTCATCAAAATTGAAATTTTCCAAAGAACGAAGGAATTAACCTTTCTTCGCAATATGGATGGAATTCAAATCCTTTAGAAAAGATAAAGTGGTTGATTACAAAAATAACTCGTACGTGTAACACGCGACACTACACCATGCCTTGTCTTACCCCACCCTCACCTACCTATCCACCCATACTAACCCTACCCTATCCACCCTACTCTTACCTACTACCCACCCATCCCTCATCCATCACACGTTACTCACCCTACCCTACCCATCTGTTTCTATTCCAACATTGAAGACTCATCCACCTCTATCTACCCATCTCATCTCATCACATCCTACCTTACCTTACCCTACTCAATCCACACCACACCTATACTACCCAGACCACGAACCTACCCTACCTTACCTTACCCACCCTTACCCTACCTCACGACCCACTCACACCACCCTTACCTTACCCCATGACCCACTCACCCACCGTTACCTACCCTACCCTACCGAGCCCCACCTAATCTCACCCATCTATATAAAGTAAGAAGAAAATGATAATAAAACATCAAAAAAAATAAAAAAATTGTCATTTGATTTTATTTAATTATAATTTATTTAAAAGTTTATGAACCAAACAAATTATGAAATTAGATTCTAATTCCACTTCTAGCCAATCAAACATGATTTGAATTTCAATTCCTTAACAGATTCTAATTCCTTTTAAAATATTCTACGAACCAAACACCACCTTATATTTAGATTTAAACAAATAGTCTAAAGTAATTTAGATTTGAAATTTGAATGTCAAATTAATTTTAGATGCTTCTAATTACAAACAAACAGAACTTTTGTATTGATCTCATGGATTGTTGGGGTTGAAAAGGTAGGAGATCACAGTCAAAAAGCAAAAAAAGTCGAAAAGCAATTGAATGAGTTATCAAAGTTGACTCCATAAATTGGTAGGTGGATTGTGGTTGGTTATCTCATGCCAAAAGTTGGCTAGATTTGCTAAAGAACCTGGAGTTTTGTTTTGAGTTTTCTTATTTTTATTTTCTTTTAGGATTATTGTATTATTAAATTTATCAAATCGATCAAATAACATATATTATTGACTCACAAGTCACAATAAGATGACCAAAGGTCAAGGATGTCATAACCTACCTAGTCCTGTGGATCATCCTAATTTCTCACATCTCCCACAATAAAAAAGGGTCCCCTAACTATTCTTAAATTTGTCTTCCAATTTAGGGTTAGTTTGACGTTAAGTCGTTAACTCAAATCATATCGACATTATATGGTTCCATATGAATATTGTGTTTCGTATAAAATACTTTTAGGAAAAATATTGTGTTTCGTATGAATATTTCTGAGCGGAAAAACTATGACCAATAGATTTTCAAATTTTTCGAACGTAACAATCTGTAATCCATCCTATTTTTTCAAACGAAAAGTTAAAAATCAAAAAATAACATATAATAAACATAAATAAATAATGATATAATATATAATCGTTATATAAACATAAATAAATATCCAAAGTAAATATAAAAAAATAATTTTCAATCTTAAGAAAAACTAAAATCCTAAATATATAATTTTATTATAGTTAAAATATTATCCATAATAATAATAACAATAATAATAATAATAATAATAATAATAATAATAATTAAAAGAAACATTCTTTTGCAAAAACAATTTTATGGTTTTTATTGATATGATACAATACTATTTTACATTTTTTATCTTTGATTTAACTAGGTTTCAATTTTTTTATTTTAATTATATATATATATATATATATATATATATATATATATATATATATTATAATAATAATTTATTAAAATATAAAAAATTATATATTTTCTTAACCAACCTATGTAATGGGTGTCTTAATTTTATATATATATATATATATATATATGATACAATACTATTTTATATTTTTTGTCTTTGATTTAACTATGTATATTTCATCTATATAGCAAGTTGATGATGACCTTTTATCATTAAATGCAACTAAATTGTTGTACTAATTTGTACTTTTTTGCTTTTGGAGTCTTCCAAATGGTACTAGGAAGTAGGAACACACTTTTTGAAAACTCTTACCCATCCAGATATCCATTTAAATTTTGTGTGGTTTAATTTTGTGCAAGTTTACTATGATAATAATATAGGTGAAAAGAATGTGGTTTGTACACAACAACAATAATTTTATATAAAATGATTAATATCATATTTTTATCATCTTTGTATTTATTCTTTTCATTAAGAATAAATTATTCATTTTATATAAAATTGTTGTATATAACAAATGGTTGTTGTGTACAAATTACCTCTCTTTACTCGTTTAGTGATAAATTTGTTATAAATCTTCCTAAGTTGCTTTTAAGTACTTGTCTTCATTATCTTAGTTGATTTATAATTATTTTGTCGTTTTGCAATATTCGACTTAAATGATATAAAATTTTATTATCGTATGCTAAATTGCAATCCACTTTATTAATAAATCAAGATACAAATAACAACCATTTGATATTGTGGTTTTACTACAAATGTAGGATTGATATTTATTTCTCTCATTTGCTTAAAATGTTGATTTTCGTTTGATCAATGAATACATGTTTTGAGGAGGCCATTGGCTAATAATAACCTTCCATTTTCTTTTATGAAACAAACAATATTTATCAGATAAAAAATTAGAAATGAATGGAATATAAAATGAAAATAATATTTAAAGTCTTCATAAGATTTTATAATAATATATTTTGAATTTAAATTAGTTATATCTTTACCTAATATTCATCAAAGGTTCTAAACTAAATGAGTCATACGAAATATGAAATGAAAATAATATGCAAGAAAGGTTAAATTTGTTACGGGAAACAAACCAATATAAGTGAATTTTGGATAGCTTAGGAGATACTTATTTAGAATTTAGATAAAGTATTAATGATGTGTATCTAAAATAGATGATCAAGATTAAGTATTAAAAAACAAATATATTTTATTTATACTTAAATAGTTTGTTAGCCAACGTATTACGTGAATACTTTAATAACAACTATTATTATAAAATACATATAAACTAAAAATTAAAATATAGAAATATTAATTATAAAAAAATATAAGAATAATAATAATATTATTAATTTTCTAGTTCTATAAATAAATATTAATAGTAGCTACTTTTATATTTATAAACTTATATATTTTAATTGATACAATTTGATATTTTAGTTTATGTATAGCATAATTTTTATATATTTTATTACAAGAAATAAAAATTTTATGAAATATGTTTTTACTAATTTTATTATATCTGATTTAGGTTATAGATTTTCAAGTTCAAGATTAGTATATAAATGTTTTATATGAGGATGTTTAAATTTGTAATTAAAAAAATGTTGCAGTGTTTTGGAATTTGATAATCAGATAATACTTGTAACAAAAAGTGCTACCGGAAAATCTAATGTTTGGTTTAGATTTTGTTGTTTACTATCAAAATTATTAAATAATTAGATTCTAAAGTGTTTGAATTTGTATTTTAACTTATAAAATTACTAAATAATTAATTATTTAGCAAATATGCTACAATTTTTAGCTTTTACAAAAGTTTGGTAAAATTAATCCAAAGTGCAAATAATCAATTATTAATAAATCTAATTCAAACACTTTAAACAATTTATTTACGTTATTACATAATAACCTAATAATTTCATTATAACATCAAAACCAAACATCTTGTAAACATTTTAAGTAAATAGATATTTATATATTTTCTGTTTTTATTGTGAGGAATTTTAAAAGGTTTTGTGAGGCCTCCATGTTTGTTTTTAGTGTTGTTTTTCCATCTCTCCTTTATTTATTTATTTATTTTTTTAAATTCTGCCAAGCAGCTATCCATGCTTACAAAAGGTTTATTAGCCTTTCAATTAATTATGAAGAGCCATTTTAAAGTACATAACTTGGATCATTAGCAATTATATTTGTTATCATGTGTATAACTTAAATTTTATAAATCTCATATACAACCGATCGTTGGTTAACTTTGGATTCCAGCCATAAGTTGATGATTGTTAAAAGTTTTTAAAAAAATGTTAAAAGCTAAGAAATCGAAGGATCAAGACAGGTGAGGAAAACGAGTATGGATATCGTCAATGTAGGAGAACAATTATGAGAAATTGATGCCATGTAACAACAACAATTAAAGGATCAAATTGATAACCTTGAGAAATCAATGATTATGCATATCGTCTATATAGGAAGAACAACGACAATATAAGAGTAAGGTAATTTGAAAGATTTGTTGTTGAATGAGCAATATGTATTTTTATGCGTGTAATATATTTGCTAATGAAGTTGTTTTTACTAAAGATTAAGTCTCAAATAACCATAAAAAACGTTAAACGAATAAGCCATATGGTCATTACGCCTTCCAAGTTACAATCTTTTTTTTTTGAACGACAAACTAACATACTCCTAATTTACCCATCTGCCCTAAGCGGAGACTTTAAAACTTACATTTAACACCTAAATTCCAACTTGCCTCTAACGGGAGTCAAACCCGTGACCTCATACTTACATATCACCACTTATATCGGGCTAAACACCAGCTACAATCTAATGTTGGAAAAGTATTTGTAATATTTATTTAAACATGTAATTAGTGATGACGTTTGATAACTAATTAATAATAATTAAAGGACCAAGGAAATGAATAAAAATAAGTTATGTTTCAGCATTAATAAATTCATATACATTATTCTAATACTATGAAGTTATAAAAATGGTTTAAAATCAATCATATTTAAGTTGATAAAATGATGTAATTTCTGGTAGTTTACATAATTGCCCTCGGGCTCCAGAGCTGGCAAACGTCTGTGATCAACTCCCAACTTATCACGCGTTCCTCTTCTTATTCATTACAAACCCCAAAACGCCAAAAACACGCCCTTGAGAACTAAGAAACCACCTCTCCGGCAGATCTCCGGCGTTTCTTTCCGTTTCCGTTCAATCCAATTCGCTCACTCAAATTTCCGTTCTAGATCCGCAACACACTCCAACTCATCAAATTCGCTTCCAAATTCAAAAAATCCGCTCCTTGTTTTCTTAATTTTTGTAAGTTTATGTTTCGTTATTGTTAGTGGTAAGTTATGAAGGAGATGTTCCGATTCCAGGAAGAGAAGATCAGAAAACGACTTTGATTATTATCCGCCTTGTTGTTCCCACTAAATTAGGATTTATTTTTTTGTTATAATTATCGTGTGGCATGGCGGATGCTTTATCTGCCATTCCGGCTGCCGTGCTACGAAACCTCTCCGATAAATTATATGAGAAGCGAAAAAATGCGGCGCTCGAGGTTAGTGTTGCTTTTTGGTTATTTAATCAATTTTGGAATGTGCTGTATTTGTTGTTTTAGTCAATTTCGGACTGTGCCGTTTTTGTTCCATTGTTAAAATCTTAGTCTGTGTTGGTTTTGTTAGGGTTTTGGATACTGGTGATGAGCTGATGATTTTGTTGTTGTTTCGTATAGGTTGAAGGAATTGTAAAGCAATTGACAGCTGCTGGAGATCATGATAAGATTACTGCTGTGATTAATTTGTTGACTCACGAGTATACGTACTCGCCTCAAGCTAATCACCGCAAGGTACAGCGTTACTAATTGTGAAATTGTAATTTGCATCGTTAATAATTTGGTGTTCATATTTGTAGGGAGGGTTAATTGGATTGGCTGCAGCTACTGTTGGTTTGAGTTCTGAAGCTGCACAACATCTCGAGGTTTGAATTAATTTCTGAGCATTTTTCTGACATGCTATTAGAACACAAAGATACGATCTCGACTTAATGATGGACTAGTTAGATTTGTGCAATCAGTATAATGATGGCTGCACAACATCTCGAGGTTTGGATTAATTTCTAAGCATTATTTATGACATGCTATACGAACACAAGGATACGGTCTAAACTTAATGATGGGCTAGTTAGATTTGTGCAGTCAGTATAATGATGTGATTCAGCATAGAGTGGTTCTGGAACTAGATTTATCAGATTGCTTACTGACGAACCTGATTGAAAGACTCATTGAAATTTCCTGTCATGATATGCAGATAGTGGGTGGTAGATATGTTACTTGGTAGTCATGCACTCATGTCTGATTTATGTGACAGCCATATCATGATCAACATGATTTTATTTAATGCTCCATTTCACTGGAACAACCTAGTCTCTTTATTAGAGATTAATGAGTAGTTTGCTTTATGTGTTTTCTGCTAAGGTTCTTGAAGTAATACCTATGATATCTATGATATAAGCACAAAATAGAGATGCTGATAACTGATATGTGAAGTGTTGGATGAAGCACTAATAGTTAACCAACTTACACTTGGAGCTAGAATGTAGATCTTGTAGGCTTTAAGAGATCAACATCTCATCACCTCAATGCACTTGTTGCTTTGTGGATTTTGGTAAATATGTGAAGCGTTGGATGAAGCACTAAAAGTTAACCAACTTACACTTGGAGCTAGAATGTAGATCTTGTAGGCTTTAAGAGACCGACATCGCATCACCTCAATGCACTTGCTGCTTTCTGGATTTTGGTAAATATTTTCTAGAAAACACGTGAGCTAATGGACATTCTCCGTCACCATTTGTTTCATAAAAAATAAAATAACTTCTATGGTTGTTGCCATGGATTTACTCTTGAGTGATAGGTCCATGATAAGGTGCAATCTAAAAAGAAGGGGGAACTTAGAATGGCAATCAACAAACAATGTTTTCCATTTTCTGGATCTTTGTTTACCTATTAAGATAGTATTTTTTACTATGTAATACTATAACAAGTCTTTTATTTCCAACTAGTTAGGTAAGCTCGCTGGAAATCATAGAGGTGAATTTTTATAGTTCTAGCCTTCTAGGACATGAATCATCATTCGTCCTGTCTAAGACAGACTTCTCTAGTATATTCAATGACCTCTAATATGTATAGACTAATCCCCATGACAATCTTGGACTCTAACTGCTGCATTTCAATGTTAAAATTTGAAGATCACTTGCTTATCTAAAAACAAACTTTATGGACACAATGGATTACGTTCTTTGTAGTTGGGGGTAATGAGTGTTCCCGAACACTTTCTTACTCATGAATATCCACGAATGGTTTCGAACTTGTTTGATGAAAAATATGAAGTTTATCAATTGGTAGATGATGATCTACTTGAAAGTGGGGTTGATGAACCGTTCCTAGCAGGCTTGCACTTATACGTACGGGTGTGTAGGAGTTTCGGAAATCAGAGTTGTCCTGAATAATTACAAATGTTTTTATTCAGCCCCACTAGTAGATAAGAAACCAGTTGTATTACAGTATTGGTGTATAATCATAGGGCAGAACTTCTTGATATCTTTGCCATTTTTGTGGACGATACTTAAGAGCTGGGATACATGGACTAATCCATATCTTGAACAAGGCATAAGACGGTGGCGTAATACTTGTAGTAGGCATTAAGTTCCCTGTGTAGGTTTTGATTACAGAATCATGAACTTGATTGAGGCACAAGAAGCTCTTGTTGTAGTTTTATATATCATGACGTATACTAATTGCCCTTCCTATGCATGTCAAATAATAATTTGTATTAACCTTTTTTTTGCAATCATGTTGTCTAGGGATCATGCTATTTCAGACCATGTGTTTTTAGAAGATAACCAGTAAGCAATGGACTTTTGTTTCTCCCAATGGCAATGGACCATGGAATTCACTGACAAGTGTAAATTGCACCATTTCTTTTTGGTGACAGTCATTAGGGTGTGTTTTAGAAAAAAGCATTATTTTTCAACAATTCACCTAGTGGCAATTAATTTTTTCAATTCAGTAGCATACTTTTGCCTGAAATGACCTTTTGGTCTGAATGGTTAATTTTCACGTGAATAATGCTTTGGCTGACGTAGCATGATCTCGTATTTAATGGTTGTGTACAAACAAGTGATGGGATTTATGATAAATATTTCGGCATTGGTGACTTATCTATATTTGTTTAATGTATCTCTTTATGTTATGATTAATTTGTAATATTTGTTCTCATATATGCAGTCATTCTTTTATATATATACTACAGCTGATCACTCACCAGTCACCACCTTATATTAGGGGTGGCAATCCAGGCCCATTTAAGCAAATGGGCCGATGACCAAAAGAACAAAATTGTTACATAGTATTGAATTTTTTTTAAGAAACAAATTGTTTAATACATCATTTTCTAGGATTTCCATCTTTTTAAAAAGTTGCTTTCTAGCTTAGTTTTTTACTAGGGGTCATTTTGACACTCCGGCCCATTTGGCTCATTGGGCTGAAATTGCCACCTCTACCTTATATGTAGCCACATGATTGAGTGAACCTATGTTGGAATTGAATCGTTAAACCTTACATTAACAACTAAAATAAGAGGTTTCTTTAATTTTATTCTATAACAGGCAAATTAATGTTTTGAGCCTCTGAAACATCTGTCCATCTCCACCATATGGGCATTCTAATTTTGTTGCCACATCCGCTGTAAGGTACATGTAAATGAAGTACTTCTTAGTAACTATGCCAAATGTGATTTTGACTTTCTCTTTGTCATGGTTGATACTGTACTAGCTACATACGAAGCTTAGAGATGACCACGTGCTAAGTTGTTACCGTGAAGCACACGTCTGAGGGGTTTACTGTTTCA
Organism: Centrapalus pauciflorus; assembly: GCA_020465985.1. Taxonomy (NCBI): domain Eukaryota; kingdom Viridiplantae; phylum Streptophyta; class Magnoliopsida; order Asterales; family Asteraceae; genus Centrapalus; species Centrapalus pauciflorus. The sequence continues at coordinate 548,089 of JAANYP010006088.1, forward strand.
AGAAACCCTTCTTTAGGCATTAGTAAAGTTTGTTTCTATGACCCAAATGGTTCGTTTGGCCCTTTTACAGTGTTACAAAAACTTCTCTACAAGGTCTATCTGCTAATGTACCTTCTTGAAAAGTACTTTAATATCTGTGTATTTTAGGTCATCTCAACGAGTTATGGATGATACCATGATGTCTTCATAATATCATAGTGAAACAGGATTGTCATGAAAATGCGTGTGTACGCATGCACAATTGCACATTCACACACACATATAATTGTGTGTATGATCATAAACTATTTACCATCTGATGGACCTCCTAGGGGGAAAAAGTTCCTATCTATTATGTTCAGTTGAACATACTATTAAAGGGGACACAATTTGGTCATCTCATCATTTGCTTTTGTGGCTTTTTAAGTGTGCGGTTCTGCACTTAAGGGTAAGCCCATAGCTTGGTTCTAATGGGTTTCTCTATATGTTCATTGTGTGAGTTGGGGCCTTCATTTCTGTTGGTGGTCTTGCTTTGTTGAATGTCTCCCCAATAAATCTGTCAGCACTAGAAATCATTACCAATTTCATCTCGACAATGGTTTCGTCCATTGCATTTTCTTCTTTCTCTTTTATTATTGGAATTTGCTACCTAATTGTCCTTACTGCTGCCAAAGCAAACTGTTCCCTAATAATCCTCATAAGAAGTTCGATGATCATCTTGATCCCATGAATGAAAGGTTCCACACTTCCACCACCGTCCATTTCACTCTCTAGGGTGAAATGAAAATAGTCAAGCTCCTGGTGTTATGTGCTGCCGAATCAAAATCCCATCACAGTAATCTCTGGGATTCCTGTCAGCAATGCTTGAGCCTTGGGCAAGTCTCCATGAAGCTTCAAACGACTAAACGAGTTGGCTACATTTGCATCATGAAGTTTTTGGTTCTTTTTGTCCTATCTTTGGCTGATTACAACACCCATATTGGATGGTGATTGTGCTGTAGCAATTATGTGTGAGAAGATAGCCCTTTCAATTCTTTTTTTTTTTATTGGAGGGGGGGAAAGGTGGTGCTGGTGTGCATTAAATGTTTGTTTTGTTCAACTCTAAGGCTGTGCTTAAAAAGCACACGGAGGCGTGAGTCTGTGCATCCTAGCCTTCTGTATATTCTCATTAATTCCCGCCCAAATAAGAAAACAAGCTTTAAAACAAGTATTCTACATTGTATCCTCACCCGATCAAAACCCTGAACACTTTGTGTCTCTGTCGCTTCTTTCTTTTCTAGTTTGAGTAGAGAAAGTGAGAAACTTGTGATATTTCTATGACATGTTCTTGTATTATTTGTTTCGAGTAATATCGATTGCAACAATAAGACTTGTGGTAGATTTTTATTTTTTGTTATTTGCTTCTATGGTATATGTTGGTATTTTTAGATTTTTAGTTGTTAAATGTAGTCTTACTGTGCTATTTTGTATGAAATATGATATCAAAATATTTTATAAGTGTGTTGCTTAAACGTGCGCTTTGCGTACGTGATGCGCATGCATTGCCTTGCGCCTCATGCTCAGGCTCCATGACTTCGGTGCGCCTCGTGACTTATAAAACCAAGCCATGAGGCCTTTAGAATGCAATTTCAATGTGGGGATTAATCTCAGTTGTCAGGCAACAACACCAAATTGCAACGCCTAATGTTTGGTTGGAAGTTGTGATGCTATTATTAAGTGCTTGTGCTGTTTCAAAGCATGTCTTGTTCAAATGGTTGGGTCAATAACTTAGTTGTTCCAATTGTTTTTGCATTCAATGTATTCCATTATGGAAGGTAGCATGCCTCCTTTTAAGATACTTAAGGTATTATAATCACAATTTGGATGAATATGTTATCCATATCATTACAATTTATTTCTGCCAGGAAAAAAAAAGCAGAGCTGATTTTACAAACAAAACATATTTCATGCAACCTGATGCTAGTTCTCATTTTTTTTTTCCATTGGTATGTTTCATAATATGAAGTTTGCATAATTATACTGGTTAATTTGATAAAATTATTCAATTCTTCCTCCTTTTTTCTTTTCTTATGCAACCTGTCAGCAAATTCTACCACCAGTGATAAACTCTTTCTCTGATCAAGATAGCAGAGTTCGTTACTATGCTTGTGAAGCTTTATACAACATTGCAAAGGTGAGAATGATGCCAGGCTATGTCAATCAAAAGCCTTCATGATGTTATACATTTTGGGCTTATCTGATGTCTGTTACAGGTTGTGAGAGGAGAGTTCATTTTTCACTTTAACAAGATATTTGATGCGTTGTGTAAGCTTTCGGCAGACTCAGATCCCAATGTACAAAGTGCTGCTCATCTCTTAGATAGACTTGTGAAGGTAAGTGGTCCCATCATGTGTTATAGCTGTCGGCTGTTCCCTATGTGGCACTAATTACTGAGTTGTGGACTTGTTGGGAAACAGGACATTGTGACAGAGAGTGATCAATTCAGGTTACTATCTTTGCCTCTTTGGTTCCTTTCTTCATTTTTAGATTTGATGGTTCTAGTTTATATTTTTATGTGGATTTTTTTTTTAAAATTTCTGTACTGTTATTTTATCAGCATTGAGGAATTTATACCATTGTTGAGAGAGCGTATGAATGTCTTGAATCCGTACGTTCGCCAGTTTTTAGTGGGATGGATCACGGTATTGGACAGTGTTCCAGACATAGATATGCTGGGCTTTCTTCCTGATTTTCTTGATGGTAAATATTTTATTTTATAGTTGATAGGATGTTATCTATCAGTTCACATGTTCTCTGTCTCATACCTTTATGAACTCGTCTGACATGATGCTATCCCAGGTTTATTTAATATGTTAAGTGATTCCAGCCATGAAATCCGGCAGCAAGCTGATTCAGCACTTTCAGAGTTCCTTCAAGAGATTAAAAACTCCCCAGTAAGACTTTAGGAAATCTGCTGTCTTTTGTCTGATTTTGTGATGTCTGTTTTGTCAATGTTCTTTGTATTCAAGGAAATAATGACTGGTTACCACTTGTATTGGTTTGTGCTGCTTTGTGTACTTGATGTTGAAAATTATGATGTCAGATCTAAGAAACAATTTGTTAATAACTGTCAGATATGTACATGAGCAGTTTTCGTATTTATTTGTAAGTCTCTTACTCTAGCCCTCCTCTTGAAGTCTGTAGACTATGGTCGCATGGCTGAAATACTTGTACAAAGAGCAGCTTCCCCTGATGAATTCACTCGTTGGACTGCAATAACATGGGTAGGATGCTTCCTCGTTTGATTATGCATATTTTCTGGTAGTTGACTTTTTTATGGGATTTTGGAGTGATCAGTTCAGTATGATTTATCATTGAAAGGACTGTTTGTGCAGATAAACGAGTTTGTAAAACTTGGTGGAGACCAGCTTGTACCTTATTATGCCGATATATTGGGAGCTATCTTGCCTTGCATAGCTGACAAAGAAGAGAAAATACGAGTTGTAAGTATATATTATTTTTCTTCAGTCTCTGTTGGAAGATGCAAAAGGTTTACTTGCAAAGCTGAAAATGCTGTAGTAAAGTAGATTAGGACAGCCAAAAATGATATATAGGCAGGCTTCTGTGCCTCTAAGTCCTTGTGCTGAATTGAAACATATGCTGATTTTCCAAATACACTTTTGACGAAGGGGCAGGTTTTTAGGAAGAGGAAACCCTTCTTAATTATTTTTAATCAACCATCTTTTTCACACTCGACGTGCTATAATATATATTTGATAGATATTCTGAGTCATGACTATTAGGTGGCCCGTGAAACAAATGAAGAGCTTCGTGCAATCAAGGCTGATCCTGCTGAAGGATTTGATGTTGGAGCAATTCTCTCCATCGCAAGGAGGTCAGCTTTAGCACTAGAGTTACAATAATGTCATATGGGGTTTATAAAGCTTCTGTCTCTTATACAAATATTATAGTGAATTACCTTTACATGGTTGGCGTGCAGTATGGCAATGAATTATTTTGTATTTAGAAGACCTATGTTAGAGTGTTTCTGCTGCATATATGTTCCTGAATGTTGTTCTTTTGCCCTCAATATATCAGGCAGTTATCTAATGAGCATGAGGCTACTCGAATTGAATCGTTGCACTGGATTTCAACTCTTTTGAATAGACACCGTTCAGAGGTAACCTTGAATTACCACTAAATGATCTTTATTGTTATCACTGCTACTTTGTTTTAGACTTTTTAGTTTGTCAGCATAAGAGGCACAATAAATTGAACATTAGCAAGAGTAAGAGGGGTTTTTTTTTTTTTTTTTTGGGGGGGGGGGGGGGGGTAAGTTGTGGCAGTTAGCTACTTTTTTCAAAGTTTGGACACACTCATGTCATGTAGTATTTTGTTCTTAGAAAAAAAAATTCTGTTTGTTTTTGCTTTCTTTTAGAAATCTCTCAACTTCATATACTTTTATACTCTTCGAAGATGGATAATATCTAATTGGTTTGGAATTGTAAATCCTTACTGAGGAGCAGATCAGCTTGTTTTGTATATTGCACCAGGTGGCAAGTTTTATGTATATAGAGTCATTCTCATTTCTCAATATAGGATTTATGCTATTCATTTGAGACAAGATTTGGAATTGTGAATTCTTACCAAAGGGCCTTTGGCCTAGTGGTATCCAAGGTGATCCGTAACCAAATGGTTGAGGGTCAACTGGTCAAGGCTCACTTGAGACAAGGTGGTGGTGTAGGTTAATGGTGTAGATTAGGAGTCATTCTCAATGTAGGATTTATGCTATTCATTTGCATCATTTACCTCTATACTCCATTATGTGATATTATCTTAATAACCCACAATCACATATTCATTCATTATCTTCATGTCATATAACAGAATACACAAATCTTGGGTTATATGGACATAGTGTTATTTTTCTTGTAAGCTGGGCTTCTTCAGAACCTTATGGATAAAGGTTCATTGTCTTTGCTGGAGAACCTATATCCTGAGTCCTGACCTACATTGTCTTGCTAATAACATGGTATTGGTTTGTATGTTTTGCTTGGAATTCACCTTTTAGCATATTCAGATTTCTTGTTATTTAGTCAGATTAAATTATATCTATTAAGTGAAAAGCTTTCTTCTGTATTGCCTACAACCAATAAAAGGAAACACTAGACACTCTTTTACGTATATATTGGCCTAATAGTTTCAAGGAGTTGCTGGTCCTACCCTTACCATGTGACATGTCAATACCGTTAAATGAATTATTACTGATATGAGTTAGATCAATTTTGCACTATCTGATCTTAAAATATTGTTATTGTGATCTTAATAAATAAGGAAACATTTTATATGTGATCTCATTTGTTTAACAGGTCCTGTCTTTTCTGAATGATATTTTTGACACACTGCTGAAGTCACTATCAGACCCCTCTGATCAGGTGATCTTTCTCTGGCTTCTTTATTGATTTAGTGTTGCATCTCAGTATCTCACTGCATCACATTTACTTGTGTAGTTGTTAACACCTCCACCCCCTAGAGAGAGGATTTGGTTTCTTTTGGGGTGGTCTTTTTGTGTGTGGGGTGTGTGATTGTCTGCGGTGGATTTGTTATGTTTTCCAAAAAGAAATTTCCCATTTTATGGCCGCATCATATTATTGGAAACTTGTTTTTCCTTGTGTGTGGGGTGTGTGATTGTCTGCGGTGGATTTGTTATGTTTTCCAAAAAGAAATTTCCCATTTTATGGCCGCATCATATTATTGGAAACTTGTTTTTCCTCGATACGGATCCTTTGTAAAAACGTCAAACTGTTGTTTGGTTTGTCATGAAAGTTCAATGGTTTTATTCATTTTCGTGTTGCCAAAATTAATATGTTGTATCAGAAGTAATTCTTGTGGAGGATTGCTATTTTAAGTCATAGAAAGTTATAATTCACTCTAATTTGACATGTATAATACTTGCATGAAAACAAGGTGCAAGCCTCATGATCACAATCGCTTTTCCATGTATCCTTTTTTGATGTGTACAGTTAAGTAGCTTACCAAGAAGTAAGACCCTCAATTTCCTGTAAATTCTTTCTGGTCTACAAACTAAAGAGTGAGGACTGAGGCCTAGTGATTCTTCTGAAGGTTCTTTTTCATTTACTGAAAATGTTTAATGGTTGTTTCAAACTGAAACTGGGATTGTAATCTCATTGAAAGAAATAATATAGGTGTAGGTCATGCATCATTATATTCTGAGGATCAGATATCTTGAGTGTTGGCATGGCCATGGGTTTCTAACAGTTTATTAAGCTACAGTAATGTAACTTTGTTTAACTTCCTTCATCACATCTCCGTTTTTTTAGATCCTTGTATATGATTCCAAATTACCTAATCCTCATCATTTTCATAAAAAATAATGGCACTCATTTGGGTCCACATGATACTATTATTTATCATTATAGATAATTTCCAAATAAGTGGAACATTTTCCTTAAAGTATGTGCAAAGTCAAATAATTGCAATGATTAATGAACATAGGGACTAGGGAGTATTTATATGTCAGGTTTGATGGATGTTATCTTTTATTTGCTTTAATTTTGATGATATAAACTTGTAGGTAGTGCTCCTGGTGCTGGAGGTGCACGCAGCTATAGCAAAAGACCAACATAACTTTCACCAGCTTGTTGTTTTCTTAGCTCAAAAGTTCCGGACTGATCATGCTCTCCTGGAAAGGTGATGTTTTTCGTATGCTTCTTTTAAAGAAAACTCTTTCCTGATTGCCGTTTACCTATTTTGTTGGATTCCCGTGCTGACCTAATAGTGTTCATCCCTTCAGGCGTGGTGCTTTGATTATTCGCCAGCTTTGTGTGCTTTTAGATGCTGAAAGAGTTTATCGGGAGCTCTCTAAGATTCTTGAGGGGGAAACAGACCTGGATTTTGCATCAACTATGGTTCAGGTTTCCTGTTATGCTTTAATATAAGGCAGTGGTATATAGAAATTGATATATCGCACTGAACAGAATATTGGAATTTTAAATTGCACTGATACTCCTTCACAGCATTTTAACCTGATCAAGAACAATTATTTATTTGCAGCTTCTAATAGTTTTAACATATCCATGTTCGTTTTTATAACTGTATTTTAAAGTGTACTGGTACCCCTTTACAGCATTCTAACTTGATCAAGATTCAAGAATAATAATTTGTCTGCAGCTTCTAATAGTTTTAACACATCCATGTTCTTTTTTTTCTTTTGTAATTGTATTTCAGGCTCTAAATCTGATTCTGCTTACTTCTTCTGAATTATCTGACCTACGAGATCTTTTAAAGCTATCACTAGTTAATGCTGCTGGAAAAGACTTCTTTCTTTCACTATATGCCTCTTGGAGCCATTCATCGATGGCCATAATAAGTCTCTGTCTATTAGCGCAGGCAAGGCCTAGAAAATTTGTTTATGTTATACCTAATTGTACCCTCTCTTTCTCTCACACACAGTCACACTCTTGCTCTTGCATTTTGTCGGTCATACAAAGCCTGCTCAAACTCAAAAGATTACATTATCCTCATGTTAAATCTAATCCTCTCGCTTTCATTTTGGTTTGTATTAGGCTTACCAACATGCAAGTTCTGTCATTCAATCTCTAACCGAGGAGGATATCAATGTCAGATTTTTGATTCAACTGGACAAATTGATACATCTGTTAGAGACTCCCATTTTTGCTTATCTTAGGCTGCAGGTGCTTTAGTTTCTATTTAACTGTCATATTAAATTGGAACTACAATTATGAACAAGTTTAAAAAATAACCTTTTTAAAGTTTTACACACTGTTCATCACTTCTTTTCGTCCTTGTTACTTTTTTTCATTCGGACCATTTCAACTTTTCTATATTACATGCAGCTCCTTGAACCTGGAAGATATATATGGCTGTTAAAAGCTCTTTATGGTCTTCTTATGTTACTTCCTCAGGTATGTTTTGTTATGCAATTTTCTTGATTAGTTAAATGAATACAAAGATGTATGAAAAATGAATACGGGTTGTCATACACAACAACCCAGGACATGATGCTAAATTTATCATGTATGTGGTCATTCATTAGTCTAGAATCTAGATCGTATACATGAAAGATGGCCCTTTTATAAATGGAAAGCGTAGTAGCATCCTCTAAAGGTTAAACAACATAATTCCCATTCTGCTTTATTTCCCATATGATCGATTAAATGTTGGGTTAATTAACAGCAAACATGCAGTAATGTTCACAGGCCAGCAATCATGCAGTAATAGAGAATTACTTTGATTAATGGTCAACTGAGTGGTTGAGAATTTTTAGTCGATGTTTATAATGTTTTGTTATTTTTCACCAACCTCAACTAGTTTGGGATCAAACACATGTTACCTTTTGTTATTATGGATCTGTAAATCTGTATCATCTGCTCTTTCCTCTTGGTGCTACTGATGCTAATATATACAGCTCTCCATTTTATGTGTTTATTAACCATGCAGCAAAGTGCTGCATTTAAGATCTTAAGGACTCGTTTGAAGACAGTGCCTTCGTATTCCTTCAACAAGGAGAAACTCGAGCATACATCATCGGAGAACCCTTCCACACATACTGGTCACATGTCAACGGGGCTACATTTCTCGGAAGATGGTAGCATGAATGAGGATTCTCGTATCATGCATAATGGAATAAACTTTGCAACTTCGCTGCAACGATTTGAACAGATGCAACAGCAGCATCGCATGCATTCAAGATCACAAACAAGGTCACGCAACATTTCCATATCCTCAAAGGTACCCTTCTCCTTTTCCTTCAGCCATTGAAATGCCAAATATATTTGTACTAGAAGTGGTGGGGTGTCAAAACATATAAGCATGCCCTACCATTAGCAATTGAATGTTGACTGAGTTGCCCCTTAGTTTTCATATGAGCTAGATCATATACACTTTTGTGTTCATACTTTCTATTAATTTAACAAAGCTCTTGTCAAGGCCGGACCAGTCGTTTTTGGGTACCAGGATAAAGAGATGAAAAGGGCCCTGTATATATGTATTCAAAACAAAAGAATATATTACAAATTAAAATTATAATTAGATAATGTTGTAATCAAAGACTTTGCAAGTCCATGACCCTTTTCAAAAATATACAATAGCTACTGTTTTAAATGGGCCCCTAAGATTGATGGCCTTGGTCGGTTGTCCTTGTACTCTTGCTCAGGTCCGGCCTTGGCTCTTGTATTCTTTTGCAACATAATTATAGAAAGTTGAACATGCATGGAATATTAGTTCCTAGGAAGAGTGCCAAGTGCGGCTAGCATCTAAAGAAAAAAAATGTTTGGGTTAGAACTGTCACCTGCAGCTGGACTGGACCAGAACAAGGCTAAAAATTGGAAAACTAGATTTGTGAACTGGTACCATGTCAGTTGCCTTTTTTCAGTGTGACCAAAATTTTCTATTTTTAGAGTTTATTTTTTTCAGAATTTTTCTCTTTACTTTTCTTCAAGGACTTTCATGTATAATTAACTTCACAAGTTTGTTTTGAGATCTTTGGATTGTAAAGAATTTAAGTCAATTGAAATTGGTTTTAACTGGTTTTGGACCGGATGAAACCAGGAACAGAACTTTCAACAATGTTTGAATCAAAAGTTGAAAATGTGACCATTTATAGCATGTGTCGGACCACTTCTGGTCTCATTTGTTAGTTGTGTTGATATGGGCCAACTTATGTACATGCTTAAGTTTAAATATTGGAAATAATTTAAATCATGTGATATGACGCAATACATCGACTGTCAATCCACATAGCCATTTGTTCGAGACGGAAATCCTCCATATACCTATTTTAAGAAAACTATCATGAGTTTGGCCCAAAAGTCTGATATCTTCATAAGCCCTCGGATAGGTTTAGAAGAGTACAAACTTCATGTTCCATATTTTTAAACCCACAGCCATTGAGCGCCACATGGTCACAAAGCTTCAGTTCTTCTCTCATTCATAATAGCGTTGGTCTGAATACAAAACCTGTGTAAGGTCAAGTAATATGAAATGTTACCTTATGGTGCTGCAGGAAGTGAAGGAAGTCCAAAAGGCTGAAGAACTAAGGGGAGCTTTACCCGTGCCAGAGTTAAACAGGCCGCCTTCAAGATCATCCCGGAAAGGTCCTGGGCAACTACATCTATGAACGATAAGCATGTATTTGTTGCCCTGGACAGTCTGGTATAAAGTGTAAATTGTATATCGTAGTAAATTTCTCTCTTGGAACTTATGAATGGGTGGTAGGTATGGGGCTTTTTATCTTCTTTATCTTTCCCCCTTTCCAGAAGGATGCTGGGATTTGTTACTCCAGATGTTTGCTCTTGTGGTTGTGTTATTTTTATTGAAAACCACAAGGCTAAAGGTAGAGAGAAGTTGCAGTGTCATCAGTGATTGTCAATTCTTATAATAAGAAATCTAGTTTTTTAACTTTTACGCAAGAGTGTCGTGGCTTATTTTTGATCGAATGAAAAATAGATGTTACTCTATTGATGGTGCCACCATGCGTTGATGATGGTGAATATTTATGGATGGATAACTTGTTACGCAAAGCAGAAAAATAAATTGATATGGTTGTAGGGAAATTTGAAGAAGCTAATTTTAGATCTCAAGGATGCCTATATAATGAAATACTGGTTGTGTAACATTTTTATCTCTTCAAATCAAATGTCAAATGCATAATGAATGAATGCCTTCTACCCACCCATTGACAAACGGTCACAATGAATGACGTTTGGATCCTGAAATGAAATTCGATGGAATTTAAACTTTGCTTAAAGGGTTAAATTTTATGTATTTTTCATCAAAAAAATTTTTTTATAGGAATTTGACATTTCTTTCAACTCATACATGAATTAAATTTGAATAATTTTTATATGCGCACCTCCTTAATTGTTAATCAATACACTTCTTTCTAAATGTGAGTGGAGATTACCTTTTAATTATTGGATCTCATGTTATTAACAAAAATCATGCGACTAAGAGGGTGTGTGATTAATAAAAATTAAGGCGAGGGGATGTACATATATAGCAATGCCCTTAAATTCCAATCCATAATGAATTAGATTTCAACCTATATTTCTAATCAATATTAATAACTATATTCTACTTTCGTCATCAAACATGTAACAACTAAAAGTTAAATTTAAATTCATTCGAATTCCATTCCGTGAATCAAATGGCACCATACAGTTCGATCTATACTAGCCTGTTAAATCAAGCGCACACACTTACACGACCTGGATATGACACTAGTGTTTAGACGCCAAGGCCCCGAGTCCCCAACAAACCTAAGAATGGAGAACTTTATTATGAGATTTGGGATTTCAAGTTAGTAGTCTTTCAACTCGAAATTTGGTGGTATGTTTTTATTTTAAAAGTTTTGGCTTCTAGAGATAACTTCTGTAGAATACGTTAATTTATTATTTCTATCTATGAAAATTGTGTTTTGGTAACACATTTCACAGAAGGAAATGGTTCGGTCAATGATGAGATACATGGAAATTAAGACCTGGTGACGTGTAAACAATTTAGCTGAGGTGGACCAATATGATTATATCGCATACGTTGCTTTCACGTGGGCCATAATAGCTAACCGAAAGATTCGTTTAGGGCATACGAAAAAGGCATGACTAATTATGTTAGAAAGGGGAATGACAGTTGTCCTTCTCTTATTGGAAGCCAGCCATGTGCAGATATCTCCAAAGGTATAAATAGGACTCATCTTCATAAAAAAAACGGTAAGCACAATACTATAGACCTCATTTTTACTCTCAAACTTCACCGAAAAATACATACTGACTTAAGCATCGGAGTGTCGACGCAGAATCTCCCTGCTTCGACCTTCACTTAGTGTTTCTTGGTTTTGCAGCTGACTTTCTCTGGGTCGAGACTCGAACAGTCAACAGCTTCGAGAAACCCTAAACCTTACCACAAATGTCGTTTGGTCAAAAAGTAGAATAAAAAATCTAGGATCATTTAACTATTTTAGTTAACTTCATCAAGGCAATATTTTTTTTTTACCAATCTCTTTTAACATACATCCTTACCTCGTAACTCATTTGAATCTTGATATGAAATCATTTTAGTCTACTTATAATACCAATTACCTAAAATGTATGATAATATTAAAATCGTAAAATACAAAAGTTATCATCATTTCAAATATCTTTGTTTGATTTTGTACATTGATAGTTAATAATCCATTACCAATTGAAATTGAATTTAGAAAATATAAAATCACATATATTTAATTACGAATGAGAGCCATTTTAATCCATTCACCATAAGCCAAGTATCTCTAATCTCCTATCTCATACAAAAAAAAAAGTTAAGCTCTTCGATCAATATTTTAAGGGTGTTGGATTTGCGTTTGAAAAAGTGCTGTAGCGTTTTAAAAACTAATAATCAGATAATAGTTGTAACAAAAAGTGCTGCCGGAAATGTAGTGTTTGGTTTAACTTCTACTGTTTGCTATCATGATTATCAAATAATCAGTTTTTAAAGTATTTGGATTTGCATTTTTTTACTTGTAAAATGACCAAATTATCACTTATGAAGCAAATAAGCTACATTTTTTACATATGAAAAAGTGTGGTAGGATCAACTCTAAACGCAAATAATCATTTATTAACGTATGCAATCCAAACACTTTAAACAAATTATTTGCGTTATTTTCTACCAATTTCTTTGTTTTATTTTATTAAGAAACATTATGGGCATTTTAAATTAATAATCAAAACATTTTTCGTTAAAAATATAATATCTAGAGAGTTTTAACTTCTCTACATGACATATTTCCCAAAAAGAAGGGAATAACTTTTAATATAAAAAAAAATTATATATAAAGTCGAGAACATAGTTTGTAGCCAATATAAACAAACATTGACCGACAATAAGGGAGTAGTGGAGGCATGAATTGTGTGAAAAAGGAGGCTTCCGGTTTTAATTTCCACAACAATTATATAAAATTGTAGTTGTGGAGGATAAAAACAACATAAATTATAGAGATGCTGACAGATTGAATTGAATTGACATTTAATGAATTATGATATGATAAGACTTGGTAAATAAAACTATTATATTGCTAAATGTATCTCTCTATTTTTCTTTTTTGCTATTTTAAACTTTCAAACTTATTATACTTATATTATCTTTTTTTTTTACAACAAAAGATAAAACCATCCGGTAGCTTCGATAATGTCATCCCCGAAAAGAACACCAGCAATGTCATCACCTCTGAAAAGAACACCCACAAACTTTATTCATGACAAAAAGCTAGCAAGAAGCTAGCAAAGAGAGTACAAATAAACAGAGATAATCAAAAGAAAGAAGATGGGTATATAACTCACAACGACCATTAAAAAAAAACTTACAATTGGCTTTATATTTAAGCCAAGAAAAAAAGATTAGCCAGCGGATCATTTGTAATCGAAGCAACATCAGGTCTCCAATTACTGAACACTTTCTTGTTTCTAGCAATCCAGATGCTCCAGATTACCCCCTACTACAGATTCCAAAATTTTTTTTTTTTCCTTTCCCGGGAGTAATCAAAGAGTCAAACAACTGCTCCAAAGAACTATGCTGCGAGATGTACTTATATTATCTATCTAATATTGAACACTTATATTATCTATCTAATATATATTTTATATACAAGGAAAATTATACAAAAAAACCAACGCACTTTTGATATTTTTCGATTAAATCTCTGTATCAAAAACATTTTTATAAAAGTATTTCAACTTGAAACTTTTTACGAATTGTGTTGTTTTATTAGATTTTTTTAAAGGATTTTTCAGATGTTTTCATAAAATTTCTTTATCTTAAAGGAATTTTATGGGATTATTTTATGTGCAGTGATTTTTACGAAAACGTTTTTAAGTTGAGAGATTTTTATGAAAACGTTTTTGGTGCAATGACTTATTAAAAAAATATTGAAAGTACATTAGTTTTTTACATGATTTTTCCTTTTATATAATAAAAAGTTATTATATTTTTATATTTGACAAGTGGTAAATCTACCTTATAAAGCAACTACTATTTGTATATATTTATATAAAACTAGTAATAATAGTTATGAAAAACAAAAATATTGTTTTTTTTAATTAAAATTAAATTCTATATATTTTAATTTTGAGTTTACATAATTTTATATAGATAACATGTATTAAAACATTCACATGTGTGGGTTATTATATATTTTATAACTTAAAATGTCAAGTCTCTCTAATAGAATGATTTAAATAACACCCGAAACTAATTTTAATGATAATAGCAAAACCGTTTTAAAACATAGATAATATAATAACAAATTCTTAATAACAATAATATTTAACATTTGAGTTCATAAGATATACAATAAAATAGTAAGTTAAAAGATGAAACTCGATGATTATAATATATGCATTTGAAATACAGTATTGTAAAATAAAATAGAGACAACATGACGATCGATCATTTTCTAATGATTATGCGTAAGTAAATTAAGTCCGACTCATAATTAGCAACTGTTAAGAAATATTTCAATCACAATGATCAAACTTGAGCTATATTGAGTCATTATCCATTGAAATTTTAAATAAATAGCTTTTTAAAGTAAATATGAAAAATGAATTAAAATAGATTAAAGTAAGCATGAAAAATGAAACTCGATGATTATAATATATGCATTTGAAATACAATATTGTAAAATAAAATAGAGACAACATGACGATCGATCATTTTCTAATGATTATGCGTAAGTAAATTAAGTCCGACTCATAATTAGCAACTGTTAAGAAATATTTCAATCACAATGATCAAACTTGAGCTATATTGAGTCATTATCCATTGACATTTTAAATAAATAGCTTTTTAAAGTAAGCATGAAAAATGAATTAAAATAGATTTTGGAATTATGTTTTTAATGTTTATTTTAAAAAGTTAAACAAAGTTAATGTTAGTATAAATACTCAATCATTGCGGTTTCTATATATTATTGTTTATAAATTAAATGCATAAGATTTTTTTGATCAATTTTGGTTAAATACAATAACAAGTATTAAAGTCGTACTCAAATGACTATTTATTGTATTTCTTATTATGTTAAATAAATGTGATTTGAAATTTGAATGTATCAAATTCAAAATTAATTTATATTTACATTTATAATTATTATAAATCTTTTTATATAAGGAGATTACATATGACCACATGTTGTTTCCTCATGTCTCATGAAGACATATGTTATCTAATCTAAATTAAATTTTAATTTAAATCCAAATTTAAATATTTTAGTGTTAAGTTTATATAATCTATCTAATCATTAACTTGATCCAATTTTAAATTTTAGTTTATCTATACTTATATATAGATCTAACAAAAAAATGTATTTATTTATTTATAAGTTATTTAAATAATAATTATGAAACAAAAAATTTTAAGTTACATCAACTAAAAATATATGAATTTGTAAATAATATTTAATATAAAATAAATACATATAATATTTAAAAAGAAAAAATAATATAATATTAGTAAAGAACATATCTCAATTCGTTTCGTTTATTATAACAAAATATATAAACATTATCTTTAAATTATATTAAATAAAAGCACATTAGCTCAAAAATAGTTTTTTAATAAATGATATAAAAAATTAAGTACTTTTTTATTAGAGATAATAGTTATACATTATTAGTTTCATTATTTTTTTGAGTTTAATATTTGTGTGTTTGTAGAGAGAGAGATTCTGGATCAAGAGAGTACCTAAATAATTAAGGGTGTCGAACGCATCTTCTTGTGAATGATTATTCACAGTTTTTCTGTATGAACATGTATACACAAGATTATAAGAATTTTCTTATCAAAATAATAATACATTTATACATTAAAATTTAGAAAATAAATCTTCTGAATAGTTGAAAAAAATGATGATCATTCATTTGGATTATCATTTTAATTTTTTTACTTTTTATGATTTCAATTTCTCATTGTATTATATTATTAGTTTATTGACTCACGGTGGATATTAAAAAAACTATTTACATGAAATGTATACAATTTTAAAATTAAAATATAAAATATTAATCATTTAAAAAATTGTATATTTTAATTAATATATTTTGAGATTTTAATCTATTTATAACATATTATTTATTAATTTTATTACATGAAATAAAAATGACACGAAATAGTTTTTACAAAGTATCTTTTAGTTTTCAAGTATATAATATTTTTGTATAATATATTTTATTTTAAGATGTTTTGATGAATTTATAAATGTATAAAATAATTTTTGAATTAGATGTATAGTAAATATATATAATATAAAATTTAGATTTATTAGATTTTGATAAAATATAATGTCTGAATAAATATATGGATAAGATAATCTAAATTTGATTTAGAGGGTGTTTGGTTTTGCGTTATGAACGAGATTATTAGTTTATTACGTTGCAATAACGCAAATAATTGGGTAGTAGTGTTCGGATTGCATACGTTAATAAGTGATTATTTGCGTTTAAAATTGATCCTACCATAATTTTTCATAAGTTAAAAAAATGTAGCTTAATTGTTTAATAAGTGATAGACAACTCCTTCAATCCATCTTCATCTTGGCTGGCAGCCTAGATTGAGCCCTGGGACTAGGGGTGTTATTCGGGCGGGTTAAATGGATATCGGGTTATTCGGGTTTGAGAGTGTGGGTTCTTTGGCCGAACCCGAACCAAATAAGGAAACGGGTTAATCGGTTTCGGGTTAAATGAGTATCGGGTTAATCGGTTTGGGTTAAACGGGTTATTCGGTTTTGATATAAAAAATGAAATGCTTTACAAATTAGTTTAAACATGCTAAATGACTTGGGTAATTTGGGTACATGGGTTAAATGGTTTGGCTATTAAAATTGGGAATTTAAATCTTTACATTTTTATATATAAACAATTCTAACTCTAATTAAAATTGAGAATTTTTAAAATTAAACGGGTTATTCGGGTTATTTGGGTACCCGAATAAACTTGAACTCTACCCGATACCCGAACCGAATATATTATTCGGGTACCATTTAACCCGATTAACAAAACCGAAAACCGAATAACCCGACCCAAATAACCCGTAAGATTCGGTTCGGGTGGGTTATTCGGTTTCGGTTATTTTGCACACCCCTACCTGGGACTTATCTTATTTGGTCATTTTACAAGTTAAAACGTAAATCCAAACACTTTTAAAACTGATTATTTGATAATTATGATAGCAAACAGCAAAAGCTAAACCAAATAGTACATTTCTGGTAACACTTTTTGCTACAAATATTATCTAATTATAACTTTTTAAAATACTACTATATCTTTTCAAACGTAAATCCAAGCACCTTCTATATTTATATCATATTTTATGATATGCGTTTTAGAATAGAATTGTTATTCTATATTAATATAAAAAAGAATTATAAGTTGTAATTATTTTATATTTTTAAAGTAAAAGAAATATATTAAAAAATTATTTTTATATATCATTTACTATAAAAAGTGAACGTTTTTTTAATTATATAAACATATAGTTATATATTTATAATTCTTTTAACATGTCAGTGGTTAGTTATTAGCATCATTGTTAGACACCTTGAGGGTGAGGGCCAAACCTCACACCTTCACGTAAGGAGAAACGTTATTGGCAATGCTCGAACTCAAGATTTCAACCAATGAACCTCTCACATCTTTTGGTGGCGAACTCTTGATCTATGATTATATAATTATGTGTATTTGTTGGAAGAGGGAGTGAGTGTGTTAGGTTTGTTTGGCATATATATATAAATAAAGGAAGTTTGTTTGGATTGACGGGAGTGTAGGAAGGGAAGGCGAACCATTCATTCATCGTGCGTTCACGCACGCTCACTCCTTTCCTCTCCTCTCCTCTCCTCTCCCTCATTCTTCAGGGAATCATGATACCTAAAAAAGGGGGCGACTAAACATCCATACTTTGATCTTCATCTCTTTCTCTCTTTTTCAATTCCTTCTACCAATTTCTTCATCTCAATCCTGTTTTGTTGTGTTGAGGATCGATCCCTAGGATAATATTAACCCAATCGTATTCATGGGTTTGAAGAATTTGTTTAAAAAGAAGAAAACCGGCAAAGACGACAGCAGCCACAACGACACCGTTCCAGTCACGAACAAGTCGCCGACGATATCGCGTACCAGCTCCTGCAACTCTCGCGTGCGGATCGAGGAGGAATTGGAGCATGTTTTTAAGAAGTTCGACGTCAATGGCGACGGGAAGATCTCCTCCTCGGAGCTTGGATCGATAATGGGAAGCCTGGGCCACCGCCCCAACGAGGAGGAGCTCGACAACATGATCAAAGAGGTGGACGCCGACGGCGATGGATTCATAGATTTGCAGGAGTTCATCGAGTTGAATACCAAAGATATCGATTCGGCGGAGGTTTTGGAGAACCTCAAGGACGCTTTTTCTGTTTTCGATATCGATAAAAACGGATCGATCTCGGCGGAGGAGTTGCAGAACGTTCTAGGGAGTTTGGGGGAGGAATGCTCGATCTCAGAGTGCCGGAAAATGATCTCCGGCGTTGACGTCGACGGCGATGGCATGATCAGCTTTGATGAATTCAAGGTGATGATGATGACCGGCACGCGCTTTGATGGGATCGGCTCTCAGAGACATGTGGAGGTCAAGGATAATTAATTAATTTCATTTTTAGTAAAATTAATTATTGTTAATTAACATTTGAAAACATTAAAGAATTCAAAATTCTATAAGAAACTCCAATTTTCCCTTTTTCTTTTTTAGTTTTAATTCTCTTTTTCTGTTAAAATATTCATGATCCTATTCCTGTCCTATCAGTTGATTAAATTATTGACCATTTTCTTTCACAATTATCGTACGTGTTGCTTAAATAATTCTTTGTTCATACAAACTTTTTATGATAAATTATTAAATTATAATACATCCAACTTATTATTCGTTTTATATGCAGTCCGATTATTCCATCTATTTTGAACGTATTAACCGGATCATTTTCATTGATTCAATAAAAACAACTTACTATTTTTGATGATTAAACCGATGAAATATTTTTATAAAAAACTTATTTTCGTGCGCAGACCTGTAAAGACGCTTTTAAATGTTGCATTATTGTGTTCCATACCGTCATATATGTGATGTTTTTTTAAAAAAATCTTTGTGTACGTATGATATTATACATTTAGCACAACCCTACAGGTCTACGACCTTACCCCACACACCTCTAGCACACCACATAACAAAAACAGCTTATCTCCATGATACATGGGTTTAGTTAACAAAAACACAATTAGACGTGTTAATTATATGTATTTGTATGATGTACATGATTGAACGTACGTCCGCTAAAATATAATTATAAATATAAAGATATGTCAATTTACACATCTTAGCTTTTCATGTATAAGAAGATTGGAATATATGCATTCCAAACAATTCACATGTAAAACATATTTTTTTTTTTTTTTTTTTTGAACAACAAACTAACCTACTCTTATTCATAAAACATATTTTGTGTGTGTTTATAACCACATTCGGAAGTCACATGGGGCAATTTATAGCGTTTTAATGATTCATAAGCTGTTAATAAAAGATAGAGGTTGCATATTCAATTCGGAAACAAGGCAATGTAAGAACATATTGATCGATAAGCTGTTAATAAAAGATATTGTAGAATACTATATTATTATTATTATTATTATTATTATTATTATTATTATTATTATTATTATGTTTACTCTACAAATATCATACCTTTATAGATGAATTTTTTTCTACTTTAAGCATCATAACGTTACATGCATAGATGTTATTTCGGTCCTTTATAGAATCATAGGGTTAATATTGAAAAAACCCAACCATCTTTCCTCATTTTATCGATTAAGTCCCTAAACTTTTTTTTCGATTGTTTAAATCCCTATACAAACTTTGTCTTATCTAAACCTATATATTTCTTACCTGCAACCGGGAGAAGTGGTCACCGATTTTTAACCCCTTCATTTCTTTTCTGTTTAACCCTTTCCTTTTCATTTTTTACCCTAATTTAGCGTCGAAGGTTACAATAAGTTCGAACGTTCGAACGATTAACCCCAAGTTCATTACGGAAGTTCAATGAAGGTTTACGGAAATTTACTGAAGTTGTAAAACCCTTTTCATTCCCTCCATCGTCGAAGTTTCCAACAATTTCAGTAAGTTTCATAGGTGATGTGATGAACTTACATCTCTGTCTCATAGATGCTTGAAATTGGTGCTTACATGGAGTCGAAGGCTAAATCTGTTGAAGCAATGGAAGACACTGATTCTGACATATCTTTTGAGGAGCTATTAGCTCAGGAGAAAAAAGATTCTTTCTGGTCAGTTTTGTCCGTCCCTCTTACGAATCTCTCAACTCAAATACGCGTTTATCTCCCTTCTAATTCCTTTTATGCACAGGCAAAAGAAGGGGAAGCCCAGATCAGGGTAAGGGTGACGGCCTGTTTTTTTTGCGGCCAAATATGCTTACTATTGTAGTGT
This sequence comes from Centrapalus pauciflorus, assembly GCA_020465985.1. Taxonomy (NCBI): domain Eukaryota; kingdom Viridiplantae; phylum Streptophyta; class Magnoliopsida; order Asterales; family Asteraceae; genus Centrapalus; species Centrapalus pauciflorus. The sequence goes on from JAANYP010006088.1 coordinate 568,585, forward strand.
GTTGATCTGTTTCTACTGTGGCTAATGTAACCCAACTAAGATAGAGTTTTTTTTTTGGCTTCTGCTGCTGCCTGCTACTACTATAGCCGATTGATCGGTGTAACTTAATGCCAGTCAACACACACCCAATTACTTGTGTTTGCTGTTGCTCTACGAGAATTGTTTTCCTGATCCATTTCAGATCCGTATGTTCCATCCTTGGGTCCCCAAACCTTTAAATCAAGTATAAATTCCCACTATAAAGAGCTTTTGCATATCTAAAATTTGTGTTACAAGAGTGGTTGTGAAATTGGATAATCATAATCAAATGATTAGTTTTAATAAATCAGGGTAAGGGTGAGTATGCTTGAAGTTCTAATTTCTTCTGATTACGATCAAAATGCAAAGCATCAAAACCAACATATTATTGTATCATCACTTGTGTTGCTCGATCTAAACTTGAAGTTTGATGAAGAAGACATGAACACCTGGTGTGTGTGTGTGACGATGAAGAAGGAAGAAGAAAGCTCTCTGGAGAAATAAAAAGTGTATAGGGATAAAGGGTTACTGGTGTTACCATATGAACCAGTCAAATATATAGGTTTAGATAAGACAAAGTTTGTATAGGGATTTAAACAATCGAAAAAAAAGTTTAGGGACTTAATCGATAAAATGAGGAAAGATGGTTGGGTTTTTTCAATATTAACCCAGAATCATATCATATGATAACATGATCAAATCTTACTTTCTATATACAGATTTTTTGGTATTTATATTAATTGGACGTGTTAATGAGATTAAGATAAATGAACATAATTCTTTATGTCCAAGTGTAAATCCCATAAGAGGTACTTTTAGGATTCTTAAAAAAAGGTATTGAGTTTAACTTCTACATGTTTTTTAGAAGTAAAAATTAAGTAAAAGTATACAAATTCAAATGTGTATGTATGGATGTTTTGGTGTCTTAACCAAGTTATCATACATTTTTTACTGCAACAATATTGGGAACTTAGTAGGGTTTAATATGAAAAAACCAACATATTTAAATTTTATGTTCTTACGGTTTAGTCCATCTGTGTTATTATTACCAATAAAATCTTTAAGTAATATATTTGTTTGTGATTTTCGGAATTTTTCTTTATATTTTCAAAAAAGTCTTCAAACTTGTGGAATTTCCGGAGAAAAATAGTGAAAACATGTTGGTTTTTTGTGGAAAAAGTCAGGGTTGATTATGAAAAAAAAAAAACAAAACTTTTTCGAAAACCGGATTGATAGCAATAACTTGAGAACTTTCTTAAGAAAAAGTAACACGGATGGACTAAATCACAAAAAAAAAAAAAAAAAACATAAAAACATTGGTTTTTCATGATATGTAACAGTGTGAAAATGTTTCAATATTTCAATTATGCATATCAGGTGTTTTTAATTTACTGCAATTAAGGGTTTCAAAATTATCTTTAACGGCTTTTGTAGTGCAATCTCTACGGTAGAATATCACTTTGTGAACACCACAAAACTTCATACGTAACGATTGAAAAAATTGGTGGGCCTTTTTATTGTTATCATTCCAATTATTCTATGATTAGACTTCACTTTTAAGTACCATCATATCATTGTTTTTGCAATATATCTTTCTTTCTTTCCAAGTGTTTAATACACAAAAATCAGCTTACATTATATTGCACTTCAAATTGCTAGTTGACTAGAATCGTGTCGTATATAACATGATTTTCTTCTTCTTCTTCTTCTTTTTATTGACTTTTAACGTTGAAACTGTCAATGTAAGTAAATACGATGCAACTATGGAAAGGAGACCATTTCGATCCATATATGTAAAAAGCTAAACTAGGTTGCATTTTATTTCTAAAAAGTCTTATTAAAAAATCATTTAAAATGTAATTAGATTTATACTATCTTCGAAATACTAGTTTTAAATTTTGGATCATTATTTAACTAATATATTCTATATTATATAAGTTCATTAAAAGAAATCATAACATGTTTTGCGGGTTTTGTTTATCTGACTGGACCAACCCTAATTAAAATAATCATTATCATTGCTCATTTTGTCACCTATAACAAAATACAATATCATCATATTGCATTTCATGAAATAACCACAACTCTTAATGAAAAGAATTTCTTGCCACAATTATTTTACAAACAAGATAAATGTATTTGGGGGAGGAAATTTATGTTTTGTTTATGGATGGATATCTTGTATATTATAAAAATATATACGAGCATAAGAAAGTGTGGGACTTGGACGTTGTAAAGAATTATACGTTTATTTGACACTTTCATTGACTTAAATATGAGTCAGCAACCTTCATCATCTTCTATACCATAATAATCATGCTAATCTTGATATAACATTTTAATTATAGCACTTTAACTATGAATAGTAACTTTTATAAATACACATACTCTTATCACTACATCGATTGTTAGAAATAAACATATTTGATGTTAGCGATGTCTCGTTAACTTCTATTGTGATCCACTTTATTAGGTTTTAAGTTCTCAGAAAAAGAATCCTAAGTAATTACAAACCACGTGCAAAATCAAGCATGTATCTCTTTTTCGTTCATTTTTTCATTTAATATTCAGTCATTAATTATTATATGATATTTTGTTAGAGTAACTTTTTTGTTTTAAGCCTTAAAATTAATTTGACTTAATGAAAATCCTTCTTGTACCTTTTGATGCTATCTTCTAATTCCTCTCATCATCGCTTCCAAGAACCAAACAAGGATACAATACACCTATCTTGTTACCATTTCTTGCAAAAATAATTTAATTCAACAAGAAAACAAGTTGAAGGACTAAAATGGTAATCTCAAATGATTTAGGGCCTAACTTTGAAACACCTCCAAGTTTAGGGACCATATAGTAAGAATCACTATCACCAATCGATTTCTAACTTATGCCAAACTGTAGATGCTTCAAAGAACCGTACAACATGCATAAGAACATGTACAATTGATCGATCAGAAAGGCAAAAGCTTTTTGCTCGACAAATGAAAACCGTTTGTAAAGACATTTGTCAGAGAGCTTCTATGACCAGTCTTTGACAGACCGCAGTGTTTTAGCTCGGAGACAGAAACCCTAGGGGGCGGGTCATCGAATGCAGAAAGATATGGGGTCGGAGGGATCCACTGTTATCGGTAAGCTTCAAAAAAGTTGTAATCTTCTGTTAGGATTATGCAAATTTGTGATATGGTGCTCCTTGATTTCAACATATCGTTTATATTACATCAGCCGGACGTATTTGCTTTGAATTTGTTTAATTCGTCGTATTTGAATATTTTAGGTTCATGAATTTGTTCGGATTGGTTAAATTTGTGATTGATACGATTGTTACTGAAGAATTTAGCCTTTTGGTGTAGATTTATAAGATTATTGGGAATATTAGGTGGATTCAATTTCTATTTCTTAAATTATCTGTTCAGTTGTTCTTGTCTACGATTATTTTGCTAGATTACAGTCCCTTTGTCCACTTCCACTTTAGGCTTGTCTATGAAATGAATGACTAGGTTTTTAGACCATAGACATTGCAAAGAAACATTTATCTTCCCTGAAGACTGGAGAACAATTTTTGAACAGATTATGTGTAGGTAAATGCACAAAAAACTGTAGTACTCAGCGGTTTTTGTCTAAACTACAAATTCTTCAACGTCTAGTTTTCATGGTTTGTTTGCAACGAAAAGTATGGTTGGTTGGAAACGCGACACATTATTGTGGGGTGGTTAACTACAGGGTGATTGGTCAGATAACAAGGTGTGACTCTTATTCTGTTCTTATTGCAGAATGAATGCTGATTATGAAATGGATACAAATATAAGTTTGGGCGTGTACATTCATATTTCTAACAATTTGATACCATAGATAGTAAAGCTTTGGTCTCACACAACCGGTTTTGTTACTATTTTACCACGAACATAGATTCAGATGTTAAAGGATGTTACCAATTTTCCCTTCATAATGGTTAGAGTCCGCATTGTTTTAAACTCATAGCATCCTATTTGATCCCCTGAGTAGGGATGTGTTTTTCTCTTTTTGGAATGGAATACTAGACTAAAATGGAAGTGTTTTATTTAGAGGTGTGTGGTATAGGTCTTTACTCAACATCTTGTAAAGCCAGTAAAATTTTAGGTCTTGTAGATTAACCAGAGGGCATGCAATTAACATTACGTCTGAAAATCTGAAGTATGAGTATATGACAAATTGAAACTGTCACAAGGCTTTTATGCAAAAGATTAGAACCAAAAGTGGTATGAAGCAACCAAAACACTTGAAGTATACAGGAACCAGGTTACCAGAAGGTTAAAGTAGTTATTATTTACCCCTCTTGATGGCTAGAGTCCATAATTGCTTTAAACTTTTAAAGCAGCACGTTGTAGCCCCCCCCCCCCCCCCCCCTCTCTCTCTCTCTCTCTCTCTGACAGTCTTCAATCATCCAATAAATATACTTCTGCAATTTCCATCGAAGAAACTTACCTACGTCCATCTTGGATCATCCTGCTGCCACACGACACTCCTATCTCAGACATTCATGCCTTACTTTATCCCCAACTGTTACCATTTTGAACAAATAACTGAACATTTCGTATTTCCTATCACATTTACAAATTCCATGTGCATGGGATGGATGTTAAATTAATTTCAGCATGATTGTGCAGGCTTGCAAATTAGCTCTGTGATGGTATCTTTATCAGTTTAAATATATTAGTTGTGTAGTTATTCTTGTACAACTACTTGTGTTTCTTTAGCTTGTCATGATGTTAACCATATATCTGTATTCAATTTAGTTCCTAGGAGCTTTAGATTACTAGAAGAGCTCGAAAGAGGAGAAAAGGGAATTGGTGATGGAACTGTCAGCTATGGGATGGATGACGCCGATGATGTGTACATGCAATCATGGACAGGGACTATCATCGGTCCTTCTAATGTTAGTTTTCTTCAGATATTTTTTTCTGTGATGTTACTTCAGCTATGTGATGGACATGTTATATCACCGTAGTCAAATATCAACAGCAGTTGGTTTCATATTGTTTTGTGTTGCAGATTTGCATCCCTCAAGCTTAGTGTCAGTTTTGAATTGAGCCGCTTTCCTATTAAGACATATTTTTATTGTTTTTATTTATTATATACTAAATTTGTGATGGGATTCTTATTAAGGCGTGTTAGGCATCTGCAATTTGCTAAAACTTAAAACCTCGTTGATGTTGTTGCATGTCAGACTGTTCATGAAGGGCGCATCTATCAGCTGAAACTATTTTGTGGTCTTGAATATCCTGAAAAACCGCCAAGCGTGAAATTTCAAACACGAATAAACATGAGCTGTGTGAATCAGGAGTCTGGTGTGGTGTGTACTATTCTCCCCGACCAACCTTCTATATGACATGATCTGCTTGTAAACGACCGGTCTCATGTTTGGTGTGAAATTTCCAGGTGGAACCGTCCCTTTTTCCCATGCTTGCTGATTGGCAAAGAGACTACACAATGGAGGACATATTGACTCAACTCAAGAAAGAAATGACCTCTCCACAAAACAGAAAACTCACTCAGCCACCTGAAGGTGCGTTGGTTTTCACCTCAACTATGTTACTTCCCTGTTTTGTTTTATATCCTTGAAAAAATTAACTCCAAAGTAAGCTTGTGGATATACTTGTGCAATTACATTAGATTATCGGGTTTTTTTTTTTTAAAATTGCTCATGGAGTGTGTTCAATGGCAAGCATAAAGTAAATGGGTCCCATTTATGTTTTGGATTCTAAGTTCCAAATGCATTAATACACGAGAAAGAAATGAAGGGCCCAAATGAAATTGTCTTAGCATGCATGTAGATCATATGCATGGTGTAATATAACCAGGCGAATGCAAGTTATATGCCTGATGAGTGGCAATATTTTGTTTTGCTTCTTCTCTACTGTCATTTAGAAATGGAAAAATTGTTGGAGATAATCCTTTAAGCACCAATATGTTTTGATGGTTCAAGATTCCTCGTGCACCTACATACGTTTGGGGCAAGAAGTAAGAGTTTAATGAGAAAAGGTCAAATTTTAAATCTCAATCATGCGATGTGTTCCTACTTATCCTTGTGTTGTTGTTAAGGACATTCTCCATTCTCCAGTCTTGAAAGCCATATGCATTCCCAATGACTTTGTGATGCATAGCTAATATACGGCATGTTTTTTTTATAGCTTTGACCACTTGGATAAGGGAAGTCCAATAATTTCCAACAAAACACAATTCTTGATGATGCTCACTGTGAGTTCACAAACTCTGATGAGCATTATAGATTTTTTGTTTCAGAAAATACAATGAATCATGAAAACGAGAAATAGCATATTGGATTTTACAAGGCAAATGCCAAGAATCATGACCTCATTCCTCTCTATTGTGATAACAAAGGACTAGATAAGGTTTGACCACCTGCAGAGGGAGAGGTCAATTTAACACAAAAAAAAATACTGGTGATGCTTATTTTGCATAGCTTGGACCACTTGAGAAGGAAATGCGAATCCCTTTCCGACACAACAAATTGTTGATTTGTTGATGCTCATCGGAATTCATGTGTTTGCGAAACTCAGTGAGCATCTGACAACTTTGTCTTTTTGATAAAACAAACTTTCGTGTTTAATAAATCTCAAAAAAAAAAAAAAAAAAAAAAAAACTGGAACCCTAAATTGCATGCCTATAAAAAAAATGGAGATGTCCTTGATGTTAATTCACAAGATAAAAGCAAGGAAGATGCAACCTTTGAGGAAGGGGGTTCTTTCTTTGTCATTCTTTTAAGATAGCATGGTGGACACCTTAATATTTTAGAGTCCGAAGATTTAATAGGTTGGACTTGGAAGTGGAGTTTAAATGATTTAAATATGTTGAACTTGAGAGTGGAACCTAATTTCTAAGTGCAAGTTCTCATTTTGCTTGTGTCAGCCAAGTACAAAGTCAAAAAAAGAGCTAGTAAATCAGTAAACCTAGTTCTCTTCCCCTGCCTTCGCTATTAGTACTGATGCCATATTTGAGCATTTCAATGTAAGAGAACACTTTGAAAACAATGACAAACACTTTATTAGTAGTATTATGTTCGACCCCCATTAATGTCAAATCCTTGAAATACCTCAACTGTCACCCCACTCTTGTCTATTAGCATAACAAACATTACATATTCAAGTAGGCATCGATAAAGCCCTAACATACCATATTTATCTTAAGAATGTAATTTGCACATGGGCTTGTCCATGATAAAAACAAACTATCATATGATTGTCGTTATTAATGCAAGCAATTTTGTGGACCATCGGACTAACTCAGGCATTATTAGCAATAGCAAGTGTTTTTGTAGATTTCTTATCGCCAGAAATAAAGGACCGCACTCCCAAAATTGTACTTCCATATGGTTGTTTGTTGAAGGGTATCACTTGTTTAATTGTCTTAGTTATTCTTTAGGGATCACACAAAACAAAATCATACTTACATGTTTCAGTAGTATGCCTTCGTCTATAGTTGATAGGGATTCTTATGATTTCTTCTGCATTTTCTGTTGTTTGCTTGCATTGAATAAGGTGGTCCCTGTTTATATGCAGAAAACCTAACTGTGATTCTCATGACTGTTTCCTTCTACACCCCCCCCCCCCCCCCCCCCCAATAAAATAATAATAATAATAATAATAATAATAATAATAATAATAATAACAAGAAGAAGAAGAAATAAACCATTTTTCGGCTGAACAGAATTTCTGCTATATCAGCAGCTATGGAAAATGACTTTCTGTTACAAAATCTTGATCTAAAATGGTTTCATATATTTATCTTTCTTCCCCTGTTTTGTTTGCTTCCAGGAAATGAGGAGGGGAGGATGGACCCGAAGGGACTAGTGCTGCGATGTTGTATTATGTAAGTAAAAAAGCATCTCAGGTGCTATTATTACGTATATAGTTTACCTAAATTAACCGAACACTGCCTGTTAAACAGATTGAACGTTGGTTAAATGTAATCATCAAAATGCTAAAAATGTCCCAATGTCAAAAGAATGCATTGGCTACTGATTAGTTTTATATATTGACTGGCTTAATTTTGTTATTATTCTTGTTCATGTTCGTGAATCATGTTCGAAACCGAGTAGTGAATCACATTCAACTTGTGATGAACATATTACTTGGACCTGACTTGAAACTTGAGATATTCATGAATGTGCCTTGTTCAGGAAACAAAATGTTCGTTCACTTGTATCGGCCCCTTGTGTTTGAGCTTAAACGAACTCTGGATCATAAACGAGCATGTAGTTTTGATACAAATTTTGTAAGTTGGTCTTGGTCGATTAACAAATCTCATCAAGGGGCGAATCGATAATAATCATTCTTCACAAACATATGTATGGTAATATACTTTGTATGTATGCCATTTGCCATATGATAATAAGGTAACATCCATCTAAATTTTTATGAATGATCATGTTTGGTAATTAATGCAAAAGAAAATCTATTATTTGAAATAGAAATCAATATAAAATTCGTATTTTATTGTAATTGCCTTTTCTTTTTAATTATTATTCAAAGATATGTAATAGTTGTATCAACATTGATGCGTTATATTATATCTAAATAGTCATATACCAATATGAATTTTATAAGATATCAGAAATTTTGAAGTTTAAATCAATGTGGCATATGGTAAATGACTAAAGGGTTGGTTGATCATCGTTACCAACACAAACACAAGTACTAAAGTGTGAAATTAATTAATCAAATTAAATTTAGTTAATTTTGTAAAAGGTTAAGGTCATTTTGAAACATTCAACTTTTATATTTGTCTCATTTAACTATTAAAATATTTTTTGTACACATTTTGTCATTAAACTTTAGTTATTGAACTTTATCACCAGTTCGTGATAAAAATTTGAAAACGTAATGATTTTTTTCAATATAAATTTTTAAACTAAATCGTGATGTCATTTTCTTAAACTAGAACAGAAGGTTACTGGTAACAAATTTCACAGTTTCGATAATAAAAAAGAGCATTGCTATATGTACACTCCCTTCTTAATTTTTACTAATCACACACATCCTTACTCACATGATTTTTGTTAACGACGTGAGATCCAATGATTAAAAGTTAATCTTCTATAGTTACCTTTTAATGACACGGGTCCACCAATTATTAAATTACACACCCTTCTTTGGAGTTATTTGCAAAAGCATAGTGGTTTAAAATTTTATTTCCCAAACAATTGTACTTTTAAATTTATTTACCAAATGATGGTATTTTTTAAATTGGCCATTTATTATTCTTTTTCTCTTTTCATCTTTAATTTGTATTTTCAACTTCTATACTTTAAAAAGGCCTAAATAACAATTGATCCCTAAAATGATTTAGTTTGATAAATATCAATTTTATTTTTTCTTTCATTTCATTTTAGACCAATATTATTATTTTCACTTTGTTGCAATTTATGTAAATACATAAACAAAATACGCTCACAATTACACACACACATACATACATACACACACACACACACATATATATATATATATATATATATATAATTGCTCCCTAAAATGATTTACGTATTTTAATATATTATTATTGTTATTATATATTTATATTGTTATGGATATTTAGTTCAACTAACGATTGTATTTTTCATGGAGTTCATATTTTGGCTAAAAATAAGAATTAAATTTAAATGTACCAACTTAACAAAATAATTCAATTAAAACATTTCAAACGTTATATATTTCGTTAATATATAATTTTAAAATATTTTTATTTAACTTAATGTATGTGTGTTTACCCGAGTGTATGTATGTCTCATTATATTTTATGTTACGATTTCATTTGTAGTTAAATCAATATACATTAAGTTTATATATTTTGTTGATGTCTAGATTTATATAATTTTAACGCCTAGATTCGTAAAAATATAGTAAGTTTTAGAAAATAAAGTTACATAAATATAGAAATAAATTTTTAATTGATTTATAAATGATAAAGAGAACTTTTTTTATAGATATATAAAAAACAACGTTAGATATAAACATAGATTTATAAACATATTTTTTTTAATAATAACGTATAATTTTTTAACGTTGTATATATATAAAAAGTTATAACATATTTTAAATCTCTTAACGAAATATATAACGTTTTACTTGTTCATTTCTTGAAGTTGATATGTTTATATTTATTTCTAAATTAACGAAATATCTAATTTTGACGTTTCCACGAAATATATAACTTAGTTTGATAAAATATATAGAAATAATAATATATTATTATTATTATTAAAATGCTTTAAATAATTTTAGGGATCAATTATATAAGATTAAATATATAAATATTTACGTACTATAAAACAAATTGGTCAAAAGTGAACGAATTAAAAATGACGAAATTGACATTTAAAAAAAGTGATCAAATTAAATCATTTTACTATTTTAGGGACCAATTATGTACTATAGACTCATAGAAGTTGATAAAAATAAAGAGAGATAAAGAATAATAAATGATTATTTTAAAAAAGTACCATGATTTAGTAAATAAATTTAAAACTACAACGGTTTGGTAAATAAATTTTCAAACCACTATCATTTTGTAAATAACTCCCCTTCTTTGTGTCACATCAACTGACTTTTTTGTACTTTTTAGATATTACCTTACTAGTTAGTTACGTTATAAAAAAAATGGTAACGGAATTTCCTTTTATACTTTTTAGATATTACGTTACCAGTTAGTTACGTTATAAAAAAAATGATAACGGAATTTTTTATACTTTTTAGATATTACGTTACTAGTTACTTTACAAAAAGATTTGATAACAAAATTCTTTTTTGTACTTTTTAGATATTACGTTACCAGTAACGTTACAGAAAGATTTGGTAACGAAATTCATTTTTGTACTTTTTAGATATTACGTTACCAGTAACACTACAAAAAGATTTGATAACGAAATTACTTTTTGTACTTTTTATTGTTCTAGATATTACGTTACCACTTATGATACCAAAAGAGTTGGTCACGGAATTACTTTTTAAACTTTTTGTACTTTTGTTATAATTAAAAAATGATTAAAAAGGGGGTATAATTAACAATTGGGAGGTGTGTATTTAACATGCCCTTAAAAAATAATATTGAGAGACCAAACAGATAAAATTGTGAACACATTATTATTTCTTTTCAATAATAACCCATAAATTTATGTCATTATTTACTAAATTATTATTATTTATTTATCCATTATTTAGATATGGTTTTTTTATACCAAATAATTTATTGTACTTTAAAATATAGTTTTAAATGGACAGTTTCGTACATTCACTTTTCACTTTGCTAATCATACATATTTGTCTTAAATGTAAGAGAATGATTAAGTTTAATCACGATGTTTTACATCATTAACAAAAATAGTATGAGTGAGAGTGTGTATGATCAGTAAAAGGTTAAGGGAACAAGAATGCATATATTTTGCTATTAGTTTTTAGTTTTTTTTTTTTTTAACGATATTTGATACTTTAATATTATTTTTATACTTTAGTGAAAACTAACTTGAGAAAGCTTAAGAAGTTAGACCGAATAAAACATTATGATTATCTAAATAAGACACAAAAATCATAATACTAAATAACTATACATTACCATTAAATAAAAATAGTGATTAATTACATATTTAATCATTTATTTTTTAGATTTATCTCATTTAATTACTAAATTATATATTATTTTATTTTATAAAAAATTCTAAAGTTTAATGGCTAATTGTATACAAATATGATAGTTTAGCGTCTAAATACTTTTAATTTTAATGGTTAAACATATATAAAAAATAGTCTAATTGACGAAAATTGTACAAAAAAACACTTTAGTGTAGCTTAGTGGTTGAGTATTAATTAGGATTCTTCAAAGAATGTCTTTTTTTTTTTTTTTTTATAAATATAGCAGAACTCACAAATCTGCTTAAACATACTCTTAAGTCAACATTTTGTTCACCTTGCTTTCAACCTTAAAGATCTCCTTAACATCTGGTACCGTTAGGTTAGAATCCCCTCAAAAAAAGATGTTAAGTTTAACTCTTCTACAAGTTTCATATTTCTTAGGATTAACTTGCCTTTTAAAAAATATGTATAAATTTGAAAGTTGAAGGATGAAATACATACTCTGACATTATAATCATAGGTTATAAAAAGAGGGAAAGTCTAACAAGACATCCCAACTTACCTAAAAAACACCTCTATGTCTAAAAAATGAAGAAAGTGAATGTATATTAACCAATAAACACCCACCACCTAAGTTATATTAATTAGTATCCATAGAATGATAAGAAAGAAAATCATAATTATACCCCTATTAGGGTGTGTCTTTAGCGTCATCCTAAAAAAAAACATTAATCTTTACGACAAAATCATCCCCTCTTCCAAGTTCATTCAATTATTGCCCATCACCAACAATTTCCTCAACACATATATTATGTGATGATTCTCTCTCTCTCTCTCTCTCTCTCTCTCTCAAACAAAAGTTTCCAAAAATGCTTCATCAAACTCTCTGGCTTTCATGTCTCATCTTTCCTCTGATCTTCCGCCGATCATCAACCGCCACAGACTCCTTCATCTACGGCGGATGCACACAGCCACGGTTCACACCTGGCTCACCCTACGAGTCCAATGTCAACTCAGTACTCACTTCTCTAGTCAACTCTGCATCTTTCTCCACCTTCAACAACTTCAAGATCTCTGTTCCTGGCTCCTCCCAATCTGACATTGTCTATGGCTTATTCCAGTGCCGTGGTGACCTCAGCACCTCCGACTGTAGAGACTGTGTGGCCCACGCCGTTAGTCGACTCGGGATCATCTGCCCCGAGTCAACTGGTGGGGCCATGCAGCTCGATGGATGTTTTGTGAAATATGATAGCGCGTCGTTCTTAGGTGTTGAGGATAAAACGGAGGTTTTCAAGAAGTGTGGAACGTCGATAGGTTATAATTCGGATGTTTTGACTCGTCGGGATGCTGTGTTGGCGTACATGACGGCTGGGAACGGGCGGTACTTTCGTGTGGGTGGGTCCGGGAGTGTGCAGGGTGTGGCGCAGTGTGTACAGGATTTGAGTCTTGATGAGTGTCAAGATTGTCTTGCGGAGGCAGGCGGACGGCTGAAATCCGAGTGTGGAGCCTCCGCTTGGGGCGATATGTACTTGGGGAAATGTTACGTGCGGTACTCCGAAAGTGGGTTCCACTCGAGAAGCGGTAAGCGGTTGCTCCGCCACTTCTACCACCGTAGCTGGTGGTTTGTGGTGGTTGTATTAGTTTTACTCGAAGCATAACCCTAGTCTTGTGTGTATGCAATGCATGGGATGACAAAAAACCAAAGGTGTTGTTGCTAATGTATTAGATATTTACTGATTTAATTACCCCTCTAATAATATTTTCATTTTTTATTGATTTTGCGAATTTTATTTTGAAAAACTTTTTCTTTAGACCATTTTTAAATCCCAAATTAAACGTGAGTGCTTCATGAATTAGCATATTATTTATTTCATCTATATATTCATGATTAGTTTTAGTGGAAATATATAAAATGTATTCAATAATTAATTAATTAGTTAATCTTAATTAAATCGTGGATGATATATCAAGATCTTTTGTCCCCTTTAAATGACTACTGCTTAATGATTTTATTAATTAATGAGTAACCAAACAGTCATTGGTAAATATTTTCCTAGCTTTGCTTCAAGAAGATGATAAACATCAAGAATTAATGGAAGTGACAAACCCAATCTTTCTATTTTTTTTTAACAAATCATAAATGTCATTTTCAAGATTTCTTTATTATATTTTAATCTTGTATCCATTATGGACAAATTAAAAGCCTTTTTCATAAAGCAAAAGTCTTTCCATGATTACTGAAACCACCAATGTGACAAAGTTAAAAAAATGTGGGAAATATGATATGGGGGTAAAAGCTTGAATTTACAATGGGGTGTGCATAAATGGTAATATTCATGAGTTTAATGATGATTAATTCAAGATTTTGATTAATTGAATTAACTGGGATATATTTTTATATTAATCCGAATGAAGTTCAATTATGCAGATGATGATGGGGATGTAGATAAAACATTGGCAATAATCATTGGAATTATAGCGGGTGTCGCAGTGGTGATTGTTTTCCTATCTTTCTTAAGCAGATTATGTGATCGAAAAGGTACTTAATTACTTTGAATCTTTCGTTACATCCTTTCTCGATCATTATTAACTAACTGCTTTAAAGCGCAAAGTGAAAGTAAAAGTATATTTTCGGATCGTTTTTGACAAAACTACCTTTTTTTCATTCATGTATGCAGATGGCAAATAGTTGGCCATACATCTGTGAACATATGCTCTTTGCCCTTTATCAAGAACATTATTGAAGTTATGGTATGATCATGTACATGTCGTGATCGATCGATCAAGTTGCTTTGCTTTTCCATCTTTCTTTTTATGAGGTTCTTTCATGGTGGACTATATGTATGTGATATAAAGATATATATATATATATATATATATATATATATATATATATATATATATATATATATATATATATATATATATATACATTGAAGCAAGTGAAAGAGAGTTGAAATAAGAACAAAGTGAAAAGACCCTAAGCTAGATAATGTCCAAAGATCCTTATTGCATGATTTAGTTTCATCCCCCATCATTAATTTTCTAAATTTTTTTTTGATAAAATAATTATCACTTTTTGTGAGAGTATTTGGTGACGGATATCTAATTTGTGATATATTCTTGTCCCATGTCGTTTACAAACACGGAGATGTTGAGTTTATAAATACATTTATCATCCGTTAATTAGCAATATGCGTTTTGAACAGTGATATGGAGTCAGTATCAGAAACAAAATAGTTGTAAACCAATATGACGTGATGTAGAAAGATGTGACTAAACTTAACATGTTAACTACAGTGTAAAACGATGTTGATAGTATCAATTCATTTTTGTTACTTTATCATGTAATGTCTTCTTTATGACTAATTATTTCGTCAATATTATCATTTGACAGATATTGATTCGACAATCTTGAGTGATGTCTTCGTCTAATCTAATTTTTTGAATGCTCTATGTGTCATTTGCACAAACAAACAATTATTAATACATATAGAAGTAACAATTGATCATCCTAGGTTTAATATTTGTAAATAATCACAAGGTATGTTGAATGTGTCTTTTTATGATAATTTAAAGGAACAAAAATGGTATTCTATTCATCGTAATAATTAATAAATTAATATATATGCTTTACAATTTGGAAGACTGTTTTAATTTTTAATTCCTTAAAGCATGAATTCTTTTTTTAAAGTCATCCTCTACTACCACTTTATCATCTTTTTTATCTTCAATAAGACTTGAACCCATGGCTATTTGACCAGTAAATACATTGATACTTCTAGACTAAAATTAATAAAACGGTTGAGGATCGAAATTTTTTAAAGGAGCCTCTGAATTCTAATCCTACAAATTAACTTTAAATCACCTGGGCCACTTACCATTAAAAAAAAATAGTTTACATAATATAATGAATATTAAATATATTATTATAAAGATGTCATGAAAATCATTACTATGAATCAAATATGTAATAACTAATAAATACCTCATCGTATTACACGATTACAATTCGAGTATTTAAAAGATATTCAAAAGTTATGTAGGTCATATTATTTGGCTACTTGGGTACGAATTATTTGGTTTTCTTGTTTGAGTTAAAGTATTAAAGGGTTGCTTTGAAAGATTCTTATGCTTTTTTCCATTCTAAATGAATCTTTTCTAGGCCCATCTTTCTTTTTTATCTTTCTTATTCGTTTTTTTAAATATTTTTCAACTTAATTAAAATAAGCAAACATAATCATCGATCTTGAACTATTTGCGTCATGCATTGGGCATTTTTATGTTCTCTCCATGTACCCGGCATTATTTGTATTTATGAAACACGGTAATATGAAAATCATCTCAAAATACACTTACAAATACCCAAGAAAACGATAATATATGAAAATACTTAATGGTACGTCTAACCTCTAACATGATCGATACGATTGTGAGAAATATACATGTATTGCAATATGACATATATAATTACCTTCTAAAATCTTTTAAACAATTGTTTTAACTTATCTTAATTTCCATTAGATATGAATAAAAAAAAAAAAAACAATATATTGATATATAAATATTATATAAGAATGTGGAGAATCTTCTTCATCATCCATTATGCCCACTTTTGCTATAAATTAACATGCTACGGGTCTCAATCAACTTTACATCTCCTTCTGCTTTGTATATTATTCCGCTAAAACCTAATGACTTAAAATAGTTTGGCTATTTTAACCGTCTGCAGTGATGGACCCAGAATTTTCAGTCGTCGTGCATGAATTTGAGCCGTGTTTTGAATTTTATAATTTTATTAATTATATTGGTTAGGTCGGGTTGATAAACGATAATATTAATTGAGATTTCATAATTTTGGGCTTTATATTATTAATTTATTAGTTACATTAACTTATAAATAATTGTACTACAAATTTATTTATTTGATTGGATGCTATACAATTTTTTGATTAAATTATTCTAATAAATGTTCTAATATTTGAAAATTACGATTGCACGTTCAAAAACCACCGGTTGCACAAACAAAAATCGTAAAAATTTACACTACGAAACAAAATTATTGACGAAAGGACCGGTGACACGTGTCACCCCTACCCACCACTTGGGTCCGCCCCTGACCATTTGTTTGCGTTTTTTTCTAAATTATTACTAAATATCTAATGACTGAAAAAAAATTTAAATATTTAAATTAAACATATTAACATTGTAAAAAAAACATTTGAGATATTCAAAGATTTGTTTCACATAAATAAAAAGGTAAGATTTTTAACAACTTGTCGTACATGTTAAAGAACGAGAAATTTAAACACCTGATGATAAGTTTAGGTTATCGATATAGTTTATAAATGATTTTAACCTAATCTAAAAAGTTATGACTTATGAGTAAGAAGTAAGAACTGAGATATGATATAAAGTATAAACCAAGAAGATTTGTTGTCTAATTTTGGAACACTATTTCTAAAAGGAAATTAAAAATTCTCACCTTGTAGGCGATGCCAAAGGATGGGGATGGGCTGATATAAGGTTTGATGATGGTTGGTTCATTATGGTTGGTTCATTTGGTATTTTATTTCAACCGTTAATTTTTTTTAAAAAAAAATTAAACTTTAACATCGTGTTATTAACCCTTTAAGGTTACTAAAATGCTAAAAAAAAATATAAACTCAAGGCACACCAAAAAAGTCTATGAAGTTATTCCGAGTTCGATTGTTCTTATTATTATGTTTTAACTCTTAAGAAGCGTTTGATTCACAGATTTTTTTTTTCTTTGGGATTTGCAATTTTTCAAAGGATTTGCATTATGTAGCATTTGCAATTGTCAGAAGTTTTTTGTCAAAGAATCTGCATTATCATATAGATAAATTTGCTAATCTGAAGAATGCAAGGTAACTGGGATTTAAAATCCGAGGGGGGAGGCTGAGTTTTTTAATTACAAAGAAGGAAGAAATTTATGAAATCCTCATATTTTAAATCTTTACCGAAATCTGTGAACCAAACACAGGATTTTAAATGCAAATCACTTGAATCCCAGAAAATCCGCGAACCAAACGCACCCTTAGGTCACCCATCTTAATTGACATCCCCTAAAAAGAGGCATTTTCTTGAACTTTTTTGAGATGATTGAAAATTTGAAATGATATTATGTAGAATCTCACAATCTCTTCCAAATTCCAATTCTTTATAGATAAATATGTTATGGATATGCATGTAATTGTAATTGTAATTGTAATTGCAATGAAGTGGAAGCTAGGTGGGGTGTGGGACAATTAGTTGCATGGTGAATGTACCAAAAACTAATTCACAAATCATTAAAGGTTACACCATGGTCCTAATAAAGATAGACAATTAATATTAAATTAATTCCTTTTTTCCTTTAAGAAAAATAACATCTTCAGACAAATGGAATATATATGTATATATATTATTAATTAATGTGTACTGTTTTAATTATTAGATTTCAGGGAATGGTAGCTTATATTAAAAATAGTGTATTTGAACATTTAAGAAAAAAGGAAAATGTAAGGTAATACAGTATATTTTAGGTCACTTTTTATTTCAAGTAACAAACTTTATTGTATTATAATAAAAGGTAACATCTTTTTAAAACAAATTTATAATTTACAGAAAGTACATTTAGTCATATTTGATGGTAAAGTATCTTTAAAAAATATTATTATTTATTAATGACCAAGTATATCTTTCTTTACTAATTTTAAAAAGCTTACTACAATATATTGGGTTATGTTGCAAACATAAATGAGAAGGAACACAAATATGACAGAAGAGTTGAAGTATTCTCATTATTCTGATTATTAGTAAGGTTTAATATAATCACTATATATAGGATAAAATACAAATAACGAAATAAATAGTCATAAGTAATTTCTGTTTTATAATAGTTTTACACAGTAGTTTTGTATCTGAAATAACATAGTTTTACCTAAATCCTAATTATGTAGTTTTCTCTTTAACGTAATGTTATTCTAAATTTTATATATGTATCAAAATAACAATATTAATTTTTTTTTTTAATTTTATGGTATTCAAAGTTTTCAATTTAAAATTTGATAAGAACTAGTAGTCAATTAACTCTACATCGATCAATATAAAAAATATTTTTTTAATTGTATTATACTTTTATTATATCATATTTATAACAATAATAATAGATTATAGATAGATTGGAATTCCTTGAGGAGAGACTCAACTTTAGGATAACTCTTTTTAAACTTTTGACACTTACCGGTTGAAATAATTTCCAAGTTGAGTAAGTAATTAATTGGAATAAAAATAAATGTATAATTTGTTAAATGTGTAAATAGAATATGTAGCGTAACAAAACATTGTTAAAAATTATGTTTTTTAGACAACAGTTTCTATGGGTCATTGCTCACTTGCTCCTTGATGGGCTGCGGCCCATATCTAATAGTTTGCAATTTTGCAAACCACTGCCTTTTTAATGTTTTCGGTGTTCCTAAATCCTAAACGTAGTCCCCTCTAAAATTTTATCACAAGAAATCAAGAATAAAATGACAAATAACTTAATTAAGTAAATTCAATTAAACTTAAAATAATTTCTATATAGTCAAAATTTCATAAGTTTGACTGGATCAGGGGCAGAGACAATAAAGAGATTAGATGGTGTTCCGTCCGGTCAAAAAATCGGATCAGTTAAAATCCGGTTTTGTCCAATCCGGTTTCGGATAAAAATCCGAGATTCGGGTATTTTGCGCACCTCTAACCTCCAACTTGCCTAATATTGTTTATTTATTTTTGGATTTCAACACACTTGACTAAATGAAAATAATTAGTCATCTCTAATTTAAAATGACTTACGTCCATGTTCAAAGAGTCAATTAAGTGAACATTAGCCTCAAAGATCACACATCAAAACTTCAAAAGGGCAAATTAATAAGGGTTTTTCCCAAAGCTGTCAAGATCGGGATCTTACCTATAATCGTTTTTGTCATTGTAAGATCGGGATCGTAAGATCCTATCGAAATTAAATATTATATATCAGAGTATCGTATCATAAACAAAAGATAGTCATTTCCATCCAAAAAAAATCATGTTCATAAATAAAGTAATTCTCATTCAAAAGAAAGCTAGTCATTTTCATAGATGATTCAAACTTTAAAAACAATACTAAAGAAAGTCATTTTCATACACTCATTCACAAGTCATAAAAAGTTTGAAATACACGCCGTACGATCTTACGATCTTACTAACGATCCTACGATTTTGCTTACGAAAACAAATAGGATCGGATCGTCGTACGATCTTACGATCCTACGATCTTGCTTACGATTACCCAAAATCGATCCTACTAGTGATCCTGATCGAAATCCACTTGTAGGATCGTACGATCCTACGATTTAAATCGCGATTTCGATAACCATGGTTTTTCCTAATCATAATTTTCTTGCAGCAACATCACTAATATGGTTCTTAGTTTCTTACTATTATATTGATCAACCTCAAAATCATAGACGCATCAGTCTTCTATACTTCTAAAGATTTAGAAAACCCAAATAAAAATCAAGTTTTGGGTTTCTAAATTAGTTTCTTAATCATACTCAAACTAGTTTAACCTATCCTAATCTAGTTTTTTTTTTAATTGAGTTTATTTTCTCAAGTATTTTATGCATAAAGTTTTGTTTAAAATTTAATTGTCATGTTATTTATTAATTTATGTTTGTATCAAGTATCAACATATACCGTAGGTGACCGTGTCTTAATTATTTATATAACTGGTTAACTAATGGCAAATGTGTTGGTGATCATAGAATAGTTTATTTTAGATATATTTTAAAAGAATTTAATGTGTAATTTCTTTTTTTCTGTTTTAAAGATTTTATTTTATTTTATAAATATTTTTTAAATCAGATTAACAATTTCTCCTTGCTTCTCTACTAAGATACCACGTGTCCACACGTGTCCGATCACCGACAAACGACCACCATCTTCAACGAAACTCGGTTTCCTCCATTTCTTTACTTTCCACCCACTCCACAATCGCCCATCTTCCACACCAGATCTAGGGTTTCTCCCTCCCGATCCTTCTCTCATCAGTCTCCAATCAATCAACAATGGCGTTAGAATGGGTTGTCCTTGGCTACGCCGCCGCGGCAGAAGCAGTCATGGTCCTCTTATTAACCCTTCCCGGCCTTGGCCCACTCCGAAAGGGCTTAGTCTCCGTCATCCGTAACCTACTCAAACCGTTCCTCTCGATCGTCCCCTTTTGCCTCTTTTTGTTCATGGATATCTACTGGAAATACGAGAATCGACCTAACTGCGCTTCGACGGACTCCTGTACCCCGACGGAGCATTTGCGTCACCAGAAATCAATCATGAAGAGCCAGCGTAATATGTTGTTGATCGTTACTGCTTTGGTATTTTATTGGCTGTTGTACTCCGTCACTCACTTGGTTGTTAAGATCGATCAATTGAATAGCAGGGTCGACAAGTTGAAGAACAAGGACTGATTTTATGGATTTTATTCTATTTTCAAATCTTTTCTTTCTGGGAAAGAAAAAGTTGATGTTTCAATTCTGTTTAATCGATAGGTTTTTACTTATAGCTTTGATCGCCTAGACCTTTTTCATTTCGTTTGTTATAAATGGATCATGCAGATTAATCAAAGTACTCTTTTTTATTCAATTTCTATGAGATATTTGTGTTTCTTAGTCGATTGATTGTTTCACTCAATGTGCATTGATCAAGAAAGGGGTGGGTTCTATATGAGTATTTGATTTATGATTGTGTTCACTTCACTGATAATTTTGTGCTCTGAGATCCTTGTTGCTTCCCATTACCTTAGACTAACAAATGGTTGTGCAGGATTATGAATACTTCCAGGTAACTTTGTTAGTTGCTTGATGAGGAGTTGAGTTTTGTTCATTGATGATTATATTATTGTGCTTTGGTTGACTAATATTGTTCAACTCTTTGTATGCTAAACTGATTCTTAATTCATTTTGCTTCATGGTCTAACTACTTTGTTCTATGATGTGCATTCATTGTTTGATTCAAGTCCCAGATCAAAGAAAAAGCACACCATGATGTCAAATGTGTGGTCTTCAATTTACTGTAGGTTTTAGAACCAACTAAGCTGAATAACACCAGAAAGCTTGTGTCTTTTGATCTTTAGGATACAGTCTACACACAAATCTTTGTTGAATTGCTCGTTTTGTTTGTCGTTAATGATGTCTGAGTTTCAGTATGAAGTTGTGAAAGAATTCAAGAGGAGTAGCAGGTTTGGAATGTTTTGAAGTTGTGAAAGAAGCTAAGAAAACCAAAAGAAAGTATTGGGAATTTTGGTCACAAGTGTATTTGATCTGAGTTTGTTGCTATTATAGTTTGCCAAATACGTGTGGATTGTATCGATAGCTATACCAACTGGCAGTCGTTGGCTCCTTACATTGCTTGACAACTCAACCGAGGCTAATTGGATTCTTCGAATGAAAATGATTTGTGATCAAGACAGTTTGTGCATGGGATTCACAAGTGAAGATTAGTAAGCAACCTTAGGTGTTGCAAGCGTATTGGCTTCAAGTTTTCGTGTAGATAGCGAATACATGGATCCTAATGTTGTGGTACAAGGTCATAGTCCTTGCATTTCGTTATCTTTGTGTACCAATTTGGTTAGGGGGACTACGACTAGATGAGGACTAGTTAGACTTGTGCCAAATGTTATTTATGTGATGTGATCTTTCCAGAAATTACTTAGATTTTTTGTTAAAAAGATGGGTGTAAAATGATTGCTCAACCTCATTTTTAAGGGTGGACTCTGGTGAACACCGCCGCTCTCCCATCGGTGCTGCTGAGATGAAGCCGTCTTGGGATGACTACACCGTTAAAGAGATGAAAATAAGTCGTATGCGGGTACGTGTGTGTATTTAACGGGTTCAAAAGAGTACTTTAAATAATTAAGAAATAAAAACCGAACCCCACGGGGAAAACCGAAAACCGATCTAATCGGGGCGGGTTTCCCCGAACCCGATTAAGTTAAACGGGGATGGAGCGGGTATGGTATTGCTAATACCCGCCCCGTATACCCGATTACATTCCGTTTAAATCCCCGAATACCCCGATTACTTTTTTAATAATAACATGCTATTTATATTTTATATATATTATATATAAAAGATGAATATTTTTATCTATTTTATATATTATACATAAAGATTATTATGTATAATTTAAAGAACTTATTTATTTACATATAATTTATTGACATAATGTTTTTTTTCGTTATCATTTGATAGGGATGCGAATTTAATTTAATATTAGTATTGTAATTTTAACATGCATGGACGTTTTAAGCTTAAATTATGAACCATGTGGTTAAATTTCATATCATTGATTTATAAATGGGTTACCCGATTCTCCGCGGGTTTCCCCGCGTACCCGTCGGGGATCCTCGTTTAATACCCGCGGTTTTTTTAAACGGGGACGGGATTGTCATTCCTCGCCCCGAACCCGCCCCGTTGCCATCCCTAATTGTGAATGATTATTTACAGAATTTTATTATACATAAATATGTATAAATTAATATTTTTAGACTTTTTATCAAAGAAATCATACATTTATAAATTAAAATTCTAAAAATAAATCTTGTGAATTGTTGAAAAAATCATATGAATGATGTGAATGTTCATTCACATAAACATATATGATGATTCATAAAAGTTTTTAGAACGTAAAATTAATGAATGTATCTGAAATTTACAAATTATGTGTGTAACGTTAATTTGAACATGAATGTGAAGAAAATTTTAGAAAAAAAGTTTTTTAAAGTTGTTATTTAATGGTGCATTTGATTTTGAGCGGCATTTCTTTTAACCATGTATGTGTGTGTAGGGATGAGATTCATTGTGAACAAATAAAAAAACATATAATTGTTCATATATACCAATAAGTGTTTGTAACAAGATTCATATGATTCAAATGATTCATAGAAGTATTCGCAACAAGATTCATAAAATTCAAAATGTTTGTTGCGATATTTATAACAAGATTCATAATATTCGGCAGAGCAGAAACAAAATTTCTGGCAGTAATTTTTGTTATATCTATTATTTAATTATTAGATTTTATAATACTGCAGTGCTTTTTCAAACGCAAATCCAAGCACCCATTATTCATGTGAGGGGTTTTTAAGTCTACGCGTAATTCATTATGACAAATCTAAATACTAATCAAGACAATTAACTATTAACTAATACATACTATTATTATATCAACTTAGGTGTATTTTTGAATCATAGAAATCAATCAAATCATATAGTATTTCTCAATCATACAATTATTATGTTATACACTACAACATACATGAAAATTATCCTAAATTATATTATCATTTATTTCTAAATGCATAAGTATTTTTAGGAGATTGAGCATTATTTTAGACAAATATTTTGAGCAAAATATGTTATAATTGTTGGAAAGATGACATCGCATAATAACCTTTGGCATGAGTCTAAGAGGCATCGATCGTCCCCCTAACCAATTAACTTGGTACACAAAGATAAGGAAATGCAAGAAAAACTTGAAGCCAATAGGGTTGCAACACGTAATTAAGCTTTGTTGGTTAACAATCTTTCATTTGTGAGTTGTGAATCCTAGGTTCTTGGTTTGCCAACATGCACAAAAACTGTCTTCATCGTACAATTCATCATGCGAATCGTGAGGGATTAGTATGATAATTGTGGTGCTCTAGTTCATTTATAGTATTTTGATTTCGAGTTGCATAACCTTCTAGCATCTTGCTAGTCTTTTTATTAATAATACTATTGCATCTCTAGTTGGGGGTGATAGCAATACAAAAGCTTCTGGCTAGTTTTCATTTTGCTTTTCAAAAAACACTTGTCGACTAATATTGCCGACTGTACGTCCGTTGGACACATGTATGTTTGTTTGCAATGAAAATAATTTTAAAATAGTCTAAAATCTGAATTTCAAATCTAAACTTAATTTAAGTATTTGAGGTTTTATCCATCTTAATTTTACTCTGAATTTAAAGAGAAAGAGTTAAAAGTCTTAAATTAAATTAAAATGGAACTTCTCATGTTTTGACTGTTCCTCCATTACTAATAATATAATTGTTTTTTTATAAATATAATGGGCCAACATATTTTAATTAACATGTCTTTTCATGCATGTATTCTAATGATATATATACAATATTATTAATTAATTTCATAAATTGATTCATTTGTTTTAAATTTGTGATTCGTTATTTATATTCAAAAGCTAATGAATCAATGATTAACTTTATCCGGATTTGATCATTCAATATTTATATATTCAAAATTTTGTGAATCAATAGGTTAAAAAAATGAATCACAATATTTCTTACACTTCTCAAGATATATTTACCTTTTCATTTGATTTTATATATTTACCACCTCAAGTCACCAATTACTTGTATCACATTTTGATCAGATGAAAACATTGTTTTGTTAATAGACTTTCCGAACAAGTTTAATTTAAGATTACATTTGGACATTGGCAAAAAGGCTTGTCGATAAATAAAGTGTGAAAAGTCAAAGTGACATAACAATGTTGTTTTCTATAATGATATGTATTAAGCTACATGTGTGACATGCTTCAATGTGAATTATCGCTTATAAACAATTACTTAAGTAACCAAGACGATTTGATTCTTATTTTTACTCAGCATTTATAATATTTTGCCAGTTAAAAGTATGAAACAGATAACTATACTGAATTAAACTAAGATCAAGGAACAATAAGAATCAAATATAAAATCAATAGAAACACAAGACAACTGAAGAGATGCAACTATTTTTTATTGATCAACACTCAACAAGTGATACTTTAATTGAGCACACCTTGAAGCACACTCAGGGGTGGCTTTTAGGGTGTGCGAGAGGCTCGACCACACAGGGCCCCCAATTTCGTGGGGCCTCACGTTTGTAGACATATATAAGTTGTCATCGGTATGTTAAACTGAATTCATGTCAAATTCAATTTGATTCGTAAATATTTATTTTAATTTATCACTAATCAGTTTTTTTGTTATTCACAAACTCGACTTTACCTATTAAAATCGAGTCTCAAAATGACCAATTTACTATTTAAAAATACTTAATGGACTACATTGTAATCACAAGCACGGGGTCTCTAGAATTCATGAGACGACCCTGAGCACACTTGTATGAGAGTGTGTGCTTCATGATTGTTTTTCTGTCTTCATCCTCGGATATTTCTTCCACCTCAAAATATTATGATATTCAGCTTAGAAAAAAATATGAAGCTTTCGAAGAGTACAATAAACCTAAATGAAAGTGGATATATACGAAATCTGATTTTTAAATATCTTTTTCATGATGATGAAATGAAGCTATCGTAAAATTTTTAAGGTATTCATCATGAGTAGGGTGTAATCAAACTTAAGTTTCTGAATTTTTTAGAGATGTTCTTAAGTTTGATTTTTGAAATCTTTTATTGGATTGGAGTTAGAGGATACACACACACACACAGAGATATATATATATATATCTCTGTGTGTGTGTGTGTGTGTGTGTTTGTATGTATGTGTGTCTTTGGTTGGGCTCTGGTAAAAATCTCTCAATTCTATGAAAACATTATAACTACTTTAAAATTTTGTGCATTTAATGTATAAAGTTATGCATTTGATGCTAAAATTTATACATGTGATAAATTTATGCATTTCATGTAAAATTTTACACATCTCAAGATAAATTTGTCCACTTTATGTATGAATTTTTGCATTTGACAAAATTATGCATTTAATGTTTAAATTTGTGCATTCATCGTTTAATTTAATGAATTTAAATTTTAAAGCTAATTTTAGTATTAGATTACAATATTTAATTAATATTGAAGACCAATAATGGTTTTAACTTATAAATTTAATTATATTTGTTCATTCTTATGCACTTTTTAGTGATTCTCACATAATTGAGACCGGAACCTTATCTTATAGATTCAATAGAAAACTTTGGAAAACCACAATTCATTGTTAGGAAAAGTATAATGTATCACGTGGAGAGTATTGTGAATCACAAGAAAGGATTGTGAATCGCGATCACTTGATATATTACGCGGTCGGTCGGATTCGAATCATAATGCATCGCAAAACAAAGCATAGTGAATCATGATAACTTGATGCATCACAATTGGTCCGAGTCGGGTCAGTCAGACAGTCCAATGCATTATCATATTTATGTTTCTACATAAAAATAAAATAGTAAATTATTAGCTGAGAATCATACCCAAAATCTGTAATTTTTATAGAGATTTGTTACGAATATCCAAAATTTGATTATCTGCAAAATTATTTATTTATTTATATATATATATATATATATATATATATATATATATATAGAATTGGGTTCAAATGAGTACCACTAGTTTTGCGGAGTACCGGAGGTACCTTGCTTAAAACCATTTTTTTTGAAATTTTTTTTTATAATCATGTTTAAATTAATAATATAAGACTACTTGCAAAAAATCACACCTAAACACACACTATAACTATGTGAAACGTGCAAGTTCACATGAACTGCACTGTTGTGAATGTATGTTCACATTTAAGCATGTTCACATGAATTTTTTCACGTTCACATGACTTTTAAGAGGCTAGAAAGTGTGAATGTGTGTAATTCTTTTACGAATAGGCTTATATTATTTGTATCTAAATTAATATGAAAAAAAAAATTAAAAAAAAACTTTTTTTCGAAGCATGTTCACATCTAAAACCCGTGTGTTCACAGGTACTCACGGTACTCTGCATTTTTTAGGTACTCACACGAACCATATTATATATATATATATATATATATATATATATATATATATATATATATATATATATATATATATAATATGGTTCGAGAGAGTACCACCCATTATGCAGCGCACCAGAAGGTACCACCTTTAAAAAAACTTTTTTTAAATTTTTTTTTCATAAACATGTTTTAATTAACATTATGAAGATCATATGTAAATTTTACATACATTCACATCTCCTAGCTCCTAAAAAATGATGTGAACACACACTTACATAATTTTGAATACATGTGAACGTGCATTTTATGTGATGCGTGTTTTTATGCACTTAGAGTGTTCGGATTTGCGTGAAATTTACATATGATCAGTGTAATGTTAATTAAAACATGTTCATGAAAAAAAATTCAAAAAAATTACTTTTAAAGGTGGTATCTTCTAGTGCACTGCATAATGGGTGGTACTCATTTGAACCTAAATCTATATATATATATATATATATATATATATATATATATATATATATATATATATATATATATATATATATATATATATATATATATATATATATATATATATATATATATATATCGTGATGCACTTAAAAGAAAACACATAGGGGTATTTTCAACATATAATAATATTTTTCAAAAATTTAAAATTTTATCAAAATATATCCACATTTGAAATTTTCATGATGGATACATGATTTTAAATTTAAAAAACCATCTACGTCATGCATTAAAAAACATTCATATGCATTAACAAAATGCCATAAAAAATCTATTGATGATAAATTGTCTTCAATCCAAAAATACATGTTCATCACTAATCTTTTGACGAAATTGACGATACGCTAGAAACTCTATGCACATCATTTATCTTCAAGTTCATTATTCATTTCCGTGTTCATGATGAGATCTCCGATGCATCATAATACAAAAAAAAAAAAATACAAAAATGACGATATAGCAGAAACTTTTGCCGAAAATATTCATCTTTTGATGAAAATTCTTCGATGTATCAAAATTTTCATTTTTATCGTGAGTTTTATCATGAGACCTTTGTATTTTATCATGAGATTTTCGATATATACCAGAAACTTTGTGTTCATCATTCATCTTCGTGTTCATCTTTAGATCTTCAATGGGAGGTGTAAATATTCATGTTCATCATTCTTTTTCGTGTTCATCATTCATCTTCGATTACGATGCAAAAAGATATTTTGACAATACCATGGTTGTGGCCGGCGGTGCAAGGCCGGAGGTTGACGACATGGTGGTCTAGAGGCCGGGTGGTGATATGGTGATGGTCATCTTTCTTTGCTAAAGAAAAAGAGAAAGGGAGAGGGAGAGGGAGGAATGAAATAATGAATTTTAGAATTTTGAATTATGGTATATATGATGATATGGATAGATATTTGATTGATGTTTCTAAAATCAGGTTAATTTTTAATATATTTTTCAAAATAATATTTAATATAGTATTTCAATAATAACATTAATGAAACTTCTGATGCATTTAGGTCTCGTGATGCATAATGATTTTCTTAGATTTTTCGATGCATAAAGGTTTTCCATTAAATCTCTGTCTCTTTCTCTCTCTTTTCGTACACATCCGACGTACCATATGCAGCATACGCTCTTCAAATTCTTGATTTGTGATTCATTTCATTTGCTTTGGGGTCTTAATATTTTACTTTTTTGGATGGTGACTTGATACACAATATATGTACATGTAGTATTAATCAATGTGTATGAATGAATATAGGCATGGATGGATGGCCACTCTTTTTTTTTTGTGGATAAGATTTATTACGTTCATGAAGAGAACACGAGGGTGTGATTCTTTAGGACCACATACATTTCAATGCAACGAGTTAAATGATGGAGTTAATGTGATCACTTCAGGACCCACATTTATTGTTTTTCTTTAAATAATGTCTAACGCGTTTTGGCTTCTTAGTTTTTGTTTTTTTGAACGGCAAATTAACCTACTCTTACTTCTAAATTACCCCTTTGCCTCAAATTGGGACTTCAGAACTTACTTCCACCACCTAAATTCCAACTTGCCTCCGACGGGAGTCGAACCCGTAGCATGTCACCTCTCCTACCAAATTGGCTAAACTCCATTAGCCCTAGTAAAATTAAATTTTACTATTTATTTTTTTTTCATTATAAATTAATAATTTCTTTCAAGAAAACTATGATATGTTCTAAAATTTACTTCAAGACTAAATTACGTAATTGGTCCATGTGGTTATGGACATATTTCAGCTTCACTGTTAACTTTGATAAATTATACTAACAGTTCTTACTTTTAAAATTTTATCATATTTTTAGTTCCTAAGAATCTAAACTTTTCACTAATACCGATTTTATTATTTTGAATTGGTTTCATGTTTGGTTATTTAACAATTAATTTTAGTTTTTGGTTTATAATTGATTGTTGTTTGCATTTTTATTATTACTTAACTAATAATGATATCATTATTAATTTCTATAAATACTTTTTTTGAACAGCAGATGATAGTGGTTAGTTATTAGCACAAATGTTAGACATGCATCTTGAAGGTGAGGACCAATCGTCACACCTCCACCTAAGGAAAAACGTCATTGACAATGTTCGAACTCGAGACCTCAACCAAGGGGAAGTCTTTCCACATTTGGTGGTGGCCACTTGATCTATGTCAAGTGATTAATTTCTATAAATATTTAATTATAATTTATTTATGTATATATAAATAAGTTGCTATATGATTATTGTTGTTTATATATATATATATATATAGATGGGATCATTGCAGAACCTAAATTTAGTGTAGAACTAACCAATATCGTCCATAGATTAGAATAATCTAATGGTCTTGATTAAAAGAGTTAAGTTTGGAATTAGTGAAAAAAAGATTGATAATAGTGATATTTTATTTCTTGAATGGGTAAAAAAGGAAAAGATTGGAAATAGCAAAAAGATTGACATTAGCAAAATAAATATCTTTTTTCTTTAAATTAAAATAACATTAATATTATTAATTTTTAAATCAAAAAAATTATACCATAAAAACGAGAATTTTATACTCTTTAAAACGAGACCGGTCATGATATATTTTTTTCGAAAAAATTTTACGTGTTTATTTTTCGTAAAAAAAAATTACCCAGACCACGATGCAATATATCATGGTGAGATAATGAGATCATTCGATATCGAATGAACACTTTGATATCGTATATTTAACGTCAATGCAACACTGCATATACGCTCATTATTAACAGAGCTAAAATAATAGTCACAATTAGTAGTTAAAGTTGGTGGATTTAACGAGAACGGTTATGATATATATTTTTTATTTTTCGTAAAAAAAATTTTGCTCAGACCACGATGCAATATATCATGGTGAGATCATGAGATCATTCGATATCGAATGAACACTTTGATATCGTATATTTAACGTCAATGCAACATTGCATATACGTTCATTACTAACAGAACCAAAATAATAGTCACAATTAGTAGTCAAAGTTGGTGGATTTAACGAGAACGGTTATGATATATATTTTTTTATTTTTCGTAAAAAAAATTTTACCCAGACCACGATGCAATATATCATGGTGGGATCATGAGATCATTCGATATCGAATGAACACTTTGATACCGTATATTTAACGTCGATGCAACACTGCATATACGACTATACGTTCATTATTAACAGAGATAATTAGTAGTTAAAGTTGGTGGATTTAACGAGAACGGTCATGAATATATTTTTTTGAAAAAAAATTTACGTGTTTATTTTTCGTAAATTTTTTTTTACCCATACGACCATTCGATGTCGAATGAACACTTTAATATCGTATATTTAACGTCGATGCAACACTGCATGTCCGTTATATATTAAAAGAGTAAAAAAAAGTCAAAGTGGACAGTCAAACTTGGTAGGTTGCTATTAATTCAATGTTAATTGTATAATTACCATCTTATCCCTAGTGTTATATTATAATCTAATGGTTTAGATTGGTTCTATGGTTCTGCACTAAATTAAGGTTCTGCAATGATCCCAACCCTATATATATATATATATATATATATATATATATATATGTGTGTGTGTGTGTGTGTGTGTGTGTGTGTGTGTGTGTGTGTGTGTGTGTGTAATTTATTTTCATTGTTACTTGTCTTATGAATATATGACGATATTTGTGCGAAGTTTGATTTTAAAAAAGCTTCTGATGCGTTAATACGATTAAAGTTTATGTTTTTTTTTGAAAAACTCCAGATATTCCCGATAGAAAGATTATTAGAAATACAATAATTTTACTAAAATTATTTCACATATAGTGGTGTACAATGTAAGATAGTCATTTATATTAACAAAATCAATGAAATACGAATAGTTGATTTATGAAAATCATAAAAGAATGTACCTATCTATATATTTAAAATGTTAAAAATAACATCTTATAAAATTAAAATCAATGAAATAAGAACAGTTGGTTTTTTTTAATTTTACAAGTATAAAAATCTTAAGAACTTTTTAAATTATTCTAAAAGTTTTTCTTAATTTTAAGTGAGATTTTAATATGTTCCAAACGTCATAAAATAGTTTTTTGATTTTTAATGTTTGTCTAACTTCTATTAATTATCTAATTTCTTGGCTTACATTGAATATATATACTACTAGTAAACTTTTATATAATTTTCAGTTGGTTTGTAAAAAATTATAATCTTTTTGTAAGATTTTTATTGGTTATAAGTATTATCTTGTCATATATAAATTGACATGAGGTAATGTAACTTTCAAAATTAGAGACAAACTTAAAATTTACCCAAAATCACATGAACCATTTATGTTCTAAAATTTTGTCTATATAAACTAAATTTTTTATAGACGTGAGGTAATGTTTTTTTAAAAATTTTTTGAGTAAATTAACAAAATGGTTTATGTGGTTTGCACTAGATTTTGAATACGATCTCTAAGCTTACAAATTTTCATAAATGATCATTGTTTTCATTATTTATTTACAGATTTGGTCCATCTACCTTTAACTTTAACCCTTATTCTATTAATTTTTCTAAAATGACCAATTTCTCATATTCAGACTTATAATTTTGGTCTCATAATACTACATATATTATATTAACATTATAAACTTATTTTCATTTTAATTCTCTATCTTTAGAAACTCACTTTGTCTTAAGACCTAGGTACACTCTCCTAGAGTCATAAGACCTCCTTTTGAGTCTCAAACTAAAATTCTTGATTCTTCTTTTATCATAAGATTGCAAGAGTAGGGAAAATCGAAGCTCTTGTGTGTAAGTCGAAGTTCTCCACTTACGATAGACTATTCTAGATTCTTCTCCACTTCTCTTGCGATCTCGCCACTATTACCATCTCTCATCATCTTGTTTTTGTTTTTGTAGTTTAGTTTACGTTTCTCTAGATTTTTTTCCACTTCTCATATGAGCGTATACTTGAAAAAGCTTTATAACCAGATCATGGCATGAATATGATGAATAGACTATTATGGTAGTGGTGATGATTTCTTCAAAAACATGACAAACACGAGGAATTATCAAATAAATATAAATATTATGTTTTAATTATATATAACCATTAAAAGTATAACGGTTATTATCGAGAAAATCATTGAGCCTTCATAAAATTTTCAATTTAACCATTAAATTTTTTTTTTTAAATTAAACAAAATATTGATATTTTAATTTTTTTTATTAGTTTAACCCTTAAACTTATATTTGTTTGGTTTGATCATTCATTTTTTTACCGACAACTGATTTGACCGATTAAATTAGTCTTAAAGTGGAATAAAAAAGGGAAAATTATGCAAAAAAAACATTAAAGTATAAAAAATTTTGATTAAGTCTCCCTTTCATTTTTTTCATGGTTAGTGTCTAAACCAATAAAAACTCATAGAATCAGTCCAAAGGTAACTTGCAACCTGCTACGCAGGTTACCGTGCTTAATCTACTTTGTAAAAAACCATCAAATTATAATTTTTTTTGGATTAAGTCCCCTTCATTTTATTATTATCATAATAATAAAATATTATCATCATAAATTATTATTATTATTATTATTATTATAAATTATTATTATCAATATTGAAAATTTTTAGTTACATTAAAATTATTTATTTGCGATTTTAAATTTTTTGTATGATTTAAAATTACTTTTTATATTTACTTTGGAATAGTTTACTTTTATATTGTGATTATTTATTAATAATTATATATCATATCATTGATTATTTAGTATTATTATATAACTCTTTTGAGTTTTTAATTTTCGATAAAAGAAGATGAACTATTCTGATTTTTTTCTATCGGTTCCAATTCGATTTTAAATTTTTTGAACCAAAAAACTTCGATTAACTTTTAATTATTTCGAATGCATAAATGTATAATTCATTCTGATTTTTAAATTCTCGAGTGTATAAAACTACAACTTGTTTCATTTATACAAACGAAAAATGGTACAATTAATTATTTACGATCCAGAAAAACGACAAACCTTTAACTAAAATAGCTATAGCTATTCCGATTTTTATTATTTCCGATAAGAAAAATGACGAACCCATCCACTTTTAAGTTGTGATCGTAAATAAATAATGTAGATTTTTTTGTTTGGAAAACAAAATGTAAATCGTAATTTTTTAATATTTCCAAACAAAAAATACTATGACCGATAAATTTTTAATTTTTTCGAACGCGACATGCTATAACTATATATTTAATATTGAAAAATTAAAGCAGAAAGCATCGTCATTATTAAAAGTTTGAAATAAATAAAAAACATAATTGCTCGTTTTATTTTATTGAAAAATTGAAAGTCAAAAAGTTTCATATCATAATTATAAATATACAATGATGTATCATATAATAGTAATATAAACATAAATAAATATCCAAAGTAAATTAAAAAAAAATTAAATCTTAAGAAAAAAATAAAATCGTAAATAATTTTTATTATAATTGGGGGACTTAATCGAAAAAGTTTTATACTTTGATGGTTTTTACAAAATAGGTTTAACCATGTTAACCTATTGTAGCAGGTTAAAGAGCGAATTTAAAAGTTTAAGCAGTTTGGAGACTTAATAGAAAAAAAAATGAACCGGGGACTTAATCGAAAATTTTTATACTTTGATGTTTTTTGCATAATTTTCCCACTAAAAATATATTATCAAAATTTAAAACAAGTTTAAGATTATGAAACAACTCAAAAAAACCCTTCTCTTAGCCATCACCCAACAAAATTGTGTATGTCATTAACACACAAGACACAACACAAACACAATTGTGTTTTTAAGTTTTCTTTTATCAAACTCATTGCCAAATGCCAAGCATTGTTTCTCACTCCATTAGGGATAACCAAAAAATTGTTTTATCCGGATCAGACCGTTTTATTTTTTGGACCGGTTTTCGGTTCCTATAATTTGATTTTTGGTTTCACCGGGTTTGGTTTGGTCTGATTTTCTATTTTTTCTTTGTAAAAGTCTAAAAAAACCGACAACAATCATTTTATTTTCAGGTTCGTTCTCGATCCTTAATTTTGGGCATTTTTACGTTTTTTGATTTTTTGGGGTCCGGACCGATTCCGAAACCAATATTTTCTCTGTAATCAATTTTAATTGTGGCTCCATGGATCTCAGTAATCAATTTATTTGCTCGCTCTCCCTCTAACTTTATGTTCAATCAATTTCTTTTCTCGATCCTTTTGATTCATGTTTTGATATGTTGTAATTGCTTTTAAATGGTGCTTAATCTCCTACAACTGATTTCAAATGGTATTTGATTTGTAACGATCAATTTCAAGAATTTCTGGTTTTACAATTTGTAACTGGATCACTGTGTTCATTCTAGTTACGACAATTATATTGATTAAAGATCATTTTGCTAAAAGTGCATGAATCTAATCTATATAGTATGATCATTTGTAATTCACTGATGTTGATTAGGGTTGGTTGACATCTAACATGTTATGGACGCATTTCACTTGCAAATACAGTGTCTATCTTTCCCATGGTCTTTTTTAAAATTTCAAAACTCGAAAAATGTTATGATATATAAACCGGCTTTATAAAATTAAAAGTAATCTTTTGAATATAAGTTAGTGTAATATTTTAGAATACAAAATTAGAAAATTGAAAAAAATATCAACTAATCGTATCTTTATACTCTTATGTTTGCTTACTTCGTACATAAATAATCTTTGGGTCCATTTTAAATGTACAACCTCCTATATTCTAATGAGGGGTGAGCATTGTACTGATACCGTATCGAACCGGTACTGAATTGATAATCTCGTAAACTGAAACTAAAGAAAAACCAAAATCGAATCTCGTACCGAACACATAAGTCAGTATTTGTTCGATATCGATATGGCTCGGAAAAATGATATATTTGTTCACCCTAATACTGGTACCGAATCAAAAGTCTCGAAAACCAAGATAAAAAAAAACCAAAATTAGATCTCATACCGAATACATAAATCGATATGTATCCAGTACCGATACAGTTCAAAAAAAATAACACATTTACTCACCCCTAATTCTAGTCATACATACGTACACCTCCTTTGTTAATGAATACATATGATATTAAGTTATACATTACAAAACATATTATTAGTGTAAATAATGAGTAACATAGTGTATATATTTGGTAGAAGTTAACGTTGAAGGTGTATATATAACACAATCCTGGTTATTATTATTTTTTGATTTTTTTAAATACTTAAAATGCAACCAAATTTTTTATTTAATTATTGTAATTTAAAAGAAAGAAAATAGAGCATGTATTAAAATATTTCTATATTGACATGTGTGTATTTGAAATTAAAACTTCGAAAGAGACTTTGTTTTCAACCTAACGCACATTTGCTGGACCCAACGACTATTATTCTTTTTATATATTATTATTATATAATCTTATAGGCATGTGCAGATTAGGGTATTCCGTGCTATCTTTTTAGTTGCACGAAAAGTCAATATAGTTTCCTTATGCATTAATTTGAATGGTCCTATAACTATGTATATATATTGGTTTTTTCTTAATTTCGTTTAAAACGTTTCTAAATTTTTTTTGTTTTAGCCATAAAATCAAAGATTAAAAAAAAAAGATTTAATGTATGATGTATGTTCAATACATCATTTATTTTATGCATACTTTCTGAAATGTATTAATATGACTCCATCTCACAAAAATAAATCCGTCACTAATATATCTTTTTCCTTTTAGTTTCTTGATATTATAAGTATTCATTCATTTTTTTCTCCTTCTATTAACTTTTTATGCTTTAGGTTAATTCTTTTACTTTTAAACTTTATTATTTTATTAATTTCTTTCTTTAATTTTTAGTTGGTTACTTATTTGATTATGATTTGATCAAATATAATTAAAACTCAAATTTATCAATTCATGATATTAACTATACATTCTCTCTATATTTTTATATACAAGTTCAATTGCCTCGTTAAAATAGTTTTACCATCGTTTTTTTATTTTAATGTCAGTTTTACATTTTTGGCAATATTTTTTTATAGTTTTGATCAACTTTAAATGTGTTTTAAAATACAATTACTTCAATTCATATTAATGAAATACAATGAATTATGTGAGATATTTAAAAAGATTTATTAAATAACAACATAAAATCTAAGTAACATGTTTTTTTGGTTTTTTTTTAAAACAGAATTAGTTAATGAAGATTAATCAGAAAGTAATTGACTTTTACTTGTTATTACTTTTTGTAATTGTTATAAGAATTATATTATTATTACAATAACAACTTGTTTTCATAAATACTACTAATATTATTAAAAATTGGCATACTGTTTTAATTAACGAGCGTCGTCATAAATATTATTATTCCATAGATTTATAATATTTTGTTATATATGTAGAATTATACATTTATAAAAAATATTTTTCGTTTAACTTTAATTTTAAATTGTGAAATAGCATGAAAACCATGAGCTCGACATTTAAATTGTTTATTCGATCAACATACGAATTGAAATTGTCTTTCCAGAAAAACATAAAAACACAACTTGCATAAATGTTGTATCTATTAATCTAACATATATTTTATTTATTAAAAAATAGTAAAATAAATAAATCCTAACATATGGTTCATTTATGAATTTTATTCTTGGAATAATTTTTCTTAAACAAACAATTTCTAAAACAAAAATGTATTGGTTTAAAATTTCGATTAATACATGTATTTTTTATATATTCTTCGTTAGATATTAATGTTATTGGGTCTTAAGTATTCAATGTCAATCAATATAGTGGTTTTTGGATTTTCAATTTCTATTTCATCAGAGACACACACACATACTCAAACACACACACACACACACACACACATATAGAGGGAGGTTCAATGGAAAACCACTATGCACCTGAAACTTGTGAAAACCGCACTGCATCACTACAAATGCATCAAATTCTCCGCGTGATGCATCAAAATCCCGTGTGATGCATCAAAATCCCGCGTGATGCATCAAATTTCTCGCATGATGCATCAAAATCTCGCGTGATGCATCACTTTATTTACGATCATGCCACCACGTTTTTCATTAAATGCACCAAATCGGACGGTTTGCGTAGGTTTCCATGGTTTTCACGTGCATAGTGGTTTTCCATTGAACCCACCCCTATATATATATAAGGTAATATTAGTATATAAATATGTAACCAAGTTTAACATATGTTATCAAAATTTATAAGGAAAAAAAAAGGAAGAAGAATAGTTATTGCTAAAATGAAAGTTTATCAAGAAAGGTAATAATTTGACGATAAAAGTATCGTGAAAACTTTTAGGTCAAGAAAGTATTATAAAATTTTGTTTAAGTCAAAAAGGATAGTCAAATGTACGTTGTTTTTGTCAAAAAAGAGTTCATAAAATTATAACTTTACATTCTAAATTGGTAATAAATAAGTTTTTTGTCAAATTTATATTTTATGTCACCTTTTTTGCCTAAAAATTTTCACATTATCTTTATTCTCAAAATTCGAATTTTATGTTACATTTTTTTTTTTTTACTATTTGTCTATAAATTTGAGTATAAAAATCAACCAAATAAAAGATTTAATAAACATATAAATTCCAGAAAGAGTACGTATTTTGTATCATGAATTAATAAGTTTTAGGTTTTACATTTCATTAAATCATAATCAATTAATTAACTATCTATAATTAAGCAACAAATAATAAAATAATGTCTAAAATGAAAGAATTAAACATAAATACAAAAAGCTAACAGAATGACGAAAAAGAGAATAAGTATAATATTAATGGATAAAAAATGAAAGGGCATGTTTGATAAGTCTTAAAATTTTAATGCAAGGAAAGACCATTTATGAAAGAAAACAATCTAACGGTAACAATACAAATAGTTCATGTGTTTAATTATATATCTAAATCATTCAATATTAGACACACAACTTAGATGTTTTCTTTTTTATTTCGTTTATTTTGATCTATCAAATGTAATCATCAAAATTAGGTTGATCTATAAACACGTAAATTAGAGATATGAATCGTTATTCAAACAAAATTATTAAATAATTATCATATGGGTTGGACATAATTCTCTCTACTAATCTTTTCTTTGATTTTGTTACATATAATCATTGATGGATCTAGGTTCAACAGTTTAGGGGTGATTTTTTTTTACCGATTTCATGATACCAAACCGGTGTTGAGTTAGGACTATCGTTTCGGTATTCGGTTCTTGATTTAGCATAATTTGATATTCGGTACTACCCGTACGTACTAAGAAAATTCTTCAAAACTGTACCATAGTTGAACTGTTTATCTGTTTAATTGTAACTTTTGATTTTTGTATTCTTAATTAGATAAAGTTCTATATTTTAGTAACTATATATTCAACAAAAAGTTAAACAATCGCAGATTAAACATCATCACATTTTGTTCATCTTCAAAAAAAACCTTCAAACACTAATAAAGTAATCATGACATCATCTTTACCAAATAATATAAAAGAAAGTCAAATAAGTTTTATTGTTTCATAGCTAATTTTATATTTCTAATGTTCGAACGTATTGATTTATTCATCTTCTATGGGGACATATTATTAATCACATATTATAATACTTATAACATAACTTTGATTTTTGTTCTGCTTAAAAAAAAAAAAAAAAAAACTTCGATTTTTGTATTATCCTTCACATATTAAAAAAGTAGCACTTACGTTTAAGTCAAATGACAAATATAAATATCTCCTATGACGGTGAGTAGACTCTGGGATTTTCTAGCCCAACAAGTCTTTTCATTTTGTTTAACAAATGTTTTCTTCTCTTCTTCATGATTTGTTTAATATATGCGTCAGTATACCCTATTTCTTCAACTAGAATCTTTCATAAAATTGATTTTCT
The DNA here is from genome assembly GCA_020465985.1 of Centrapalus pauciflorus. Lineage (NCBI taxonomy): Eukaryota > Viridiplantae > Streptophyta > Magnoliopsida > Asterales > Asteraceae > Centrapalus > Centrapalus pauciflorus. The sequence continues at coordinate 608,433 of JAANYP010006088.1, forward strand.
GAGATTCTTTTGAACTTTAATGTTAACTTTATTTCATGGTTTTGATATTAATTTTGTTTATTCATTTTAATATTAAATTTATTTGTTGGTTTTAATATTATATTTGTTTATTAGGTTTGTTATTAACTTTGTGTGATAATTGGTAAAGAAACTGGTCGTAACCGATCTAATACCGATATCGAACGGATACTAAAATTCTATAATTGGTTCGGTCATCCGTACTAATGACATACCTTAAAAAATTTGGTACCATCTGTTTTGGTGCCGGCACAGGACCGATCCTACCCCTACGACAGTCACTCGTTGCATATTTTATCGTGATCCTGATCAAAAAATTCAGTTTATTAGATAGGCCGGGTTAGATGAACAAATTGATGTGTTCAATTTAAAATAGCACAAATGATCCTAGACGGGTAATTGTAATTGGATTTATAATACCACAATTTTTTGGAACCGATCAGTTCCAACTATATTAGTAATTGAATTTGAAATAATTGAAGGATTTGAAGGGTTAAGGTAAGGTATAGGTTTAGTTAATGATATATGTGCATACGAATCAAATTTTAATCGATCCGGTTTTTGGCATTTACAAAACAATTTGTTCTAGTTTTGGGTCCATATCAGTCTAATTGAATCTGGATAAACTACAATGGATTAATTTTTAATTCATTTTTTAAATTAATAAATGAGGTACTCAAATCATATATTTGTCGAATGTTGCATTATATATTTAGTATTATTAATTAGCCATGAAGAAAGAACGAAAGAGTTTAGACCATTATTCGTATTTTCAAGATTATAAAAGTTAAAAGATACTAAATTATTGAATGAGAAAGTTTGGAATAAAGTGTGATAAACCAAATATACATCTCTTATCTTTTTATACTAACCAAGGGTGTCAAAAACATAATTATTTTACAAAACAATTTCAAAAAAAAGTCCAACAATTATATTCGCAACAACTCGATTTCCAGATAAAACTGGTTTAAAAACTGGATTTTATCGGTTAAAAAATAAATGTATACCCTACAAAAATGTAGTTATACTATCCGTTTATAAAATTCCGATCTGGATCATTTTCAAACCGATTATTGAAAATTTCGGATGATTTTGCAAAAAAAATAGATATTCAAAATTTGTGTGCACCTCTATTTAATGAGTTATTTGGGATTTTTAGGATAAAAAGGAATTGAGTTGAAATTTTGGGTATAAGGTCGTGGGGTGTACTCAAGCTGATGGCCTATCGGCTTTGTTACATCGGATGTCCACCACTAGGAACACCACCTCACATTAGCGGCCCAGCGAAATGGTCCCTGGCTCGGTCTCGCCACCCCCAATAGCTACTCTTTTTTTCCGCAATGGTATTTATTATTTATAAATGAATTTATTTTATATAAATACTATAAGAGATGGAAAGATTCAAAAGATGACTATATCCATGAAAGGATAGAGTATAAAAAGCTGATGTGACGCTGAGTTGTCTAGAATTATAAAAAATAGGGTTTTTTAATCTATTGGACTAAATGGTTAATGTTTTTTTGTGACCAATATTGCTTATTGTTATATTAAGATAAAATAATTATATATGTATACTATAAGTTTATGTGTTTAATTTTATATTAGAAGTTGCATACTCAAGAAATTTGTCAATTATTGAAGATCACAAGTTGCACACTTAAAAAAGCATAGGCTGCACAAACAAAATTCTAAAAATTTACATTATTTAACGTAATTATTGACCGTTTGTGCTACCTTTTTAACACCTTCGTCCGCACTTGCATATAGTTCTCATCATTGTGTTCTTGGGTTGATTTGTAGACAATCATAATAAATAAAGATAGAACATAAGTGATAAGATGTAGAGTCCCAATTAACATTTTCATTTAGAATTTAAACTGTTTTAAAAGATGCTAACTATTAATTACTAACATTACTGGTTCAAAAAAAGATATATTCATTTTAACCGCATGCTGCAGTAAATGTCTAAAACTACAATTTATGTAATACTAAATAAAAAATTGTATGTGTAAATTAATAACATATATTTTTAATTTTCATGATGATGGCAATGGACATAAAACTCATTCTTTATATTTATTTTTTCTTTACAAAGCAATCTTTTATTTTTAATTCTTATATTTTTAAAACAATAATACTATTGGATCACACAAGCATGTGTATATTTTTTAAATAACCGTTATATGTATTATGTATATTTATTATAACTTATTTTTTATGCATGTTTATATCATATAAAAAGTCTTAATACATACATTTATGCCAACTAGAAATGTATCATCGTCATTCCTTGTTAATAAATATACAATTCATAAGGTCTTGTTTGACTCACGGATGAATTTGAAGGAATCAAAATATATTTATATTGTGTTTGAACTCTTGGATTACAAAAACCATGAATGACATTTTGTTTACATTCTATCAAAGAAATTTATCACTTATAACTATTTGTAATGCAATTAAGATTTCTAAAATTACACAACTCATACCTTTTGTCAATCTTAAACATCAATTCATAGTTCAACCTACAAACATAATATATACTATAATTTAATTTTAATTAATTCAAATTCCATTTCGTAAGACAAACAAACCTTGAATTTTGTGTTTAATAAATTTTTATTTATAAGATATATATTTTACACAAATATATATTATAAAAATGTAATAGAATATAATGATAGAATATGGTTCGTGTGAGTACCTAAAAAATGCAGGGTACCGTGAGTACCTGTAAACACACGGGTTTCAGATGTGAACTTGCTCCGAGAAAAAGTTTTTTTTTTTTTGAATTTTTTTTCATATTCATTTAGATACAAATAATATAATGCTATTCGCAAAAAATTATATACATTTACACTTTCTATCATCTTAAAAATCATGTGAACGTGAAAAAATTCATGTGAACATGTTTAGTTGTGAACACACGTTCACAACAGTATAGTTCATGTGAACACACATGTTTCACATAGGTCTAGTGTGTGTGTTTATGTGTGATTTTTTGCAAGTTGTCTTGTATTATTAATTTAAACATGAAAAAATTTCAAAAAAAATGATTTTAAGCGTGGTACCTCCGGTACTCCGCAAAACTAGTGGTACTCATTTGAACCCAAATCTATAATGATAACTATATATTTTCGAACCGCTTAATCGATAAAATAAATGAAAGTGTTAAAAATTAATAATGATAACCGCTTAATCGATAAAATAAATGAAAGTGTTAAAAAATTAATAATGATAACCGCTTAATCGGTTAAATAAATGAAAGTGTTAAAAAATTAATAATGATAACCATGATTATGTTTTATTAACATAATATTAAAAAAAACATGAATATGCTCAAGATAGAATATAATTGAATGACCTCTTTAGATTTTTTACTTATAATTACAAATACTTTAATTTTAAAACTTTATGAATAGTACCACACAGCTTTATCTAAACATGTCCAGGGCCGACAAGGTGTCAAGTTTTTGTTTTTTGTTTTATCATTTTATATAAATTTTTTCTATAACTTCTTATAGCATCAAATCTTGTAAAATTATTGAAACATCGTATCTACGGTCTCCAAATTTCGGGGAGACTATAACGGGAGGCTAAAACGAATTCTTTAGTATGTTGCAAGTGACTTCCAAAAAGTATTACGCTTAATGGTCCATGTTTGTTCAACCCGTTTGATCAGTGGCTCCTGAAAACAGAACGAACTCGTTAGTGAGCTTGCAAGGGAGTGTCCCTGTAAAACCACTCCGATGCTTAAGTAAGTATGAGAAAATGATAGGAGATATGGATATTGAAAGAGATGTGCTTAACCTGGTCTACACATGAATTTATATTGAGAGACTCTTTACCACTTCAATGGAATGGATAAGGTAACAGAATGAACAATGTAATAGAATGAATTATTACAGTTTCTTGTCGTGTTTGTTTATATTGTTGGAATGAAATGAGTTATTACTATTCGTTGTTTGGTAGATAGGAACATTAAAAGGAATGAATAAAATTGAATAAAAAGCTTTCAAATTATTAAAATTTCATTTCATTCCTTGAGGGATCGAAATAAAAACACTTCCCCCTCATAAAAATGAAAATCAAAAGAGGTGAAGGAATCACATTCCTTACGTAATGATTCATTTAATTACCACGAGACAAACAAACAATTTTTTTATTCCATCGTAATGGTTCATTCCATTCCATCTCCTGTTAAGACATAACAAGCACCGCTAAAGACTAAATTCAACGATCCTAGTACCTTTATTGACTGAAATATATTTTTTCTAACAATATCTATATTATTAAATGTTCAACCTTTTAAATATTAATATTGTTTTCTTATTATGACTTATAGTTATTGTAAATTTACGCTATTAATATTTAATTTTTTTTGTAAATTTTCTATTTATTACTAATAATATCTTATATTTTATACTTCTGAATCCTATATATTATTTATTTATAAAAAATAGATAAAGTTTTCAACCCGCAGAGAAAAAAAAAACCTAGTTTGTAATATAAAAGTACTCTAATTTAGATATTTCAGAAAATATAATAATTAATTTAGAACCAAATTGAATAAAAAAATAGTAATGTTGCTGTAAAAAGAAATTGTAACGGCTCTGGTCCCTTTCTCCGAATGAGTATAAACAGACATAAAATCTCGTCCCCTAACATCTCTCTCCCTCCTAATTTGCGGCACTTTGAAGCATTTTTGTCGCCTCATTTGGGATTTTTTTTCTTTTATTATTTAAAGATAATCCTGGGTATTTGATCTATATATTTCCCAGTTTATTTGTATAATTTTTGGGAAATTTCAGTCATTTTTCAAGCAGAAAAAATGGAGAGGGATTTCATGGGTTTTAACTCTGAAGACACTGTCGTCAAGGAAGAAGCTCTTGAAGGATGCAAAGAGTCAGGTTACCCACTCATTTATAACTGTAGCCATTTCTCAGTGGGAAATTGAGATATTGGAACTGTTTTTTTCTATTTCTGCTGCTTAATTCTTGTGGGTTTTCACCTTTTTCATAAAGTTTAAGCATATGAATCCTTGCTGTTGAAATGCTGAAATGAAAGGTTTCTTTTTTTTTTTTACCAAACTAGAAACTACTACTATATCTGTTCTTTTAATTATATAGGAAAAACATTTTTGGTAACTGCTTATGGTAGTTTTTTAGTGATTACGAGGATCAAACACATCTATGATGCATGTTTTATGGACCATTTTTCAGAGAAAGATGTTTAGAATTAAGCTGCTTAAGCTACTGATGGCAGTTTCCTAGATTCTTTTTAGTACTGATTTGGATTGAATTGAATTTGTTCACTTTTAGTCTTTACTAAATTTATTTGTGCCTTTATCAAGTTAGATCTCTGGCTCTCTGCTCTTTCCTCGAGGACGATCCTAGTGCACCGTGACTCAAAACCATATATATTTTAGCACAAAATGTAACCTTGCCGGTTTTGAATGTTTATATTGATGTGTTTTTGTATCTTCTGCAGATGGTTTTGAAGCAGGTGAAGTTCAGGTTCGTAATCATTTATACTATACCTTTTGGCCAATATGATAAGTTAAAGATGATTTCTTTATATAATGCTCATGCTTGAGTTTGTTCTTCGTCAAAGATTTTTGGTTTGGGTAGGTTTCTCATAAGTTTTGTGAGGTTACAGTTTTAAATATTGAATTGGGTATTGATAGTTTCATTAAATAGAAATCCTAAAGTAAATGAACCTTTTACTCGGCCCAAACAAATCAAGATCTCTTGCTATTTGTTGTTGAGACGCTTTGAATCCTAACCTACATAGAAAAAACATCACTTTTAATATGCTATTTTGCACTGATATTTCATACTAATTTCGTGCAACAGAGTGTGCAACTTCACCATGATACTAAGCAAGAAGTTCCCGTTATCATGAGTGGTCCATTTTTTAGGCCCCATTTTGGTTGTGCTCCTGTTAACCAACAGTTACTTGGCGGAGTTCCAATTACTTCTCCGCATCTGGTTTTTCCATCTAGCAGCTCCTCTTTTGCTCGTGCGACTGAACCATGGTACATGCTTTTGTGCTTTTACTGTTTGGTTTTATTTAAATTCCATTATGTTATGTGCACCTGCACATGTGTGTTTTAGTTAGTATTTCTATAACTACTTTTGCATTGGGATCATTAATCAAACTCATGACTAGTTAAGTGATTTTTGCCCAAAAGATGAAACAAAATTTCTTCTCTAATTGAAGGTATAACTCCAAGTCTGCTTCTGCTCCGGCTCAGCTAACCATCTTCTATGGTGGTATGGTGAATGTCTATGATGGTATCTCCCCTGAGAAGGTTTCCTTTCTTTTCCTCTCTTGCTGGTTTAGTTGTAATCTTGGTGAAATTGGAACTTAGATAATCTTATGTGATGTTTTTCACTAATAGTTTGTGACTAATTAAAGTCGTGGAACTTTGATTTAGGTTATAATCTTCATGCTTTACTTCTCTCTTTTTCCAAAAGATCGCATTAGTTATCAATAATTTTTTTCTATTGTAGAAACATATTCTGATTTCATGATGAAACAGAAATCCTAAACCGTTGATGTTGCAAAAGAATTTAATTCAATATATAAGTGTTATTCATTCTGTTAGTGACTCACAAATGGATGGAAAATGGATAAATGAATTTCTTTTGGCACATGCTATGTAGGCTCAAGCTATAATGTTCTTGGCTCGGAATGTGGCAGCAGCTAATGCAACACAGCAAAGGGCACAAGCTCAGGTACCAACACCGTTGACCCCGGCATTAGAGGCAGTCTCGAGCCCAATGTCTGTGTCTTCCTACCCTGATGGACCAGCTATCAAAATTGAAGCAGCTAATACAGTCATGTTGAGTTCATTTGGGCAAGCGATGCAATCAGGTAGTTAGAATTTGGTATACCATGAGAGTTTATGCCTTCTATCCAACTGTAATTAATTTGGAAGCTAAAGTTATACCAATATATCAGTTGACATGATTTTAAAATTAATTTATTGGTTTTTTTCTACCTCAAGATACCCTTAACCATTAACTTTCATAAACCAAAGCGAGTAACATTTCCTGTCCATGTTTGTTGACCCTATAACAAGCATCTTGCCACTTGAATGATTAGTGTTGCGATTTTGATATAAACTTATTGTGTGCAGCCATTCCTCAGGCTCGCAAAGCATCATTGGCCCGATTCCTTGAGAAGCGCAAGGAAAGGTAAGATGCTTTAAGTTACTTTCTATAATATGTGCTGTTTCATGGCTTAATTCCTTACGAGTACTTCTTAGAATACAGAAGATTGTAGAAACTACAACCCGAAAACACACTTTTGACCATTGTCTAAACATTAACGTCATTTTTGTATTTGAAACTTCAAAGAAAATACATTTATATACTTTGAAGGAGAGAAATAGAAAATGAGTCCCATTGACCTGAAAAGGCAATCAAGATTCAATGTTTGTTCAGAGGATTCTGTTGCATGTACACAGGATGATGGCTTCAGCTCCTTACAGCCTCAGCAAGAACCACGACTGGGCTGCCAACAGTGTTGAACACTGTTGTAGTTGAGTAGTTGCAAGCAAGCAAAGGGAATAAGAAACGATGTTATTGCCATTTGATTCTGTCACAATGTTGAAATTTTCATCAAGTCATCAGGCTTTCATTTTAATCTAAACTCATTTTCAGATGTCTTGTAACAATCGTATAGTAATGTTCTCTGTATTGATAAGACAATTTATTATGTTAATTGTGTTCTCTGTAACAATTGTGTTTGCCATTTCTTTCTGTAACAAATAAGACACCATCAATGGTGTGATTAATTGCCTTATAACTGCCATTGGATTTGGATAAGACATTTTACATTTGTTGTTCATTGTTCATCTATGCAGCACTTAAAACAAACCTTTCAATTCTAACTACTTGGAAGTCCAAATCTAAACCAAAAATAAATAATAAATAAAAAACATCTAAGCTTATGTTTATATAGCTGTTGCCGATGACCTTATGTTTCTATTGATCGAGCTTTCTTAGGGTAAATCTGGCCAAATCCAATGCTAAGGTAATTTGGACTTCATTTGGTGAAAACTGTACCTTTTACTTGAAACAATCCTTTCTGCCCCGGAAAAAGACCTACCCTAGAAACAAGAACCATAATCTCAATAATCTTCAAGATGGACTTTGGAAGAGCTTTGGGTGAGTAGCAGCATATATAGAACCATTTGCATCGGTTTTTAAGTGAGAAAGAAGATGCTGCACGTCAGTGCGTAAATTTTCGATGGCTCTTCCACATAAAGCCAACACGTCTGGTCTTGCTTTCGAATTTGGCTGTACAGGGCCTCCCTGACCTTCATAATGCACTATATGATGACTGCAAACAAAGATAATGAGTGCTATGAGCACAAATAGTTCCAGTGTAATTGCATCTTGAAAGAACCAAACTACACTTTTTTAATGCCACAATGATCATGACAGGCAAATAAAATCTTACAGGAAGTCAATAAGGTCGGTTATTTCTGATGCTTCGACAGGAGTTGATGGCTGAGAGTTCCTCCCAAAGACATCCACCATCATGTTTAACAGCAGTTCTAGGGTCTGGAAAATTAGTTTTAAGAATATGAGACACGATAAAGATCCTGAACCAACAAGTCAATGCCCTAAAGGAAAACTGCTTCTCGTTTTGGATATCCAAGCATTTTCTTAGAATTCGATATTATGTTTTTCAGTTTCTTGATGCACATTACGATCATTTCTCCTACGGAACAACAATGGCTAACTTTTCGTGTGTCCCATGAAACTTTGGTGGTGTTTGGATTTACGGTTGCAGGAAAGTGATTTTCCAAAGTGCTACAACGAAAAGCACCAAATTCAAGCTTTTATAAAAGTGTTTTGGACACAAAATGACAGCTTGCAGAAGAGAACTGTTTGGTTGCAAAACAGTGTCTTGCAATTTCAAAATCTCAAAATGCTGAAATCAAACCCAAATCCAACAGGAAACAGCCCCTTTGTCAGTTGAGTAGGCATAAACTTACGATGATGACCGGAAAATAGATAAGTTTAACAAAAATCCAGAATTAGAAATGCTTGTTTAGAAGGTTTGACTATTTAGTCAAATTCCTAAATTACCCTCCACTAGTGACACTAAACAGAATTTTGTGTACCCAAATCACTAACATCAATCATTCAGTTAGTAGTGACCCTGGCAGATAGATAACGCATAACAGTTTCCAGGTATGGAAATTGTTGCAACTTTCAGGGGACTGAAAAGGATGTTGAAAATAAAGTTGAAAGATGAAACCATCTGAAGTCACAGGTCAATTGTGGATTATTTTTATTAAAGAAGTTACCTTGCTGAACAAATTGTGAGCATTTGCTAATCTTGGTAGCAATGGACCAACGATGCGGAAGGCTATCCTCAACACAGCAACTGATTTTATTGGCCGTAGATGGCTTATAAGGAGATGTGTTTTATCTAACCATTCCTGTGGAAGATTACTGAAGAATGCATGAAGCAGGGCCACCACATTTCCTGGCATTATCATAATCATGCAATATGATCAGAGTTGGTTAGAAAAATGCAGCATTAACTTGATGCTGGTTAGCGAGATTGATCATGAAATTATTGCAAAAAAAAAAAAAAAAAAAAAAAAAAAAAAAAAAAGATGAAGAAAAAACCCAACTTTCATCCTGAAGATCATTCAAGCATGCTTTAGATAATTTATTAGCTATATGAACTTTCCTCAAAATAAATGCAAGCTTTCACTTCTGGGAACATTTCAATGTCAGTTTTCTTGATATCAGAAAAATGATGAAATCAACCACCACTTATTTTCTTCTCTCGTCAAGCAAATATAAAATGAGAATGTTGACCCATTAAAAGTTAACTGAGTCTCATACTGTGAACAAGTTAGTAAAAAACCATATAATCGGTATGTTTGATACTTACTGCAGCTGCATTATAACTTACCAATGACAGTGGAGGTGTTGTCTTGAGCAGCCCATGTTGGATCCAACAAAGCATAACCAACGGCAGAATCAAGTTCACTAGCAGATCTCTTACCGTCAGTAAGCCACCAACTCTCTTTAATCATACGCGATGCCTCTGAATAAAGCTGTATGTGAAATTCAGCAGGAAGCTGAGCCAACAGGAGTCCACAAGCTTGGATCAACAAGCAAGACAGTTGCTGGCTTGCATAACCACTCCGGGAAACAAAGTTAGAAGAGTTAAATCCCAATGTGGAAGGATTTTGTCTGCATCTGCCCAAAGAATCGGTGCTTCCCCCTGATGGGGAAGTTGGCAAAGCAGAACCTTGCCCTGAACTAGTCGAAGATCCATGGAAACCATGGTTGGATTGAGTAAGAGTCGACTGTATGTGGACAATAATCTGTACAAGTGCTGCAACGATCTGAGCTGCGGTTACAGGGAGGGACAGAAGTTCTATAACTGCAGTTTCAAGAACAAGTTGTGTATATGTGCCAGGATCTTGTATCTGATAGAATGCTTTTTGACCTTCAAAAGTGTTTGTTGACCCAGACTGACTAGCTGTTGGATTCCTATTAATGATGGTACGTATACCGTTTTGTGAAGCGTCCACTTTTGAGTTGCATTGAGGGATAACATTATGCACGAGATTACATAAAAGAGATGCAAAATACTCCAACGGTGGGCACATGGAATTTGATGAATTAACATGCTGGGGAAATGACTCTGAAAAAGGCATCTGGAAGAAAGTTGTAATTTTAAGTTCAGATAAAAGGACCAAATAAATTAGAGGGAAGTTAAAAATGGGAGACATCATCATACCTTTTTTATATCAAGCACATTCAGTATTCGAAAGATGAGCTTTCCTGGTAGATGGCCATAGAAATACGCAAGTATATCTCGAACAAATGTAACATTTAAAGGATAGTAATGAAGGAATGTGGTATAGATATGGAGTACTCTATCAGCTGCTTCTGCAGCATCATTTTCTATAAGCCTATAGATGATCAAGGGGATAACAGGGAGCAAGCGTGCTGCAATGTCATCGAAAAAGGTTGGATACCTGCATAAACACAATATATAAAAAAGCATGAAAATTTGAAGATTTATGAAGCAATATTAAACATGCAATACAATGTAAATCATTTCCCAGCATAGGAGTCGCCCTAGTCGGTATAAAACATGCAGAAAATGGATATAGGCAACACTAGTTTCTTTGATCAGAATTACACCTTTCCTTCCATGACAAATGATTGCCAAGAGCCTTTTGCAATTCAATACGCTTAAAAATTCCATTTTGAAGCCAATGCTCAGGCTTGACACGGTTAGTAACATAAAATTTTATCCTCTGTTGAAGCTCTTGTCGTTCCAGTAAATTAACCTGAAAAATTAGCATCTTAAATCAAACAGAACAAAGTCCTACTGGATGCAAAGAACTATTGTTTACACAAATAACTTTAGAATAATATGTCACCATTAAAGAATAGCAACACAAATAAATTTGGTGCACTACATACCACAATACGCAAAGCATGTGGATCATCATCACGGTCAATTAGTGCCAGAAGCAATATGTCCAATGGAAGCAACTCATGGTTCCAAATGAAGTAAGCAAGATTTGAACAGGCTTTCAATATAAGATCCTGATAATTGAAACCATACAAAGTTTCATGGCCATCAGATGCAATATCGATAATTGAGGTAAAAACCATATTTTGGAGCCATAAAGGAACTTAAAAGATTCAATGGAGATATAACGGAAGTACAATGAAGGGTGGTGGCAACGTACTGTGCTTCTGTCAAGGTGATGACAAAGAGTGGTGTTGAAGGGTGTTGGAGAAGTTATGTCCGAAAGGAATTTAAATATAGCACTATGACAAATTAGATGCTCATTTTAAGGCTTTAGTGGACAATGCTTTTGGCACACTGGTGCAAAGAATGGTGTTAAAGGGTGTTGCAGAAGTTATGTTTGACAGTAATTTATGTCTCTCTGAAGTCTGAATAATGAGAAATCAAATGCTCGTTTTGATTTTTATAACCATTGTCTCCTTTCACTAAATTCTGAAGAAGTATCTGGTATAATGAATATTACATATTGTTGAGCAATATGTCTTCGTCTAGAAAGTTTGCTAAATTTATTGTATTTTCTATATTTATAGTAGTACGACTTAGACCACAAAATGATTAGATCGGTAAATTTTCATCCTTAACTATTGATACCATGAAATCATAGACTGATTGATGGTCTAGCTCAGGTACCACATCAACAATGTCAAAATTGAGTGTCTGGTGAACATATACTGTATTGGCAACCAACAGCACCAACAGATGTCGCTCATTGTAAGATGTCTCAAATTGACCATTTGATCCTCTTGTGATTGTGGGTCTCCTCCATGGTTTTCCACCACGAATGTGTGGCAGGGGTGACGACATATTAAGAAGGGCCCACTAGGGTGTGATGTTTTCTAACTGATATTTTTGAAATGGAATGATTTCCAAAGTGTAATGGATTCATGCTTTACCATAGTTTTATCAAGTATATGTGTGTAAAACACTAAAACTTATATCTTACGAGCTAGTTGTAGCTCACATTGTTTTAATTGTGTACGTCTCAGGTAGTAAGGAGAAAGGCCCCGACTCTAGGAGCAAGATCTAAGTCTGATAGCTTGCTAAGGTTTGGAGACTGCTAAGTAGTCTCGGTGATATGTTTTGCTTATCTGGGATGTAATACATTATATGATAATTGTATGGTCAGTAGTTATATAATCAACTAACATATATTATATATTTATATAGCTGGTGGTAAATTCTAGACCGTACAAGTGAATTCTTTTGTACATGTATTTTGGTGGTTCACATGGATAATTTATTAATGTAAGTGTTGAAGTTTATTTTATTTTTGTAAATGATTTTTATACAATGGAAGAGAACTTTAAGACGTGCTATTTAAAAACTTGGGGTTACAAAGATGCCACATAAACAGCAGACCGTTGTGCACACAGAAATAAAGGTTATTTGTCAAACCTGCAAGGGATGTCCATGCTGTAGCTCCAACTGCATGTTATGCAGAAGGACGTCCACCATGGAATATATATTCGCGGTCACCTCTTCCGGGGAAAATTCTCTGAGAACACGTCCCTGTGATCAGGAAGGAGTGTGAGGAGATTTATGCTAATTAGGATTTGTAACAAATGCATAAAAAGAAAACTTTACCAGGTTTGCGCTGTTGATATTCTCAGGGTGACCATGCATCAGTACCCATGCTCCAGCACAGAGATATTGTCGGTGTTGAGGAAAACTCTTAGTAATATAAGTCATCACATAAGTAGGATTAGCTGACGGTGTGAGCAGCTGTGTGCACTGATTGATAACAGTTTCTTCTGCCTGTGAATCAATATGATATTCTGATTATTGATCAAACACATCAAGATAAAATGTGCAAGTGTTCAAAGCTCACTAAATCCTTCATTTTTGTATGTGGAAATTTCAGAGAACATGCACCTCGTAGGTACATTATTAGCAATGAGGAAGTCATTCATTGCCTTCAAAAGTGATATATATCATATAACAATAATATCGTGAATAAGCAAGATGCATGTTCTATCAAACAATCATGGCAATGTAATTTGAAGTCTAAAAGAGGCAAGCCTAAGTTACTAGAAAATTTTGAGTCGAGCTGTGCAATATGAAAGGAACCATCTTATCAATGAAACATGGTAGCCTGAGGATGCAAGGAATATAAGCCCACAAAGACCTGTTGCCATGCTTGGATAGCTAGGCCCCTCTTGTCTATTCTCCCAATCAGGGCGTCACATAGAACTGCTGGAAAGTAACGAAGGGTCTTCCCTGACCAAGTGTGCTGGCTAGTGGCCAAGATTTGTTCCAACATCGTTTGGAGATAGAGAAGGTGTTCAGCATCAGCAATTCCACGAGTCTTAATGATAATAGCAAGATTCACGACAGTTATGCGATTTAATGTTTCTGTGAATTCAGTGGGACCCTGCATAAGATCAATATGAGCTTGAGAGAGGTGGTTGAAGTTATTAATAAAAAGTTCTTCTATCCAGGACAGTCATCTCACCTTTCCTTCCTTCTTCACAAAAAAGAACTCTCTCAATGATAATATGAGATTCATGCACAGGTTTTCTGCCAATCGGAACACACGATGATCTCCACGCTTCCCTTTTAGAGTGGAGAGAATTTTGGTAATATCATACATTAACGTCTTGCTCTTCCCTTGGTATCTACAATGATTTGAAGTTACGATAGACACAGAACAAATTATGAAGGAGCATAATTCCTCTGGATGCACATGGTGTTGGACAAACATTATATGCAAAATCCAGTAGGCACACAACTGAAAATAAATGTGCAAACATGCATCACTCAAAGAAAATTGATTAAGTAAAATTTCAGTCACCTGTAAAGGGAAAATAAACGGTAGTTGAGAATTTCAAGCACTAAAAGAGTAGCTGATGGCTTATTTAAGATTGAAGGATTCTTCTGATGCAGATGCTGCAAAAGTTGAGAAGAGTCAGAGAACGATGTAATTAACCAAAAAGAAAAGAACATGCAATGACAAACACAGAATGCTCATGCAAGGTTTAGGGTACTGCTAACAATACATGACTAAAACATGAATTCCCAAACAATAATACTTGTTCTAAAATTATCTGAATCAATGGATATCAAATCAAGTTACAAAATATAAGAAACAATACGGTGGGACAAAAAACAATTACTTGTGATAGATTTAAATAGCATTATGTGCCTATATTTATACATCAGGGCGAAAGTGTCATTTCTTTTGCCTGCCATTCGAAAAAAGATTGGTAAAACAGATATTCGATTGCCATTATATCGAGCTCATTGTTTGTTTGGACTAAATAGTATTCCCCCTGTCCCAAAATAAATGTCCACCGGATAAAATACATGATTCAACGAGTTCATAATGATTACAACCGTTAATCAACAAGATGACAGTTTTAGCATTATATTCTAAATCGTCAATTTCTAGACTACATAATTAAGAGCATATATATATATATATATATATATATATATATATATATATATATATATATATATATATATATATATATATATATATATATATATATATATATATATATATATAAAATACCTATTATTAATGAATGTGCACATTTATTTTGGGACAAATTAAAAAGAAAAGGTGGACACTTAATTTGGGATGGAGGGAGTAATGGCAGCAGACAAGGATATTATGATTGGAGGGTATTTGCTGCATAGAGTAAAGCTTAAACCATATCAGTTGAACGAATAATTCAACCTTGATTAAATTAGTGACTCCATAATATATGCATATAGATTTCCAGTAGAATTGTATCACAAAGTATTATTCTTGCAGCAGGTTGAACAGATATAAGTCTATATAACGTCGAATCTCATTTGCCTTGGAAAAACTCTTCAATTCAGGTGACCGTGATTAAGAACTGGAGAAAATTGCAGCAGTGTGCTAGCAGCATCAAATGGCTTGTCGTAAAATTGCAAGCCATTTACAGGTCCATGGTCAAATCTTACTAGAAAGTCACCTGTCATCTTAAACCAAAGTCCATCTTGTTTGGTAACTTGAACTTTCAAACTTTCTTCAGAGAATCAAATATCCTTTCAGTTGGATCATAGAGTGCCATCATGGCTATTATATGCAAACGGTAAAAACTTAGGACCATAATGGCCGAATGGCCATCATTGATTGTGTATGATTCAAATAATAATAATAGTCCTTAAAAGTTTAGTATGGTAAAATTTGGGATTCAACAAGAATGATATATGTCTCTAAAAGTTGAATTAGGAACAAGCAAGTTCCTTACACAAATTAAGAGAATTATGCATGGCAAGGACCACAAATAAGATATACATCGATTACCACTGTCAATTGAGATAGAGGCTTCGATTATTGACAATTGATTACTGAAACCATGAAAACCATCAAGTAGCATGAATTTCAGGAAGAAGTGATGGGAGCTTACACTTAAATGTGAACGGAACAACGCATGAGGTTGAAGGAGGAGCAATCTAGTATATGTTTCAACCATCGCAATGTTAGGCACATGCTGCATTCAAATGGAAAAACAATATTTGAGAATGTGACGCATGTTTTAACTAGTTCAAGAAGTTGCATGATAAAAAGTTATCATACATTACAAACTAACTTGCAGAGCCTAGTTCATCATAACCAAAATAAAGCAAACTAGCAGCTAGATTTTTTTTCCTAGATGTACAGTCACAATAGATCAGATATATAGAGTCAAGTAAGTTACTCATGGAAAACCTAATCTGTGACCGGAATATAGAAAAACCCGACAGAAGTTGAGACCTGACAACTGCAAAACCTCTGGTAGAGCATAGTGCTCCTGGGGTTTATAGTCATCCCCTCCAATCCACAGTTGAGCTAGTCACAAATAGTTCTTACACCACTTCCCAGTAAACTTAAGTATATGTTACTTCAGCATGATTGATAGCAAGCAATCAAACACAATTAAGGATTCATATTCCATCATTGCCCTCAATCTCCAGCAACACTACTGAGGTATGCATAAGTGTCACCATATCATCCTTTCATGTCATCCTGACCTGTCTCTTCCCAGTTTGTCTATTCTTTGCGAGAAAATGTTTCTTTCAATATCAAAGACTAGTCTAAGACAAATTATCTACTTTTATGCTTATAGTTCTATATTATGTAAGTGCTACAATCAATAAAAAAAGTTTACTTAACCTGATGACATGTACCTGCAGTAACAGAAGACAAAGTCTCTAAAGTTCAAATCATTTATATCATCTTCCTCTATCCTCCATTTGTGGATCCCATGTTTATTTCTCCTCATATCAAGGGAAAGGAACCCGCAATCACATCCAACTAACCACTTATCATAAAAATGAGACCCACAATACGAATTTTGCAAATCAGCAAAGGCTATAATAAGCTTGTACAACTTAAATTGCAGTAAAAAGTTGAAGTATATGGCCATCATCAATCAAACGCTTTACCATAACAAAATGATTCCCTTGATATGATACAAATTGATTGAGATACAATAAAATGTCATGACCTTACTTCAACTTAAGAACAATATAAACAAGTTCACAAGCAGAGAACAATATATCACGGCTAGGCAAATGAGACCTCATGATCCAAATATCAAAAGAGGTTCTCGAAACTGCCAGTTACACTGTTACACATGTAGAAGAGAAACTAAAAAATAATTTAAGCAGAACACAATGAGTCAATGACAGAATTAAGTGCTTGGCAGCAATAATCATATGTATTACCTCTCCAGAAAATATAGCATCTTCCATCTGAAAAGCCAGCTTCAGGCACAAATTAATTGAAAATCCCGACAACAATGATATGGGCACAGGATGCACTTCCCGCATCATTGATATTCTCTCATTAGACTGTAGATTTGGTCCTGGCAGGTCTGTATGTCCCGCAGATGTTAACCAACCCATTACTGTATCTGAAGCAGGTTGTGCCATTGTGTAAGACACAACCCAAAACATCCCAATTGATCTATCATCCAAATTCATATAGTCCATCATATGATCCGCTGAAAATAAGAAAATATGGTCAAGGGCTTAGCAATGTCTGGAATCTATAGATACATTCAAATCTGGGACAATAAAAAGAATTTTGGTTGCATTACTTTCAATTAAAGTTTATGGTTTTTTTTATGAGATATATACCTTTAGTTACTTGCCTCCACCATTCATCTATTTGCTTTCCTTTCTGAAGCTGCTCACTATTCAAATATTCTCGGGTTGAAGAGTTCAACGACCATATTCGAAGGTTTTGACAACTGCTTATGAAATCAAGAAGGATGCTTTGGGGATTATTAGGATCAGCGCTACGATCTTCTTTATGAAATGACAAAATTTTTCTTGTTGTTTCCACCTACAATCAGATGACCAATTTAAGTAAAATTATTTAATTAAATTATGTATTTGCAAGGAAAATAGTATATGAAAATCTTGTGAGATGAATAGTGTTTGTGGATGTCTTTTGTCACTCACAAACCCCCCCTAAATGTCCAGCTAGTGGACCCCAGATGTCATGTGCGGGATTGTGGAAAGACATCTTCCACAAGCACACCATTGCATGCATGTTATCATACAAAAACTCTTGATATATATTACTACAAGGCCCTTATAACAGATTAAATCACGTAAGAAATTAATGTTATCTACTTTATATGCATATCAGATGCAACCTTTCTAGAGTCCGCATTTAGAGCATGCATTACGAGCTCAACCCGAATAATCTGAGCAAGCAACCATGTGACATGATTCGTCCTAAGAATCTGGTGATCATCCTCAGCTAGGCGTAAAACTAACTTGTCCACAAAATCAACAAAATCTATGCAACCACTTTTCACCAGGAAAAAGAATACATCTGAATAGATAAGCCACTCCTGCCAGCAATTTATCTCTGCATCAATGTGGGAAAAGAAAAGCGAAGTCAAATTTGAGAACATGTTGCTGAAAACTTCCCACTATATACCATGCCTGCATGCTTGGAGATTCTTGAAAAGAATGTACGAATAAAAAAAATCACATCAGGACCCCCTGAGAAGTTTGCTATATACTTGAATGATAGAGATGACTGATGAGTATAGGTGACCATAAATTAAACAAACAGAAAAAACAAGATATTGTCATGCATTTTTTCAGTGGACAAAATTAATCAATTGCAGGTGTCTTGAATTTGAATGTTCGATAGGTTTTATTTACCAATCCCCAGATGATCCCCATATAGTGCAAAGGGAGGGTAGATGTTCATAAAGGACTCCCAGATATATTGATTTTTCCAAGTCAGAAGTTAAAATATATATTCCTAAATTTTTAAATGTCCATCATATGCTCAAGACATCTATATTCGGGCAGAAACATGTGCTTGCCTGCAGAGGTGTCCTATCATCATAATAACTCAAGTTGATGCATAGATAGGTTAACAAGGTAGTGCAAAACCTTACCTGAATTTGTTAACTTCAAGAGTTCAACAATCCTATCAATGTTTGCCTCACAAATCATCTCTGAAGTAAAGACAGCACCAGGGGTAGGAGATGGTTGGTGTTGCCGGTTAGAAGGTGCAACAAGAAGCACACGCCTCCACCAGTCGGGTGCTGGAGTACTACGAAGAGCATGCCTGATACAACGAAGAGCTCTCTCCCAGTCCAGACTTCCTCTCTGAATACATAAAGCAATATCCTACACACGTGACAGTGACGATTTTAGGTTTTCATCCCAGGGTACCAAACTTCCATTCTTGCCATGTCATCAAGAAGCACCATTGCTAAAAATGTGCAAAGATTTATGTACATCAAAGCAACAAATATTTTCAACCATTTTAGTACTTCAAAAAAGATTGGTATCGCAAAGTGTGGTTTTTTATCAACCATGTTAGCACGCTGCATGAACATCTACTGCTGCGATAGGGCTAACAGATAATTAATTGAGAAACCAAGAGGGTATTATTTATGGAAATTTTCTTCTTGTTAAATGTTCCCCTGAATACTTGTGTTATACATATTTAAAAGTTGATCATAAGCTTACTGATATGATCCATTTAGATTTTTAAAAGTACTTCAGAAAAATATGAAGTAATTGTAACTCAAAAAACTCATAAAAAATTACTAGTAAATAATCAATAAAAGTGATCACCTCCCCATGCAGCGGTTCTCCAAGTACACTTGGATATGTAATAGGTGAATATCTCATATTTATGACTGCTTCACCAGATATATTAGTTGTAGCCTGAGATAGAAGGCGTTGATTCCCAAATGTCGGGCAGTGAATATGTTGATCTAACATTTGCATGTGCATCGCCATCACATCTCTTCTCCTATGAATCTCCAAAATGAGTGTGAATAGTGCCTCATCATCTGATATATTTTGTAAAAATTGCAGTCCACTCCGTACTAGTTCATAAAAGGGCACACGGCATTTTTTATCATCAACCAAAAGCCAAATCACATCTAAACAATTGTGTAGCCATTCAAATAACGCCTTATCCCGTTTCCATGATTTTATTCCATCAACCTCATCACTCCCATGTTGCTGCTGGTCCCAATTAACCAGCCAATTCATCATGTGGTTGAAAATATCAGCATGAGTAGATGGTTTTAAATTGACTTCTAAGGAAGAAAAGATAATCTTGCAACACAACTGCCGCAAACTGCTTATAGCATTATCTCTTGTTAACACGTTACTTCTTCCTGCAGAATGCTGGCCAGTCCCATTCATATCTGATGATTTTACCGGCAATAAAGCTGTAGACGATGGTTCATTTGCTGCTGATTGAGATGGGGATCCAATTCCATGAACAGAAATCAAAGGAGATGCTGGACTTGAAGTCTGAAAGTTGGAAATTGTGGTAGATGATGGTAGCATTCCTGTTTGTGATAAAGATGTAGAAGAGATGGCAGGCTGTGAAGAAACAGTAGAGGAGACACCAACTGATACCTCTGCAGACGAAACTGAAGAAAGAAGTGATGGTAGAAAAGTATCCCAGTTAATGTAACCTATGTTGTACAAATTACGCAAAGCAAAAAGAATAAATTCCGCCCTTGGTGCATGACTACTACACTGGATAATCAGGGAGATAAGAACAGGTTCTGACTCAGTGCGTAATTGTTCCCGGTCCTGAAAACATAGATCCAAACCATCAATGATTACACTTTAAGTAAGTCAATGGAAATGACAAGGTTTTACAACAGAAACATACAGGGAACTGGTTCTGAAGCTGCTCAAAATCTAAAAGAAATTGTTCATTGCGCGGAGGAAGATCTCTGTTAAGAGCAGTAACTCGCTTCTGTGTCTTGTTCCTGTAGTTAATCTCATCATCAACATCCATGTATCATAAAACTTTCAACACACATTACTAATTGAAATGGAAACATGGGATATGCAAAATAATCAGTTCACAAAAGAAGCTAAAATCATTCTTAAAAGGCACAAGTTAATGGAAGGCAACAGTATGGTATGAAGATAATGGTGATATTCTGAAAAATAGTGCAACAAATCTTGTCCTCAAAAATTGTTTTCCCTATGTGCCCTTTGTGCAAATCTATGGCAATCAAACTCAGTATTGTACTTATTATGGAACATACATGTAACACGAACGACATTTCTCATCATAATTATTAGTTATTACACTCTCTTTTCAGTAAAGGAACAAATGTTGAGTCTGATGGGTTACTTAGGTGGTTGCAATAGATTTTACTCCAGAACATTACTTATCTTTGTAAAAACCACATACTTATACTTATGTATCTTTTCTCATAGAGAAACAAAATGCAGATGCAAATCGGTGTTGTAGAAGTCGCTAGGCGGTAGTCGGCCGGCCGACAAGGGACTGGTGATAAATCGGCTAGGCGGGAATTATTCGGGGAGTAGTCGGATTGGAATTTTTAGTATGTAAATTTCAGAATTATATATGTAACATGTTCGTAAATACTATGATATAAATATAGGTAAGTTAAAAACGATCAAATAATAATTAATCCTATTATATAATTAGATCTCAAGGTTAATCACTTAAATATTATAACGGTAATAACCTAAAATTGATTAATTTAGATTATGTGTGTGTGTGTATTATAGGCTTAAGTTATCGTGAGAAGTTAAAATTATCTTGAGAAGTGCGAGAAGAACTATGATTCACTAATTTTGTATGTTGATTCACTAATTTTTGTATATTATTTCACTAATTTTGTACATTGATTTATTTATTTTTAAATTTGTTATTCATTATTTATAAAGTCAAAAACTAATGAATCAATGTAAACGCACCCAAAATATTCTAACAGATGAAGTTAAAGTAGTTTTCCAAACAAATTATGAACTTGAATCATTGAAAATATTGTGCATTACAGGCCAAGAAGATATGATTGATGATCAACTTGAACTTCAAATTTTATCAAACTATGGCATTACAGTTGAGTAACAAGATTGCTTAGAAATCCACATTTCATTAACGCTGAGGATAATTCTAATGTCTGGTTTAGCTTGTCACACTAGGGGTATCTGGATAGAAAACATGACTGTAAATGTAACATGGACTGAGTGGTTACATGAGTGATGGAATGTCATTCTTTAATCACGTACATATAGTATTCAAAGAATCAAAGACTCAATGTCCCTTCTTTCCCCAAAGTTTCATACATTAACAAACTAGAAAATTTGGTGACGAAATAAATCGAACAAAAAGTATGCATTTATGTCCAAATTATAGAAGCAATGAAAGTACAAATGCCACTCAAACACCTTTCATTTTTTTTTCTAGCATTGCTGGTTGCAACTGCAAACTTATACGGGAAAAATACCAAAATAGAATGTCAATGTTCTATAAACATTTAAACCAACTACAGCCACTATTATAATAGAAATAATGAATTAACATTTGATTGTGAATTCAAGCCTATTACTTTTCAAACATGAAGTTGGGATGGATAGGCTACTTATATATTTGAATTCTTTGAGATTGTATTAGTTTTTGAACTAAAGATTAAGCATATCAACTCCAGAGTTACTTGTAATACTTTGGGATAATTACGCAAAAAACCCCCCAACTTGTCAGTTTTTTGTGATTAAAAACCCAAACCATTTTTCGTTGCATAGAATACCCCGAACTAACTAAAAATCAGTAAATCAAGGTTTTATCAATTGGTAACCGGTTGAAACCGGTTATTAATCCTACTTGGACCAGTAAATAACCTACGTTGTATAAACTTTAATTGTTGAAACCGTTTGTCAAGTATCACACCCCGTTGATAATTTTTAATTGTAATTTTTAAACGGGATTACATCATCAAAGGGGGTTTAAGTGACGTGTAATACTTGGCAACCGGTTTCAACAATTAAAATTTATTCCACGTAGGTTATTTACCGGTCCACGTAGGATTAATAACCAGTTTTAACTGGTTACTCGTTGATAAAACCTTGATTTATTGATTTTTAGTTAGTTCGGGGTATTATATGCAACGAAAAATGGTTTGGGGTTTTAATCACCAAAAGGAGGCAGTATAACACAAATTTGCTACTATTAAAAAACCTAAAAGAACTTCTAAGACTTCAAATTAGTGTAATAGAAGTTCATGGCAAAAATGTCATGTTTTATGTTTCAGGCCTGATTAACTATTTTCAGGCGTAAGAACTTCTATTAAGCCTGCGAAAGTTTGATAGTAGCATGTAAGAGCTTCGGAATCATACTATAAGAACTTCAATATTAGGTCAAAACTAATTATTTCAACCAAACCCAACTGCATTTCAATTAAATTGACAAGACCAAAAAAGTTCTGATTTTTCAGAGTGAATTGGAGTTGACATATCAAATTGGAATTCAAGAAGGGTTTAACGTACGGAGGTTCTCGAACCAAATCGTCTGACTTTTCACGGCCACTTCTCTGCAAATTTAAGAGAAATAATAACGAGATTTTCAGAAATTAATTAAGAGATGAACTTGGAAAGTGTGTGGAGATGAAAGCATATGCAAATGTAAAAAAACATAAAGGTAAGAAATTGATAATTGCGCCATGATGGGCAGTGTCCCTTGCAATTAGGACTCGGAGGTAGTAAAATTGAACGTACTCCAAGGTAGAGATTAAAGAGGTCGATGATAGCTGGTCGTGCCGGATGGAACTGAAAAGCCCTGGCAGCAGCAGCTCGGTGGTGGCTTTGATCCCCCATATCTGCCGGATTTGGTGATTGCGTGGTGATTGATGTTAAAGGTACACCACCACCACTAGCTGTCGGAGCTCTGAACATATAACAAATCAATTGAACTAAATCTTTTCCGTCGCCGGTGTCCCCAAATTAAATTGCAGAAAATTGGCAGGGAAAAAAGAGGGTTTTAGACTTTTTTTAGTCAGTTACGACTGTTTATTTAACAACATTAGTCTCCGACGGCCTTAGCCTCCAATTCCGGTGGCCGGTAATAATACAAAATTTGATCGACACGGAACACGGAAAAATATAAACTAAGGCAGCGGATCGCTGAAATATGATAGGATTTTGATACGATAAGATTTAAAAATGATAGAACAAAAAATGGAAGGATTAAAGAAAGCTTAGTTTAAGGGATTATATAATAATTGAGATAGAATGAGGATTATGAAAAAAGGAGGTTGAGGGAATAACAAATGTTAAATGAATTTAGATTCCTCCCTCGTTTTTCAACCAAACATGATATATAAGGAATTTGAAATCTAATTCCTAAATGAGGTGTTCAATTCTTTCAAACCAAACGCACCCTAAGGGGCGCTTGGTAACATAAGGGAAAATGAACATTTCTTTTTTAAAATGATAATTTTCTTTCAAGCAAAACATTCTCTCCACGGCTCCACGAATTTGTATTCTATTGGAGTTCTCAAGGAATGAACATTTTATTCCTATAATAAATCCTTTTTATTCACTCACATTACCATGTCGACCCGACTAAACCCAACTAGGGGTGTAAACGAGACGAAACAACTCGTGAACTACTCGGAATCGATTTGTAGAAAACTCGAAATTGAATCGCTGATAATCGAGCCTAGCTCGAGCTCGAGCTACTCGAGTAGTAATCGAGTCGAGCTCGAGTATTAAAAAAGTCTGCTCGATAGGCTCGCGAGTCTAGTCGAGCTTAGGTTTACATTTTTACCCTTCAACTTTGTAATATTATATTTTTATCACTTTTATATAAAGTAAACTATATAATCTTAAACCTAACATTACATTCTTTATATTTTTACCCTACTTGATTGTTGTTGGGATAAAATTAGATTGAATATTTTGTATTTATATTTCGACTTCCTTTATCCCAAATTTAATCGAGCCGAACTAAGTCGAGCTCGATAATATCGAGTAGTTTATAGAGTCGAGCGCGAGTTTCAAAACTAAGGCTCGATCGAGCTCGAGTTTTATTGTTGAGTTCGAGCTCGAGCTTGGTGATACTCGGCTCGACTCGGCTCGGCTCGATTACACCCCTAAACTCAACCTAACCCCACCTACCATATCCACAACACCCTACTCCACCACCCCACCTTACCACGCCCAACCTACCCCTCCAATCTACCCATCATACTAAACTTATCACATCTCTTCCACCCTTATATTACACATACTCTATTGTACTCCACCCCACCACATCCTAAGGCCTATCACCTTACTCTACCACCAATCTATTCACCCATCAAATTAACATCTCTTTTCACTCTTATATTACACTCATCGTACCCTACCTCACCCAACCCACCCTACCCACTCAGTCTTACCTTACCTGACCACTAATGACTAACCACTAACATCTGCTGTTCAGATATATATATATATATATATATATATATATATATATATATATATATATATATCACTACTACAAAATGAGCCTATTGCAACCTTTTACAAGCAACTTTTATATAATTAGTTGCATTTGATTCTAAAGCAAGTTTAAAAAAAATAAAGGTTGCAAAAGAAGATCTAATGCAACCTTTAATTAAAAAAAAGTTACAAATTTGATTGAAAGTGGCAACATTTATAAGAAAGGTTGCATTTTTTTATAGGTTAAAGTAACATTTTTTTAAAAGGTTGCATATATGTAAAGTAAATGCAACTTTTTTTATAGAAAAGTTGCATCTAACATGTGATTGTAATTTTTTTAAGTTTTCTATAAAATAAAGGGTTAATATTGAAAAAACTTCATCAACTTTCTTCATTTTCGCGATTAAGTCCCTAAACTTTTTTTCTTATTTTTTAAGTCCCTAAACTATTTTTGTATTATTTAAAAGTATATATTTGACATGTTTGACCGGTTACCAAACAAGTTATATTTGTTATTTCACTTGATTAATGTTGTAAAAAACCCACCATCTTTCCATATTTTAGCGATTAAGTCCCTAAACATTTTTGTTTTATCAGTTGATTTTACCGGCTAATCTGGTAGCCGGTTAAAAATATATACTTTTGAATAAGACAAACATAGTTTAGGGACTTAAACAATTGGAAAAAAAAAGTTTAAGGGCTTAATTGAAATTTTGAGAAAAGTTAGTTGAGTTTATTCAATATTAACACCAAAATAAAATATATAACTATTTTACATTGTCAATCTTTTTAATTGGTTAATATTATTTATTGCTAATCTATTTATTCTAAATATTAATATAAACAATTTTATCATTATAAATATTATAATTATTTTATATATATATATATATATATATATATATATATATATATATATATGTGTGTGTGTGTGTGTATGTGTTATTCAATAAATTTTAAAAATTTAAATCAGTAACCTCTTGCATTCTCTAACCTCAACAATTTAAAAAGTTTAAAAAAATTTAAATTTTTAAAAAAAGATGAAAAGTAAACCACTTTCATCATCAACTATTCACGTCTCAATCTACTCCGTCTCTCTGGCTACTCCGCTCCCTTGCCTCACTACGCTACTATGCGATTGGCCTCCGTCATTCTGCGATTGCCCTCCGCCACTGCCGTTGGTCGGTTACCCCTTGCCTCCGCCCTCACTCGGTTGCACTCCGTCCCCGCGTCTGCTCATCTTCGCTAAAACACTCATCTCCGACAGGTTTGCGTCT
Source organism: Centrapalus pauciflorus (assembly GCA_020465985.1). NCBI lineage: Eukaryota > Viridiplantae > Streptophyta > Magnoliopsida > Asterales > Asteraceae > Centrapalus > Centrapalus pauciflorus. The sequence continues at coordinate 635,027 of JAANYP010006088.1, forward strand.
GTTTCTCCCTCTTTCTCGTGTCTCTCATCTCAGATCTGAAGCTATATATATTTGTAACAATCGATACATGTATATGTGGGATGCTTCCTAAGTGAGAATTGAAGACACGAGTTTAATATGCTTACTAAGTGACAATTGAAAACTGTTTACGAGTTTTAACGGGGCGCCATGAAATGATCATTTGAAGCTTGGATTCATCGGATATTTTTTAAAGAAGCAATAACCTAGCATGAAAATCATGGTAATTACAATTTAAATGATTATTTGTGCGTGTATTTATAAGCTACGGTCTTGAATAATTCCTAGGAACAAAATGGCACGCATGAAGTCAAAAGTTTCAAGTTGAAGCTTGAATCATCAATAAAACATCAAATAATGAACTTCCAAACAATCATTTAATAGTTAATTTTTGTTTTATAGCAAAATCAAAAGATTTAAGTTGAATTGAAGGATAGGGACTAAGACCATAAGTCTCGGCCCTGGACAGATTGTGTTTTGGCATTGAAGTGGCTTTGCTGGGTTTTGGTTCTTGTCTATGTTGTCTTAATAAATCGCCAATGATCCTTATTATTTAACCTTAACTTAGTTTCTGGTATGTGAAATCCTAATGTGGTTGGAAAATGAAATAATATTGATGATAGTGTGATCAATTGGATGCCAAACTCGTGTTTAATCCTTATTAGTTGCTGCTGTAAAACAAAATTAAGAAAAATTGAATGAAAATGTGCAGGTGTGTGCGTGCAGTAAGTATGTGTGTGTGTTTGTGTGTTGCAAGAAAAAAACAAAAAAGTTTGTGTAGTGGGTGCAATGTTTCAACTGTCTGTTTGCATTTGGCAGGGAGAAATTCTGTTTTTGTCCGTGAATGGCCAAGAAGGCCATTGGCCATTGACCATGGCTTAGTGAACATCATATATGCTTTATTGATCAATTCTATGTATCAATCGCCATTAATCCTTGCATTTAGTTGTTGGAAAATTTATAAAAACAAGAAGAAAGTGCAGTCCATGTTTCTGTTTTTAAGTCCGAAAGAAGGCTAAGAATGGCTTTTGGCCTTGGCCTATTCACTTTTATTTGTTTGTATGAAGTTTGTAGATTAATTGCTCACATAATTCTCCCTTAATTCTTCTAAAATGCTGCTGGAAATGGACTGAAATAAACAGATAGAAATGAGTCTGGAAATGTGTATTATGCTTCTGTTTTGTCAAGAATAGTTGGCCAAGAAGGCCAATTGGCCTTCGGCCTTGGCGTCATTTCATCTTTGATGATTATTAACCATTTGTATGCAATAAAACGCCCTTAATCCACATGTTTTGGCTGCTGAAAATGATTGAAAAACAGAAAGATCGCTGCTGGAAAATAAGTAAAAATAGAATGTTTTGTGCAGTGGTTTTGTGCGTGTGTTTGCAAGAAAAACAGAATGACTATGAGACATTAAAATCTCATAGTGTAATAGTACCAACAGCACCTCAATCTATGTTTTCATGTTGCATTTGTGTGTGATTGTGGCATTAAAACAGAATGATGATTGGGCTGTCCCGTAACTCAGCAATCAGCTTAGTTACTGGACTATTAAAGTCCCTCAAATCACAAATAAAGTCCCTCAACTCACATACATTAGACCTTAACATGTATGCATATAATATAGCTAAGTTTATGTGTGTTTTGTGTTTTGAAAGCAACAACAACGGCAACCCAACATCCCCTAATTAGAAAGCAAAACAAGAAGATCATGACAGCGCAAAGTACATGTATGATTAGTGTTTGTGTGTTTGATGTGTGCAGTCATGTGTGTGTGTGATCACTTAATAAAAACACAGCAGCTATGCTTATAAATATACGATCGCAGTATCAAGTTGAGTGTGCATTATAGTGATTGATGTTATGTATAGAAGTGTAATAGACTCCGTGGCTTGGCACATATGCAAGTCTCGGACTTATAGATCGAAGATCAGCAATAAGATAATCACAACAGCAGCCTATGTAGCAAACTTATATACATGTGAGTGTTATTATAAATAAAATAGACAGCCACATACAAATTCCATTTAACGTCCTAATTAACGTTAAATTATCGCAGAATACATACATGAGGTAGTATTTGTTATGAAATTGTTTGAATACATATTTCTTTTATAAATTTGTTGTTATAAATCTCAAATTTGTTTTATGAATTTGTTGTTATAAATCTTGAGTTGGTTTTAAGAATTTATTGTTATAAATTTCAGATTTAATATATAAATTTTTTATAAATCTCAGATTTAATATATAAACTTGTTGTACATCTCAGATTACATACATGTATGTGCTTGTTATAAATCTCATTTCTGCTTTCCTTCATCAGTTGCACACCTCCATCTGCCTACTTTTTCAGCTCATGTTAGATAATCATTTCTTACTTCATTTTCACTGCTCTTGTATTATCGAGTTTGATGGTGTAGTAAAAGGAAACCGTGGACCAGCTGGTGTTGGTGTTGTGGTACGTGCAGTGGATGGAAGTATGGTACGAGCTAAACAATTAGATATCATACACTCATCCTCTAGTATATGTTGCACCGTTGGTTTGATGTTATCCAGGACTTCTTTAGTTGACTTCTTTAGTTGCTATCCAGGTGTGTTTTTAACATGGATTGATTCTTTTTTTGTTATGGCCATGCTGGTAGGAGATGGCTTATTGTTCCACTTTTTGTCTATCAATTCGCCCCGTTAACAGTTAATGACAACATATGCAGGTAGGAGATGGCTTATGGTTCATTTATTGAGGTATATTTTATATATGTGTCGATGCATCAAAAGAAATACCATCAGGTTAAGGGATTTCTCGTTAATGAATTGTCCTTCTATGATGCGGTTGTAGCAACACACAATTCGCTAAGGAAAGCGACTATATAGGCACAAGATCTTTCAAACACGGCTCGCCAGGCACGCGATCTTTTGGAGGCCTTTTACAACTTTGTTTTCTTTTTTTTTTTTTTAAATTCAAATTCTTTATTTTGGCCTATAGTTGTATTAGTTGGGCTTGCAATATTTTGTGTAATTGATGAAAGATTTTGATACATTTTAACTATTGTAATCGTTTTTGAATTGGTGATGTTTATAAATTGTATTCGTGTATTAAAGATTGTACTTTTTGTAACTAAATTCATAAGTGTTGCATTTAAAAATTAAAAAAAAAGTTGCATTTGAATGTAAAAAAGGTTGTATTTGAACATAAATAGGTTGCACTTGAGCATAAAAAGGTTGCATTTGAGTTAAAAATTAGTTGCATGTTAATGTGAAAAGGTTACATTTTAAAATAAAAAAAGTTGCATTTGACTTTGAAAAAGGTTGCATTTGATGTAAAAAAGGTTGCATTTGAGTGTGAAAAATGTTGCATTTGCTTGTAAAAAGGTTGCATTTAAGTATAAAAAGATTGCACTCTAAAAAGGTTGCATTTCTATGATTCATGCAACTCTTTCAAAAAAGGTTGCATATTCTATCAAAAAGGTTACTTTAGACCTAATGCAAGAGGACATAATGCAACTCTTGCTAAAAGGTTAGTTTAGGCATAATGCAACTTTTTGCAGGCCTAATGCAACATTTTGCCAAGGTTGCAATAGGCTCGTTTTGTTGTAGTGTATATATATATATATATATATATATATATATATATATATATATATATATATATATATATATATATATATATATATATAAAATATAGAAATAGGATCACGTGAGGATGATCTTATAGTGAGAAGATGTGAGAAGGATCTTATGGTGTGAAGACGTGAGAAGGAATCCTAACCATGAAAAATATGTAACACACAATAATATTATGGGATGACACCTCACCAAAGCATTTCTCCTAAATAAATCCATATGCCTAGCCATAAATAAGCCACAAATCATAGAATAATTTGGTAACCATCATCCCTATTCTTTTTTATTTTCTCAGCCCTTCTCTCTCCAAATTTCATTGTCAAACCTAATCGATGACCACAACCATCTACATTTTCTAAACTGATAAAAGAACACCAAACATGTCCCTCTCTTGTTTCTTGCTGCTCGATTTTTACCTTGATGCCTCCTATGTTCGGTTTTCTCCTTGTCGCATGCTCATCATTCACCGCCACCAACGAGAGTCACGAGATCTAGAGCCACAAGATCGAGATGGAAAGAATGAAGAACTTTGATTTTTTTAGATCGAGGATGAAAACGAACAGATCGAAGGTGATTTCGAGTAGGAGTGTTATTCGGGCGGGTTAAACGGGTTTCGGGTATGAAGGTATATGTTAACTACCCGAACCTGAACCAGATAAGAAAACGGGTTAATCGGTTTTGGGTTAAATGAGTTAATCAGTTTTAGTATAAAAATAGAATCCTCCATAAAATGGTTTAAATGAGTTAAATGGGTAGAACATGTTAAACGGGTAAAAAAGTTTAAAAATAAGTATTTAAATATTTATATTCTATATATGGGAAACTGTAGAAGAGTAGAAAAGAGACGTTTTTTGATTTGTAAAAAATAAAAACCTACATCTTTACTAAAGTAGACGCAAGATGCCAAGATGAAATTATATATTATTATTATTAATTTTTTAATTATTGATATATGGGTTATTTTGGGTAACCCGGATTTTTTGCTTCCCACCCGATACCCGAAACGAAAACCTTATTCGGTTATCATTTAACCCGATTAACAAATCCGAAAACCGAATAACCCGACTCATTTAACCCGAATAAGGTTCGGGTGGTTATTCAGGTTCGTTTATTTTGCACACCCCTAATTTCGAGAATAGATTAATCACGCTACGAACGACAATGATAGCTACGTCGAATGAATATTGTTTCGATTCAACGGAATCAACGACCTCTCTGTCATACTTTTGGTGACCGGTAAGGTTTTGAAACCATATTCGAGTTTTGATTTCAATTGTTCCATATCTTGATTTTATTTTTGATTTCTATTGTTGAATTCTTATACATGTGATTTTATTTTTTCAACTGTAATACAATTTTTTTTTTGTGATGTAGTATGATACAATTATTTCTATTGTTATAAAATCTCTGCTCATCCAATTGATGATTCAATTTATTTATTACTAATGTGCAGTTTAGTTGGTAAATGTAAATTAATGTGTTTAACTCAATGATATCTTTATTTGTGGTTAAACAAAATTAATGGTGATTTCAACATTCAGTCAATTGTTATATTTAGCATGAGATTACAATCATTCCCTCAATTTCATATTGTTTCGTCTATTTAAATCGTAGGATTTTTATTTATATTTGGTGGTTTTGGTTTTGATATTAAAACTTGGTTATTCTTGTTTCATGATTCATCTATCTTTTTATTGTTATAAAAAAAATCTCTCAGCTTTATGTTTCTAATTCATGAGGTTTTTGTACGATCACTGAATCAACGGTTTTAAATCATTGAATCAGTGTTTTGATTTATTAAATCAACGGGACTGGATCAGTGTTTTAATATTAACATTTCAGGACTGAATCAATGTTTTAATATTAACATTGTGTAAGGTTTCTAAATAATCGTAGAATGCATCATTCATAAAAATGTAAAGATTGAATCAACGTTTTTAAATTGCCAAGTCATTTTCAAAAGCATTGAATTAGTGATAAAAATTGAATCGTGGTCTTCGAGTGTAATTTCATAAAACGAAAAATATAATATTTCAAAATTCAATGTAATCACTAAGTTACTAGTCTGAAGCAATGATAAAACGATTAAAAAAAATAGAATTGTTGTCTTCAAATGTTGTATCTTAAAACAAAAAATCTTATATATCAAAGTATCATTGAATCATCGTTATAGATTTTTAAGTTCTTAACAACTAGTCAATAATATAATTGTATCAATCAAATATTTATGGATTCATTGGTTGTGAACTATTTAATCATGTATTTATAGAATGTTGATCTTAATAAATTTGGAAAGTTTTAAATGGTAGCTTGTATAATTAAAGAATGTATGAAATAATTTAGTGTGATGAGGTGCATCATACAAGATTAGATCAATGCTCCGGATTTCTTCTCACCTGTTTTCACTATAAGATCCTTCTCACGTAATCCATATATATATATATATAGGGTCAGGTTCTATGGGGCACCTGTATGCATTGTGCACTTTGGGAACCTGTATGCACCGTTAGATCTTGAATTCTAATGGTTCAGATTGTAGTGGCAAAAGGGTAATTAACTTGAAAATGGGTGCACGGGTGCATAACTTCTCGTGCGCGGAAGGGCAAGATCGGAAGATGCTTGAATTCAGAAAATATTCTATCCGAATCTAAACAAACATGATGCATCTTCATCCAATTTATTGGATTCGTCTTCAAACACGATGCATCTTCATCCAATTCAATTTCAAACATGATGCATTTCGATCATATTCATCATCGTCTTTGTTCCATCATTATACATCACCAAAATCGTGATGCATTTCGGCCATATTCATCCTCGTCTTTGTTCCATCATTATGCATCACCAAAATCGTGATGCATTTCGACATTTAAACGTGTTAATTTCGTGATGCATCTCTGAAATTTAAACGTGTTCATCAACGTCTTCAATGTGTTCATCATTGTCGTGATGCATTGCTGTTGTGCATCATGTTTGAAACAACCAATACCATATGCTCCAACTATTTCTTGGAAGCAATAACCACCAACATTAATAAAGAATCTTAGAATTCTTTGACTAGCCATTAGCATGATACAAAATCGTAGAATGAACTGTTTGTGAAAAAGTGATACTAAAAAAAATGATCAACAGACGCAAGCAAATTCTCGTCAATATCGATGCACATGTATGGTGAAGAGTTGCATACCGACGGTGGACAGCGATGGTGGTGCTGGGTCTGACGGTAGTAGTAATGGTTGTCTTGTGAAAACTGGTTGAGAGAAAGAGAGATGGAGAGAGGCTAGCCATGAAAGAGAAAGGGAAAGAGAGAGAAAAGGGGATAGATTTATGGAAAGGTGGTTGATCATTTTATTTAGTTTCCTAAATAAATGATAAATATTAAATTAATTCTTATAATTTAACAATATATTATTAAGCATTCCCAAAATGCCCTTAATGCACCCTTTGTAAACAAGCAATGCATTTTTGGTTCCCATTTGGTTCCCGATGCATATGGGGCCCCATAGAACCTCAATCTATATATATATATATATATATATATATATATATATATATATATATATATATATATATATATATATATATATATATATATATATATATATATATATATATATGAGATCGTTGCAGAACCTTAATTTAGTGTAGAACCGTAGAACCAATATCGTCCATAGATTAGATTAATCTAATGGTCTTGATTAAAACCATAAAGTTTGGAATTAGTGAAAAAAAGATTGACATTAGTGATTTTTTAATTCTTTCCGGGGTAAAAATGGAATAGAGTGGAAATAGCAAAAAAGATTGACATTAGTAGAATAAATATCTTTTTTCTTTAGATTAAAATAATAATATGATTAATTGTTAAATCAAAAAAATTATACCATAAAAACGAGAATTTTATACTCTTTAAAACGAGACCGGTCATGACATATTTTTTTTGAAAAAATTTTACGTGTTTATTTTTCGTAAAAAAAATATTACCAGACCACCATGCAATGTAGCATGACCGATATAATTCAATGTCGAATGAACACTTGATGTCGTATATCCAACGTCGATGCAACACTGCATGTACATTCAAAATTAATAAAACCAAAATAATGGTCAAAATTAGTAGTCAAAAGTTGGTTGATTTAATTAAAAAAGTAATGACATATTTTTTTCGAAAAAATTTTACGTGTTTATTTTTCGTAAAAAAAATTTTTACCAGACCACCATGCAATGTAGCATGACCGATATAATTCAATGTCGAATGAACACTTGATGTCGTATATCCAACGTCGATGCAACACTGCATGTACATTCAAAATTAACAAAACGAAAATAATGGTCAAAATTAGTAGTCAAAAGTTGGTTGATTTAATTAGAACAGTAATGACATATTTTTTTCGAAAAAATTTTACGTGTTTATTTTTCGTAAAAAAAAATATTACCAGACCACCATACAATGTAGCATGACCGATATAATTCAATGTCGAATGAACACTTGATGTCGTATATCCAACGTCGATGCAACACTGCATGTACATTCAAAATTAACAAAACCAAAATAATGGTCAAAATTAGTAGTCAAAAGTTGGTTGATTTAATTAGAACAGTAATGACATATTTTTTTCGAAAAAATTTTACGTGTTTATTTTTCGTAAAAAAAAATATTACTAGACCACCATGCAATGTATCATGGCCGATATAATCGAATGTCGAATGAACACTTGATGTCGTATATCCAACGTCGATGCAACACTGTATGTACATTAAAAATTAACAAAACCAAAATAATGGTCAAAATTAGTAGTCAAACGTTGGTTGATTTAATTAGAATAGTAATGATATATTTTTTTCGAAAAAATTTTACGTGTTTATTTTTCGTAAAAATTTTTTTACCTAGACCTCCATTCAATATAATTTATAGAGATCATTCAATGTCGAATTACAGTTTATATCACACATTCAACACAGCATGTACCTTCGATATTAAAAGAGTAAAAGATGGTCAAAGTGGCAGTCAAACTTGGTAGGCTACTATTAATTCAATGTTAATTGCATTATTACCATCTTATCCCTAGTGTTATATAATAATCTAATAGTTTAGATTGGTTCTATAGTTCTGCACTAAATTAAGGTTCTGCAATGATCCCAACCGTATATATATATATATGTATATATATATATATATATATATATATATATATATATATATATATATATATATATATATATATGTAGAATACGGTTCGAGAGAGTACTACTCATTATGTAGCGCACCAGAAGCTACCACCTTTAAAAAAATTAAAATTTTTTTTTTCATAAACATGTTTAATTTAACATTATGAAGATCATATGTAAATTTCACATACATTCACATCTCCTAGATCCTAAAAATGTTGTGAACACACACTTACATAATTTTAAAGACATGTGAACGTGCATTTACGTGATGCGTGTTTTCATGCACTTAGGGGGCGTTTGGTTTGCTGAAATCTGACGGAATGGAATGGAATCTGTCAAAGGAATGGAATTCTGGAAGGAATGGAATCTGTCTGAATCCAAATACTATAGTTTGTTGAGGATGAGATGACTTGTTGTTAAAAGGATTGCTTTGAAGTAATGGAATTTAAACTCCTTCCATTTTGCTATGGAATGGTCATTTCTTTAAAAGGGGGGATTTTTTTTTTAAAATGTGGAATGATAATTTCATTCCTTTGGACTACCAAACAACCAATCAGAATGGAAAATCCATTCCTTTTCCGCCAGATTCCATCATATTCCAGCGAACCAAACGCCCCATTAGAGTGTTTGGATTTGCGTAAAATTTACATATGATCTGTGAAATGTTAATTAAAACATGTTCATAAAAAAATTTTCAAAAAAATTAATCTTAAGGGTGGTACATTCTGTTGCGCTGCATAATTGGTGGTACTCACTTGAACATATATATATTCTGGGCTAATGGAAAAGATTCCTTGCCTGGCTCCATTCAGTTATGCCTAAAACTTCCCAGCTCAAATAAAAGAAGTTCTTACATTAGATGCTTCTTTTTTCCTTCTATTGTAGTTGTCATCTGGGAAACTAAAAACCCCAAAAACACCAACCAAAAGGGCATCTTTGTCATTGAACATCTCATGAAGAAGCATTGTCATTGTTGGTCGAAAAGAGAGTGTAGTAGTTCCCGTAAAGACCTTTGGTTTAATGATGGAGGTAGTTGGTTGTCTTCAAGGCCGTTCCTATCGTGTTTGGAGCTTGGGGCAAAAACTTATAAAGGGCCCTACAAACATTTATGTATATATAACATCTAAATATTAAAAGAAACAACTATGTAAATATGTGTGTAAATATCACAATCAAACAACTATCAAAACAAATAAACTGCTAGTATTACCCTAGGTATTAGAGTAAAAAAAAATTTTGGGCTCCATTGGCTGTTGGGCTCTGGGCAACACCCCAGGTTGCACACCCCAATGAGCCGGTCCTGGTTGTCTTTGTTAAGCAAAAGGGTATCCTTGTTAATCTCTAATAAGTCTTTAAGAACCACTATCGGTACCATGAAAGAGCTTTGGTTTAAGAATGGAGGAAAAAGTTTGTTGAAAATATGGTCAAGAATCACATTTTTGCAGAAGAAATGGACACAATCTACGGAGAGAGAGATATTGATTTTTGAGAAATTTTAAATTAATAATTAAAGTGAAAAACAAAAATTGGTTTTGGATTATTATTATTTTTTTTTATGAAAAAGAAAATTCATTACCTATTTTTATAATACTCTCAAGGGTAAAATAGTTATTTAAAAAATAATGACCAGTCAAAGGACCAAAATCACAACAGATAACCAGCCATAGATATCGAATTAATAATTTCGACGTGAAAAGGACTTGTTACATAATATGCTTATAACCCCAGTAACAAAAATTGTAATTTACCCTAAAAAATTTAATCATTTGATTGTTAACGTTAACGACATAGAGACCATTTTTGCAATTAAACAATGAAAATAAAAAAATTGAAACCACAGGAATAATATTCAAAATTTTACGCAAACCATAAAGATCATTTTTGTAATTTACTTTGATTCCATTTTAATTTCATCTTTTTCCTTGGTTAAGTTGGATTGTGAAACACAACATTGTTGATTAATATTAAAAAAAAAAAAAAAAAAAAAAAAAAAGAAAGACCTCCTAAGTAACATGTATACATAGAACATTGTAAGAAACATGTATACATAGAACATTTGATCTAAATAATCATTGTATACAAACAAAACTTTATTAGTTAAATAATTAAACATCCTCTTAAAAAAAAACATATATATTATTCTACACTTTTATTTGAAATAATATATTATCTTTTAAAGAAATAGAAAAATGTAAGTCTTCTAAATCCAACAACAAAAATAAAAAAAAACAAGTTTAATATTAGTAAACAAACATACCCTTTACGTTAAAGTATAAATTATTGTTGGAGCATCTATTATTGTTTAATGTATACATGTAAATGGAAACTATCTTTTTTAATTTCATAAAAGTATAAAAAGAGTTGCTAAAACCACTTTCATGTTCAATTCCATATTCATTTCCTTCTTTAATTAAAAAAATAAAAATAAAAATAAAATAAAAAAGAAAGAAGAATAAAGGCCCCCAATGAAAGCCTTAACGGAAAGCAACTAAATTTAAATTTACATAACAATTACACTCACTAACAATCAACAATCAATTGCCGGCCTCGTTGGAAAGAAGTTCTAAAATAAGGGTACCTTTTTGAAAAGAGAAGAAAAGAAGAATTAGCACTAAACCCCCTAAAACTATTTTTACTTTTCAATCAAGCCCCAACCGGATCAGCTGCCGCTGTTTTAACCTTTGGTGGCCGCCCTCTTCCCCTTCGTTCACCACTTGGCGGTGGTTTATCTGCCGTTGCAGTCTTTCCTGACTTCGGAGGACGCCCACGTTTCCGACCACTCACCGACGGTTCAGGTTTCGTAGGAGAGGAGGACGCAGGAGCAAGAGGATCTCGAGGTTTTGGCGGACGGCCTCTGGGTTTTGGGGAAGAAACATCTGTACCCTCCGGTAGAGGCTTCTTGTCTTTCGGAGGCCGGCCACGGCCGCGTCGAGGCGGCGCGTTTGGATCTGGTTTAACGTAGTTGTTCTTAACCATTATTAGTTGACCGCTAGCTTTCATCTTGTTGAGGTGATGTGACAGAAGTGTTGAATGCGCCGCCGGGAGGCTGCCGTATGTGGCTTCGATTTGCTTCGAAATCGACGATTTGTTAGCTCCGTTCTTCTCATCTACAGCTTCTATCGCAGCAAAAATCAACTGTAATTAACCAAAAAAATTAAAACATACCAAGATCAGTCAAAGTCAACACATACCCCATCATCTATCAAATCACGAAAATCCACCAAACCCAAGACTTAAATTTCAGCTCAATCATCCCACGAGATATAAACATACCATGACCCCACTCAAATCAATAATCAAGCTCAAGTCCACGATGGAAGAATAAAATGCAGCTTTTTGAGTACTAAATTAACAAAGAAAGTTAACCTAAAGCTCAATTCACATAAAAATTTCACCAATTAAAATCTGGGAACGATAAATTAACCGAAAATAAGAAAACCCAAGTGAGAAATGAGGGATTTAGTTTAGTTTAGTTTAGTTTACCTCGGGATACTGTGGAAGAATTGGGTAGGCGGCAGGAGAAGGTGAATTGGTAGTTGGAGTTGGTTCAGCAGACATGGCGACTTTACTTTAACAAAAGACGATGGAATAAGGAGGAAGATGATGGAATAAAGGCAAGGGCCGAAAGGTGTTTAAATAAGATCGGAGTTTGAACAGGGTTTAGATCAGGCTCCCACAGTGTGTGTCTATGGAGATGATCTAACGGTTGGGGCTTGGCTGGTGAGTAATTATCCAACGGTTGATAATAGTTGTCATCAGTTATACATGGATTATTGACCTGGCAGAATTATAATTTTATTTCTTTCTATATTTCAATTTACTATTCTGTCTGGACTTATGGACAATGTCTGTACTTGTTTCCATTCAACGTTCTGTCCTCGTATTCAACATTTCAACAAAATTAAACGAGTCATTAGTTAAGCTTTTGTCACTTGAGGTGATTTGTGCATAACGAAATTTCTTCGTACACGACAACTTTATTATAAAATGTTCATCCTACCCTTAAAAGTAACTTTTAAGTATTTCTATGATAAAAGCTCCATTTACTGAGTTGTGCTCGTTGATTGAAGCTTTTGCTTATCAGGCTTGTGATCATCTAATTCCAGGTTTGGGTATATAGAAGTTTCGATTTTGAAGTTGTGTTCATCGATTAAAACACACACGACATTTAAAGTTAACCTAGAGAAAAATATTTGAAGTTGCTTATCAGGCTTGTGTTTCCAATTGATTTCGAGTTTGCATTTAGGTGTTCAAGTTAACCTAGAGAAAAATGAACCAGAAGCAAAGGTTTGTGTGTTTGTAATTATTTGATTTTAAGTCTGCATATTTGTTTTTTTGTCCATCGAAAATCATCTCTTTTTCAGCAATTTGTTCATGAGTAGGGGTTACCGGAGTAAGGGTGGTCGTTGGAGTAGTGGGTTGCTCGTAGAATACAAAGGTGAAATGAATCTAAAATTTAGTTTCGTAGTTAAAGATGGTAACGATGATGATGGGGTGTTCAAAAATATCCGAATCCGAGCATCCGAAACAAAAATCCGAAAATCCGATCCGAAACTATCCGAAATTTCGGATATCCGGATTTTCGATTATCCGAAATTTCGGATTCGGATAGTAAAATTCCAGATTTTCGGATATTCGGATTATCCGATATCCGAAAATCCAAAAAAAAATAATTTTTTAAAATTTTTTTATATCTTTAGTATTGCTTATTTACATAATATGAGTGTTTATTATTATTCTAATGTATATTTTTGAGTTTTTATCTTAGTATTGTAGATTTATTAACTAATATTTTTATAAATTTTAGTTTTTTTATAATTTTTTAGTCGTTTTGAGTAAAATAATTTCGGATACATTTAGTTTGTAATATATTTATTTTTAATATCCATTTGGATGTATGAATTTGTATTTTAGATATTTAAAAATTTAATTTACTTTTTTAAAAAAATTTAAAAAATATGAATTTTCGGATATTTTTTCGGATATCGGATCGAAATTTCGGATATCCGGTTTTGAACACCCCTAATGATGGTAATAATAAGGGTTTATTATTAAAAAAACCAACATGTTTTCACGTTTTCGTCCCTTCATGTTATTTTTTTCCATAAAAAACCTCAAGATATTCTTTTCTTATTGGTTTAGTGAAATTTTGGACATTAGACCCCGGTTATAATTTGTGAACCGGGTTTTAAAAACTTGAAAAACCGGGTTTTAAAAACTTGAAAAACCGGGTTCTAATGTCCAAAGTTCACTAAACCAATAAGAAAAGAATAACTTGAGGTTTTTTATGGAAAAAAATAACATGGAGGGACGAAAACACAAAAAACGTGAAAACATGTTGGTTTTTTTCATAATAAACCCTAATAATAATACAGTAATAAATTAGTTTTAAAGGTTATATGCCGAAAATAGCATTAACTTTTTACTTTTTTACCGTTCATAGCAAGTAGCAACATTATTTATTTTTTGTTATTAATAACAACAACTTTTGTGTTTTTTACCAGTTAAAGCTACGGATAACCTACAAACCTATTATAGCAAGTCACCTATAACCAAATATCTTCATTGTAACCAAACACCCTTAATTTTGTTCCCAAGCACCCCATTTTAAAAATGAAATATAAAAACGTCTATATCAAGTCAAAGAAATACCAAATCCGCGTAAGTTTTGATGATAGAATTCTTTATTTTCAAGAAGATGATGCTTTGGGGTAGGGGCATTCAAAAATATCTGATTCCAAGAGTTGAATCCGAAAACTTGATCCGAGAATCGGATACTTTCACAAACTCTTTTTTCAAGAAGAGGATACGGATCATAAACTCTTTTTTCAAGAAGAGAATACATTTGCAAAATTTCATATTCTCGGATAACCCTAAAATTCTGAAATCCAATTTTTTTTTTCCTAAACTTTTTTGCCAAACATTATTTCACAAACAATAATTATATTCTTTATTTTAATTTTAAGTGTATAAATGTAGCTTTAACATATTTATAACTCGTTACATGCATTTCAATCTCTTTTGACGTTTTCTTTTATGTTTTAAGTTTAAAAAAGTATGATATATTTTCATTTGTGACACAAATACTTTTTTATATGTTAATAGGTATATAGGTTTGTATTTTATATATTTGAATTCATTTTATAAATTAAAATATTACACATATATGCTTGTAAACTTTCTTATTACCTATATATCATTTTAAAACTTGTTTTGATACATTTTCACATATACGTGAGATTTAAAGATTTGGATATATATGTGAGATTTAAATATTTCAATTTCTTTTGACGTTTTCTTAATGTTTTAAGTTTAAAAAACATGATATATTTCATTTTTAAAGTTTTATAATATTTTTGGGTACGTTCGTCCCCCTTTGATACCAGGTTTTTGTTAAATTATGAAATAACAAAGTGATTCAATAAATTTGTTTTGTGCATTTTCACACTTCTCACAGATATTTAACTTCTCATTTAATTTCATATATGTGTGTGTAGGGTTTTGTTCTATGGAGATTCATTATTAGAGTGGAGTCATGATGTCTCGTATTAAATGTACATATTTATTACGATAAAATGTTTTATTTTATGTAAAAGTACAATATATATGTTCAAAAGCATATATTTTTTACCAGCTATATTTGTCTTATTCAAAATTATATATTTTTTTACCAGCTACCAGATTTGCCGGTAAAACACAAATAACGAAACAAAAGTTTAGGGACTTAATTGTTAAATAATGAAAAGACTGAGTTTTTTTCAACATGATCAAATGTAAAAACTAGAATTACTACTTGTTTGATAATCGATCAAACAGGTCAAATACACTTTTTGAATAAGACAAATATAATTTAGAAACTTAAACAATAAAAAAAAAAAGTTTAGGACTTAATCGCAAAAATAAAAAAAAGTTGTAAACTTTTTCAATATTAACCCAATATTAATATTGATTTTTTCAATATTAACCCAAAAAAATAATTAAGAACTTTAAAAAAAAGTACTAGACAAACATATTAATTAAAAATCTTGTTTGTACAAATATTACACATATATTCTCGTAAATATTCTTATTACATATAGATCCTTATAGAACTTTAAATCTCATGTATATATCATTATAGCACTTTAAATCTCATGTATATATCCAAATGACTATTTTAAATTTAATTACATCATTTTAAAAGATATAAAACTATCATTTCTTAATAAATTTATTATTGAATTAAATTAGAAAATAATATTTTTTTAATTTTTAGTTTATTTTTGTTGAGATTTAAGAAAATAGTTTAGGTCAAAAATAATTTTTTTAAATAGATTTTTATTGGGACGGAAGGAGATAATCTTATTGGGTCAAAAATATTAGACTATTGGGTTTAGTTATTGGATTGGGTCAATAATTGAGTTTTAAATTTTGTTTGATTATTATTTATTACTATTTAGGGATTATAAGGAATATATTTGTTTATTCAAAGTTATATAAATTTTTAATCAAATTATAATCAAATATTTGAATATCACAAGTTACACATTCAAAAAATCATCGATTGCACAAAGAAAAATTTTAAAAAAAAATTATATTATAAAAATAGGTTATTGGAGAGCAGACCGGTACCTTTCTCAAACCCTTGGATCCGTCCATGCCTACATCCGCGGTGAAACGCAGACCAATACACTCGTTAAAGAGAGAAACTTACGCAGGTGCCAGTGCCAAAACCTTCAATAGCAATTTAGCAATCTATTCACTTGACATCTCTCATTATCTACTCTAGTAATTTTTGTACAAAAGAATGACCAATAATATATACCTAAATTATATCGTAATAACAACCTATTATTCTCGCATCGGCCGTTTTCCATAAGGATCAGATACTGAGCTTCCAAAAGTGGAGCCACGATGCCTGCGGTAAGGATCAGATGTTGAACTTGCACGAGCAGATGAACCACGAGTTCCAGTGGCAGTTGTGGTACCAGTACCGGAGGTGGAGCTGGACCTAGATTGAGAATTTGACACGCCAGATACCCGTTCTGTAGAAGATGTGCCGAGCCCACGAGACCTTCTGTTCCTTGAGCCCAGGTACCCGGGTTGAGTTGGTTCTTCAAGGGTGCCTGGCTTCCTCGATAGCATCAGCACCACACGGCTCATTGTGGGCCGAAGATGGTGTTCAAATTGGGTGCATAACAACCCGATCTTTATGCAAGTAGCTACTTGATCAGGGTTAGCAGTAGAAGCCAATCTTGATTCCAATATTTCAAGCCCTTTGCCTTTCTTGTACATCTTGTATGCCTGTAAAAAAAAAAATAGTTGGGTATTCAGCCACTTAGAATATTTTGCCATCCGACCATATAGTCCAACAAGCTTTTTACCCAATCCAGAAGATTTTGGCACTCGGGATCGAGGTTAAAAGTAAAGTTCTTCTGACCACTGATGAGCTCTAGAACCACTACGCCAAAGCTATATACATCTGCCTTGACGGATAAATTACCATGCATGACGTACTCGGGTGCCATGTATCCACTATATCCAAAAGGGAAAAAAAAGGTGTTAAGTGTGATACAAGTCATCATAAGTTCATGTACATCGTCGAAGCATTTTGAATCATTGTACTTTTTAACATTATGTTATCGGTCTATTAATGCGTGAGATTTCCTACATCATAAATGTTCGATCCAAATGCCTATATTACTACTAACATTTAATTCATATAAATAATTTGCCAAAAGGGCTACCGACAATGAAGTTGCTAGAGTACTTACTTGGTGCCAGCAACACGAGTGTTGACATGAGTTTCGTCTTCAGGGTAGAGCTTTGCCATGCCAAAATCAGCAATTTTGGGCACCCAATTTTCGTCTAGTAGAATATTACTAGCTTTTATATCTCTATGAATAATGCAATCATGGGCATCCTCATGGAGGTAAAGTAAGCCTCGTGCGACACCAGAGATAATGGCATATCTACGATTCCAATCCAGTATATCACGCGCAGCAGATTCTACAATAAGAAAATCACATTCATCATCATCCAATAATAAGCAAGACCGTATACTTTTCTAGGTTCTAATTGCATCGAAAACATGGGACCTCACAATCAGATTTTCACTTCACTTCGCGGATTTCCTGGGATTCACTGGGATTTGCATTTAAAATCCAGTGTTTGGTTCGCAGATTTCAATAAGGATTCAAAATCCTAGGATTTCTTAAATCTCTTCCTTCTTTGTTATTTTAAAACTCAACCTTCCCCCTAGGATTTTAAATCACAGTTACCTTGCATTCTTCAGATTAACAAATTTTTTCTATAAAATAACGTAGATTCTTTGACAAAATCCTGACAAATGCAAATGCTGCACAATGCAAATCCTTTGACAAAATGCAAATCCCAGAGAATAAAATCTGCGAACCAAACGCCCCCTAAGTTTTTTTAAGGAGTCCTTTGAATTTTTGAATAAAAGACTTTCAAGACACACATGCATTTTCTTTGAAATTAATAGCCGCTCAAGAAAACTTTTGCTTAGAATTCAACAACGATACAGGAAAAAGGAGGACATACTGAAAAGAAGCTTGTCTAAGCTCTCGTTAACAATGTATTCATATACCAATAGCTTCTCCGGGGACACACAATACCCTAACAAGCTGACAACGTTACGGTGTTGTACACGAGCTAATAGTTTGGCCTCGTTTATGAACTCTCTTTTCCCCTGATTCGAGGTCTGTGCCAACTTCTTCACAGCAATCTCCTCTCCGTTCTCCAATGTCCCCTACACAGCCAAACACCCGATTCTCATTCACCACGATAAACAGAGATATATCTCCATGAAACTCCCAATTATCTATAACAAAATAAAAAATTAGGTTTTAATAAATCTTGGAGGTCCCTTTGCACTATTCTTGTTTTCAAACACAAATTTCTTGTACTTTTTGAGGGATTAGCATTTAGAACCATCATGTTTGGTTTCCAAACAATCAACATACGCGCAAAAATGCAAAAAATAACACAACAGACCTAAAACAGTGAAAAAAACACTCATAGTTAGCAATTGGAGTTTTGTTTTTGCACATTAACAAGTGCATGAATTGGTTAGCACTGAAATGTTTCTTATGATTGATTCAAAATGCAAATCCCTCTTATCCTCAACCAGTTTACTTACTCCGATTTAGTGTTTTATATATCTACATGTAACATGCTTAGCATTACACTTTGCTCTTAGCTCCTAAACAAGCAATGTACATAGAAAAACGCCATAAAAAGCATTCATGCAATCACACTAGCATAAAACGTAAAAGAACACAACATTTGGCCAAACAGTAGCAAGAAAACACTTACGGGGCACTAGGTCAGTACTCAGGAATGAGAATGTAAATGAAAAAACATGAATTCCCTATAATTTTATTACGAATGTTTCGTTATCCATTAACGGGTAATGGATCATCATATATCCGGTCAAGCCCTCATCAATCATTTCTATAATCATCATATCCCCGCCAATATAACCCCTATAATTCTTGATTCCTCACAAGTATGTTGATCATTTGGCAACAGATAACAGAATGCAAGTTGCAGATTTGCAGTGCTTCAATCACCCTTTTTTTGGATCTTCTTTGAAAACCATTTTGTACTTTAATAATCAAGCTATGAAAATTTAAAACTATCCATAAATTTTCTCTACAAACTAACATTTATTCATTTATTCTTCAACAATTATCAGTTTTGAATTAAATGTTTTTTTCCTTTTGCATTTATATTAATTTCAAAATTTTGTCCGAAATTGCCCATTTTGCCATATCATTTTTTTTACATTCAAGCAAGAAAGATGGTAAATTTGCAATGATAGAACAATTAGAGAGAGAGAGAGAGAGAGAGATGAAAACCTTGAAAACAGGGCCAAACCCCCCTTGACCAAGCTTGTTATCAGGATGGAAATTATTGGTTGCAGCAGCTAGGGTTTGAAAAGTGAAAACTCTCTGATCTTGTGCAGCAAGCTTTCCCAAATCTTCTGCTTGACTTTCTGATTACCAATTTCAAAAACACCACAACAAAAACACAAACTTTAAGAAACAAAAATGCAAACTTTGATAAATTCTTGAAAACAGGGAAATCATTGTTGTCAGTTACCTACCTCTATTTGAAGTAAAATTGAAGGATTTAACGATGTTGTTAAAGAAGTTCTTGGATTTGGACATGCTGTTTGCTAATAAGTGGAGGAGTCCATGAATTGAACCAACAACAAAAAGAAACCTGCGAGTGGGAATCGGGGCAGGGGATCTGGTTACCTTACATGATAGGCAACATATTGTGGATTTGTTGCGTTTGAATACCGCTTCTTTCCAATGAAATTTTTGGGGGGTTTTCGAGTGTTTTATGGTCAACAAGGCGCGTTCACAGGAATTAATAAAAGCCAGGAGACTAGTGTGTTCTGGTCCTGGTCCTGGTCGTATTCCGTTTTTGGTTTTTTCGTCATTTTGCAAATAAGAAACAGAGAACCAGTAAATAAATGCCATTGAAGAATGAAGATGAACTAGCCTTACCTTCCCAGCGGACGTTTGGTTCGTGGAAGACCGGATTGTTAAAACGTAATGAAATTTGGTTCGTGGATTAGTATTCGCATTTAAAATCATGTGTTTGATTCGCAGATTTCAGTAAGGATTTAAAATCTCAGAATTTTTTAAATCGCTTCCTTCTTTTTTATTTAAAAAACTCAGTCTCCCCTAAGATTTTAACGTGGATTTATTGGGGGATTTGCATTTAAAATCCTGTGTTTGGTTTGCGGATTTCAGTAATGATTTAAAATCTTAAAATTTTTTAAATCACTTCCTTCTTTGTTATTTAAAAAACTCAGTCTCCCCTAGGATTTTAAATCTCAGTTATCTTGCATTTTTCAGATTAACAATTTTTTCCTAAATGATAATGCATATTCTTTGATAAAATCCTGTGAAATGCAAATCGTTTGACAAAATGCAAATCCCAGAGAAAAGAATCTGCGACCCAAACGCCTTCTAAATTTACATTTAAATTTGCAAACCAAAATGTGAAATTTGAAATGCAAATCAGAAGAAAAAATAAAAAAGAAGAAGAAGAAGAAGATTGATGTACTGTGAACCAATAGGTGCCTAAAATGCTAAAACATTTGACTAAAAAAATGTTATGGTGACTTTGTGTTTTTAAATTATCTTTATATTATAATGTAACTAAAAAATGATTTGAGTTCATTGTTCTATTTAACATTAGGTATAATTCAGGTCTTTAATTTTTTTTTTTTTTTAATTTTTGCATTTTTAGGTTGCATTTTTCGTACAAATTATTTTTAAAATGATAAAAAATTTTATTGTTTACTTATGATCTCGTTACAACATGCGGGTTAAACAATAACGTTACTTCCAAGTTCAAACGTTTAATTTTATTTTCAATTAAAAAAAAACCAAATTAATTGGTTTATGTATAAGATTTCTATATGTTTTTTTAATAGATACTAGTTTATTACCCGCGTATTACGCGGATATTTTTAATATATATAAAATATAATGAAGTAAAAGATAAAAGTATAGATATTTTTTTATTAACAAAAAGTATATAAGAATGATATTATTATTTATTATGACCTATTAATTTTGTATATTTCTAAATATATATGAATAGTAATTATTTTCTTATATTTTTTAAAACTTTTATTATATTATATTATAATTAATAAAATAGTAAAGTATTAGATTTTATTTGAATTCAAAAGTAGATTATATTATATTTTAATAGATATAATTTAAATTTCTTTATTAATTTTAAAACCTGTAAATGTCACGTGTCGATTCAGGGTGATGACACGTGACTTCACCAGAATTGAGTATAGTTACTCTTTTAATAGCATAGATAGAAGTATAGATAGATTTGAAATTGATACAATTTAAAACTTATAATCGGGATTATCTTCAAATGCATAAGCTGATAAGGATACAAATCGAAACCCTAGCAACATGTTCAAATTTCGCATATGGAGAAGGATGATAAACCGTCAAATTGATCAACTAATTAAATGGAAAAAAATTTGAATATGGAGAGGGAGAATAAACCCAGTCAACGTGTTCACCTAATTAAATGGAAGAAAAAAATTCGAATATGGAGAGGGAGGATAAAGCGTCGACTTCTTCAACTAATTAAATGGAAAAAAGATAAAGCCGGTCAACATTTTCAACTAATTAAATGGAAAAAAAATTAAAATTTTTTTGAAAAAGAATTGCTAGGGACACGTGTCAATTACATGCGAATCCAAGTGGCGCTTTATCTAAGTGTCATGTGGCATCTCGTTACTCTTATAATAGAATAGATAGATTTGGTTATTCGAATTTCTTTTACACACACTTTATTTACCAATATCATGACAAATATCAAATTTCTTCCTTATCAAGGAAGTTGGAAGCTTCGTAGAAACTCGTCATATAAAATTTGAAACAATTAATTAAAAACGTGTAGAAGAGTTGTACCATTATCTGATACCAATTCATTAATTAACTGATTCATTTTTATAAAAAAATAAAATTTTCAAACTAAAATTAAAATAATAAATAAATAAATAAAAAGGACACCACGTGCATTTGACAAAGTTTAAAATGTCCACATTTTATATTGAAATGAAATGGACATGAGTGGGATTTTCAACTAATAACCAAATTTTAGTTGTACTTATAAAATCGAGTCTAAAAATTGACTTTATTATTTTGTTTTATTTACGTCTTGTTTTGTGTCTTATTATTAAAATATTTACGATAATAAGCCTATCCGATAACTAAGTCAGGAAAGAAAATAATTTAAACCCAACCATTTGATTCTGTTTCTAATTCGATAATCTTCAAACTTGTCTTCTGTCCAGTTAAACCCGTTCGATCTAATTCAACGTCAGATTAGAATGTGATTTTTTAAGGATTTTTTCAGGACCGATTTTTTAGGTGGCCAGTAGGGGTGATGGCATAGGGCCACCGATTTGTTAGGTAGGTCTTATCGATTGTTTTTTTCGTGCAACGTAATAACATCAAACTCATTTTATTTTTAGGAGATGTACATAAATTAAATGAAAACATTTTGGTATATTTAGATTACTTTCTTTGATGTTTAAGTATACCATTATTTGTATTAGTAATATGTTTATACTTCTAAAAATTTGTATTTAGGGACCTATTTTAAATTTATAGCACAGGGCTCCTAATATACACGGGACGACCTTCAATTTTTTAGGCGACATTTGGTTCGCAGAATGTTTATTCCTAGAATGATATGTGTCAAGGAATAGAATCTGTTGAAATACAAATGGAGGCTGGTGAAGATGAAGTTTAGAGTTTGGTTTTAGAACTGTTAAAATCTTTGGAATGAAGTTTAAATTCCATGACACTAATACAAGGAAAATATATTACTTCAAAAGTGGTGTCTTTTTTTTTTAAAAAAAAAAGAATCTTCATTTCATTCCTTCTAATTGTTAGACAGTACATCGGAATAGAATTTTCATTCTAATTCCTTCCTTCTCATGACCCTTTATTTTTGAAAGTGATAAATATATCTATACTATTAAAAGAGTAACTATACTCAAATCTGGTGAAGCCACGTGTCATCACCATGAATCGACACGTGACATTTAAAGTTTTTAAAATAATAGAGAAATTTAAATTAGAGTTAATTACAAAAGTGGTCCATGTGGTTTGTCCTAAAATTTGGATTTGGTCCATGAACTTTCAATTTTGCAGAAACGGTCCTTATTTTCATAGTTTGTTTGCAATTTTGGTCCATCAACCTATTAACTTTTCTAATATGACCAAATTACCCTTATTTTGATGCAAACTATAGGGACCATTTCTACAATTAATTATTTAACTCTTTTTTATTCTTAATTAAATAAATTTTTTTAGTGTTACTTAAATTTAATAAACTATTAAAAAATAAAAGAATTATTTAATTATTCATGTTGGTTTAGTCTTAATTAATTTAAATTTACTATAATCAAAGTGTAAACTAATCAAAATTTATAATCGATAAAATCATTTATGTTTAGACACTATCTTCCAGAAGTTTCGTATATAAAATATTATAAAAATATTTGACTCTATAATTATTTATGTTAGTTCATAAATTTATAATAAAAATATGTTTGTTGGTCAAATATTTTACTTTTCTTCTTAAATAAAATCGGCCAAAGATTCTATTTTATAATATGTTCACATTTATATCAAAGCAATGTGATAATCGTAAAGTGAGAAATTTAAATGGTTTAAATTTTTAAGGTGTCGATTTAATCGGATTAAAATGAAAAGTCAAATTAAAAGACGAAAAAAGATTAAAAACCTATTTATATTTCTCGATTTTTATGTAAAGGTCTGACAAACCAAAGTTTGATGATAAAAGTTGTTAATCATGAATCTCAAAGATATTATATGGACCTAAAATATTAAATCGTTTTTGGTGTAATTAAAAATTAAAACGATAAAATAATTGATACGTTAAATAAAAAAATTTGATTGTCTTGGACTATTTGAAAGTGTTTTTTAACTCGGTCAAATTAAACGTTAAATCTTTATTTATTTAAGTTCTTTAACATTTTTAACTTTAATTAAACTGTTAGCTCATAAATAATTTTTTTAATAATTTATTAAAGTTAATTAACACTAAAAAAAAGTAGAGTCAATTACATAAATGGTCTTTGTGGTTTGATCAACATAAATATTTTTTATTATAAATGTATGAACCAGTATAAATAATTATAAAGAAAAAATTTCTTATTTATGAAACTTTTTAAAAAAATAATTTCTAAACATAAATGATATTTCGATTATAAATTTTGATTGGTTTACACTTTGATTATAGTAAATTAAAATTAATTAAGACTAAAAATATGTAAATCATTTATGAACCAACATAAATAATTAAATAATTCTTTTCTATTTTTTATAGTTTATTAAATTTAAGTAACACTAAAAAATAATTTATTTAATTAAGATTAAAAAGAGTTAAAAACTAATTATAGAAATGGTCCCTACAGTTTGCATCAAAATAAGGGTAGTTTGGTCATATTAGAAAATTTAATAGGTTGAGGGACCAAAATTGCAAACAAACTATGAAAATAAGGACCGTGTTTGCAAAATTGAAAGTTCAGGGACCAAATCCAAATTTTAGGACAAACCACATGGACCATTTTTGTAATTAACTCTTTAAATTATGTCTATCCAAATCTAATATAGTCTACTTTTGAATTCAAATCAAATTAAATAAAATCTAATACTCTACTAACTTATTAATTATAATATAATATAATAAAAGTTTTTAAAAAAATATAAGAAAATAATTACTATTCATATATATTTAGAAATATATAAAATTAATAGATAATAATAAATAATAATATCATTCTTATTTTATATATATTAAAAATATCCGCGTAATACGCGGGTAATAAACTAGTTTAAGAGTAAGTTACATAAATGGTCCCTGTGGTATTATCTAATTTATTGATTCCGTCCCTATCACAAAGTAAGTACATAGATAGTCCATAAAACTCAAAACTTACTTGAAATTGGTCCCTCAAACTAACTACCGTTAACTTAGGTGTTAAGTTCAGGGGTATGTTTGTCTTTTTGAATTTGCATGGACCATTTATGAAATTATTCAATAAAACATTTAATTTTTAAAAATCCAATATTATTATAATTTAAAGTCTTATTTATTACAGTATTATTAAACTAAATTATTTATATTTTCATTAAAGAAGAAGATCTTCAAACTGAAGCCTTTTATCGTATGAACATCTCTCTCACTATCTCTTAATATGTTTCTCTTTCACTAAGTATACATACATGTATTGAGTAGATGTTTTTGATTTGGGGTGGTGGGGAAAAAAAGGCAATCACGCTCAAAGTGTTTGTTCCAGATTTGATGAAGGTTCTTTTGAAGGGTTTTAGGTTTGCTACTGTTAAATTCGCAAGAGTGTACGTTCCATATTTGATGACTTCGTCTCTATCCCCAGTGGAACCACGAACCGTCATTGAACTGAAAGGGTGAGTTGTTCATCGAAGAAATGAAAGGAGGGGGGTTTTGTTGATGAGTTCATTAAAACCACCACCAATACCTATCACTTTCGTTTTAGATCCAAATCTTGATTCATGATGTTCGTTCGAGTGGAATTCAACTATTAATCAAATAAGAATAGGAGTTAAAGCCCACAACATTCGAATCAAGAATTAAAGGTGTTTGTCTTAGGTTTGAAGGATTTTGTTTTGATTTTAGATCTTTTCATCAATTTTAAATCTCATCTCATCACGTTTGTTCTTCAAATTAGTTTTAGAGTTCTTTCTTCATGTTTGTTTGTCAGATAAAACTCATGAATTTGTTTAGTGAATTTTTAGGATCTCTTATTGTATTTGATATGATATGAAAAATTATATGAAATAGATTTTGATTTTATTATCTGGTCTGGAAAAATTCTTGGTGTTTCTGGTGTGTATTGTAAGTTTCCGATGAGTATTCGTTTTTATGTTCATAAATCTTGGATTTTTGTGTATTGATTTTTCATCTAGATTTCATTTCTGGGTTCAAATGGATTAAGTGTATGTATGTATTTGTTTAATTTCAAATCATTTTAGGCTTTCAATCAATTAAATGTATGTATGTATTTGTTAAGTTCAATTGGATTTTGGGTTTTGATTGTTTTTTGTTTATTGTTCATCATTGATATTTGAGTTTTCTTTGATTAATGTTAATATTAAAAAAAAAAAAGAATTCAAGAATTAAAAGTTTACAAATTAATTTCATAAATGGTCATTGTAAGGTGAAAAAATAAAAATACCCCTAAACTTAACTTTTAACTTAACGGAAGTTAGATTGAGTAACCAAATTGTTACAAGATTTCGTTTTAAGGGATCATCTCTCGAGAGAATAAATCCATAACTTATCTAATACCACATGGACTATTTATGTAATTTACTCTGGATTTTAATGAAATAGAGCTATAGAAGTTGTATCTCGCTTAAACGCATCAAATTTGTGCTTTTGTCAAAAAGTATGATTTCATTTTTCAATAAGAAAATCTCGCTGTAAAAGATTTTTTTTTTTTTTTATAAATCAAATAACTTGCTCTTTATTTGATTATTTCAAACTCAATAATCAGATAATATATATTCAAAAATCAATTTTTCAAGCATTCGTCGGAAACGTTGGATCCACTCTTCAACTTTGCAACCCTACCAAAACACACACTCCTGACATGACGCATCCCCTCTTTCCATTCAAAAAACAAAAGTTGGATGTAATGAAATGACAAAAATATTTTAAATAAAAAATAATTTCCAACCTATCTTTTTAGAAAAAAAAAAAGGGTTTATTATGAAAAAAACAACATGATTTCACGTTTTTTGCGATTTCGTTCCTTCATCTTATTTTTTTTCATAAAAAACCTCAAGTTATTTTTATCTTTTTGTTTAGTAAAATTTGGACATAGAAAAAAATAAAAAGTTAACTTAAGAACTTTTATGAAAAAAAATAAGACCAAAACGCAAAAAAATATAAAAACATGTTGGTTTATCGATCATCTTTGAAGCTCCATGGTTCGAAGGTCACGAAGATGCTGCAAGATTTCTTGAAGAAGTCCCATCCCTTTATCGCCTTTCTTCAACGATCCGATGCAGTGTTTTAAGAACTCTCGATCGGCTTCGAGCGCTTTCAACCTTCCGTAAACTTGATCCACTTCTTCTTCTATGTCGTTTCTCTTTACACCATTTTCCAAGTTTTCGATATTCATACTCTTTTCGGTTGAATTACTGGCATCGAATCCGTTTTCCTCGTAGAAATCTTCAATGGGTCTTACGTCTGCAAAGTCTTGATCCTCGTCGTCACTTATAGCGAAAAGCTTCTCTTCTAAAGCCTTTATCTGTTCGAAAATCGACAACCTTTCTTCTTCAAAATCCACCAGTGATGATTCCAGTTCGATAACAGCATCGCCACCTATGCTCGGATCCCAGCTTTCTTGATTCCCATCAAACCTATTCGATTCATCGTTAGTTTCGATCAGCATTCCATCCCCATTCTCAGAATGGCTAAAGTACCTCAATCTCTCCTTTGCTTCGTAATCCTCGACTTTTTTCCGATACAACTCCAACTCCTTCTCCCTTTTCGTCATGAGTTCGTTCAAGAGCTGCAAAGCTTCTTGGTCGTATTCCGATTGTTCTTCCATCATTCGTTGGTATTGTAATGCCTCCATTTGCATTGCCGCCTTCTCTTCTTGAAGGCGGTTGATCACCGCCATTGTTTCGCTAGCAGCCACTGCCGCAGCGCTTCTCTCCTCCTCCAACTCACTGTACAAAGCATGTAAAGCCTTCCTTTCGGCTTTCAAAGCTGATTTTAGCTTCTCCATTGTGTTAATTGGATCGCCACCGTCCATCTCACTCATCACACTACCATCAAATGACTCTTCTGTCGCTGATTCCTTTCGTTCGATCGTCAACAACTTCTTGTGCTGTTGATTTAAGCTTTCGATTGAACCAGGCGTATCGGGAGTTTTCGCTTCCTCGACCTCATTGTGACTTCCACTCAAGTTGTTGGATTTGAAACCTAGTATATAAACAAAAACAAATCTTGAAATTAGCAATTTAGCATCAAATCAGGAAGGAACAGTTGAAGAACATGAACGAATCTGTATCCAAAATTCTTTACCATTTTCGATACTTAATTGCAAATCATGTGAATTGGTTGAAGGTTCTTCAACACATGAATCAAGAACAGGAATCTCTGTTCCAAGTGAAACCTCTGCTTCTTCATGAACTGCAAATATAAATATGATTAAACAATATATGAATCACTAATAAATTAATTAAAAGAAAAGGCTTACAAGATAAAGATTACCCAAATGAGTATCTTCTGTATGAATGGACAGAGGTCGAGTTTCTTCGAAAATGGTGGATTTTTCATTGATTTTAGCATGGAAAACAAGAGAATTCACAGTTTCTTCCAATTCCATGGATTCAAACACATTCTCGTGATGTTGTTGAATTACCTGGGCTTTCTGATAATCTCCAAACTCACATTCTTCATCAGCTTCAGAAATGTTTTGACTTTCCTCGGTTGTGGAGTCAACTAATTCAATTGAAACCAACTGATTACCACTATAATCAAAGAAGAATTCAAGATCTTGTGGCAGAAAATCAGAAGTTGAATCTCCCTTTCTTTCAACTTGATTCAAACCTGTCTCAATTTCAAAAGTACTTGGACCCCACACTTCTTTCTCATCAAAATTCATCAGATTTTCAAGATTTCCTTCTTTCACCATATCTGAACGGATTTGGGTTTGATCATTGGGATTCCCATTTTTAGTATACTCCAAAACATCCGAAGAAATCCTAGTGAGTAAAAGATCGTCAACACTTTCCTTATGAAACTTTAAACCACAACAAGAACACTTGAAATGATGTTCTTCTTCATCACTCTGTTTGAACTCCGATTGAAAATCCAGATGGGATGAAAAACAATCTTCACATAAATCCTTGATTTCTGCTAACTTTTTATGAGTGGGGCAGAACCCCAGAATGGAAACCTGTTTGGAATGAAGTTCGCATAGAAGATCTAAGTGGGAGTTGATGTTTTGGGGATCCAAGAAACGATGGAGGGTAGAACACCATAAACATGGTGGCTTTAGAGCAAAGAAATGTGAAAATTTGACTATGAGAAAAGAGAAAAGTGAGTTAAGGAGGAGGAAAAGAATGAGCGTCCATTCAAGAACTGCATACACCAAAACAAGTGTGATTTTGTTAGTATTTCTGTGTATCATCGTTGCAAATTTGTTGGCAGCCATTGTTCTTTCTAGCTTCTTCGATGCTTATTTGTTTGTATTTGCGCACACAGAAATTTCAGCATATGAAAGGAGACGATGTTAGTAGACAGTAGTTAGGGTTAGTTACAAATTTGGCC
This sequence comes from Centrapalus pauciflorus, assembly GCA_020465985.1. NCBI lineage: Eukaryota > Viridiplantae > Streptophyta > Magnoliopsida > Asterales > Asteraceae > Centrapalus > Centrapalus pauciflorus. The sequence continues at coordinate 664,754 of JAANYP010006088.1, forward strand.
CCTTGACAATTTTCAATGTTTAGTTTATGACTTTATGTTGATAGTGTAATTTTAAAATTGTATAAGCATAAACACAAATACAAAACTAATGATTGCTTTGAATTGCTTTTTAAGATAATGAGATTCAATCATAACAATTACAATTTACAATTTAATATGTTCAAGTTGATTTCACATGTTGATTTTAGAAAATTGCACAAAATACAATCAAATAGGCTATAGTAATTGAATTTCAAATCATTTGAATTTGCCATGTTATAATAAAAAAATATATAATTATAATGGTTTATAATTTTTTTTCATGTTATTTTACCTTCATCAAATTCGTTTTGTATATTAAGTTTATACCTTTTTGATGATATTAGTTTATTGTCTTTAAGTAGTATTTTGAATCATATAATCTATATAGAATTTATTTGTTAATTTTTATGATAAAAAGGAGTACCTTAAATCATGAAATTAATTTAGACTAATAAAGACATATCGATATTGATCGTTAGAAATAGATAGTTTCTATAAGATGTTTCTTTTTAATAGTTTGACGATGAACAAAACAAAATTTTGATGATTACTTTATAATCAGAATTGGACCTTATCAGATCATTACATCCTTAGCTTCATATTTTTTGTCATATGATCTACATAAATCATTTAATATGTCACTTAACATATGCATAAACAATGACGAATTAATGTAGGAGCAGTAGGGATCAATTGATCCCCATAATTTTTTTTATGTTATATATTATATTGATAAAAATAATTCTGTCCAGAAACCAGAATTTATTCTTTAAAAAACACAAACATGTCTGTTTTCAAAGGAATTTTTAATCAAATGAGTTTGACATTTGACTTTTTTAAAAATTTTTTGATAGTGCGGTGATTTTTAAACTAACCTTTTATAAAGATATTAAAAATCGACTCCTATAAATTTTGTTTTAAACCCGTCAATGTGCATATATATTAAATATTGACTTGCACTGTCCACACATCTTTTTATTTGATAACTCAATAACTACGAGACAAACAAACGTTAAATAAACTTTTTTTGAAGGATGCTAGTGCAAAGTTTTGAAGTCGAGGGATGGAAAATGAAGATCGACATAAAGTCATGGGACCTTTTTGGAATATCAGTTTTGTTCCTATACATTCATGATTTAAGATTCTTCGTGCTTCCCTGGTATTTTGGTTAGGGCAAATTACCAAGAAAGGTAATATAAAATCTAAAAATTGCCAATAAAGGTAATGTAAAATTTTTTAGGCCAAGAAAGATAACATAAAATTCAAATTTGACAAAAAAGGGTATTGATGACAAATTAAGAAGGTAAATTTTTTATTTTACGCTCCCTTTTTCGGTAAGCGAATAATATTTGATTATCTTTCTTGGCCTAAAATTCGAATTTCATAATCTTTCTCGGCCAAAATAGAATTTTATATTATCTTTCTTGGCAAAAAAATTTTTACAATACATTTATTGTCAAATTTTGTATTTTATATTACCTTTCTTGGTAATTTTCTAATTTTGGTTAAAGTGGAGGGCCCAATAAACCACAAGAAATAAAAGTAGGACCAACACAAAGCAAAGAGTGAGGGCCCACTAAGAATAGTACACCTGGCAACCACTATATTTTGCACACATATTTCATGGAGTATTATTTTAAATTTTTGTTGAACACCTTCTAATATAGAATATTTTAAAAATCAATTTCTGTGTAACTATAATGGTTGTCAATCTGTAATTGAAACAATATATATGATTATAATTTAATGGCTTGAGACATGAAATTAATAATAAAAGTGATATGAATCAAACCATCAAATATTGATTATATATCATTTTGACTTGAAATAAAAAAAATTGAACATGGGTCACTCAATGTATAATTTCTTTTGATGGTATGAAAAACCGTATTGTTTTCATAAACAAAAGTTTAAACATATTTTTCTATCATTTCTTTCGTCATCTAACAAGTTCAGACGATCTAGATGTATACAAGAATAAATTTTTTAAGTTATATATATGATTAAATGATTAATACTTTTGATACCGTTTAGAAAATATGATTTAGGTTCAAAAGGTATATGTTGTTTTTTAATCCAACAAGTCCAGATTATCACAATCGTAAAGTACACATATCAATGCTAATATTTTAAATAAGAAAATTTCATACGAGGTACATATTATTGGAACATAGAATTATACATTTGTAACAAAATCGAATACAAAATTGTTTATTGACAAGTTTATGGGTATGTGGTTTTTGCATGTCCTTCAACAAAGAAACACATATAAATGATAATTTGGATTATCATAGGCATCAACTTCTTTAAAAAATCTTATGTTTTTAAGTATTTATTTTAGGGTAAATATTGAAAAAAAAAAACTCACGGACTTTCATGCAATTATCGGTTAAGCACTACTTTCTTTTTTTAGTATTTAAGTCCCTAAACAAAGTTTGTCTTATTCAAAATTATATATTTATATTCTGCTACATGCTTAACAGGTAAAACAATTAGTTATCCGAATAGTTTATCATTAAAAAAACCAATTTTTTTTCAGTTTTCACGATTAAGTCACTAGACTTCTTTTTTCTTGTTTAGGTGAGTTACTGTTTATCGGTTAGTGATCTGCTAAACATGTCAAATATATAGTTTTAAATAAGACAAAAATTATCTTAGGGACATAAACACTCAAGAAAAAGTACAGTGACTTAATCGATAAATTAATGAAAGTTCGTAGGGTTTTTTCAATAATAACAATTTATTTTAATTGTTATTTTCTCTGTTCTAAAAATCATATTTCGATTGTAATTTGATTAGAGTTATGTTACTAACCAAATATTCAATTTTTTTTTTCTTGATAAGTCAAAATATAGAATGTTATAATCAAGTGAATCATAAAACTATTTGGTGCCAATTCAATAATTCGATTGGAAATTGGAATGTTATTAAACATATAAATATAATTTGTTATTTTTAAACACCCAAATGAAAATTGTAGCATTCTTTTAGACCAAAAAAAGTATTTTTTTTTTCTAATGATATTAGTTCTCATTGTGGGTGGAGTTGACAGAGGTTAAAAACATAGGGGGAAATTGAGAAAAAGAGAAGACAAGTGACGTAGATACAAGAGAGATTCTTGATTTTGTTCACAAAGTTCGATTAAGTTTCTCATTCTAAAGTTTCTTACCCTTTTTTCGCTTTTGCTTTTTTTTTTTTAATCACCTTTATTATATTCCGTATCATATTTTATTAATTATTTAATTAATAAAAGTTACAAAGCAAATAAAAGGAATGATAGGGAATAGCATAAATATCTTTTATTTGTTTTAAGTTATGTTATCAAAATAATTAATTACTAAAAGCATCAGCAACAAGGATATTACACGTTATACCATCATGTTGTAACATATCATATGTGTACTATCATATCATTGCTAAAAACTATATAATATTGTAACGATGATTGTACGTGATACTCATTTGATTCTAATTATTTTAGTTTTTAATATAATACTTTCATAATCACTTAGAGGGTGTTCTTTTACTAGTTAGTCATTTCATTTATTCGGTAAGTGATTTGGTTAATATGTGCATTCTTTTAACATAAGCAATAAGTGGTAAAATCTCACTTATTTCTACTTATTCGGTCAGCGTTTATTTTTAACTGATTCTCACTTATTGTAACCTAAAAACAAAACAAGGGGTCTCTTCCATCCTTACAAGTGCCTCCATCACACAACCCCCTCCCCACATCTTCGGCCAAACCCTACCAAAGAGCTGCTGCCACCGCCTGGCCCCGCCGCTGCAGATTCCATTCTCAATACATCTCTTCTCCGCCGGCGGTCTTTTCTCTTCTCTTCTACCACAGAATCCCTATGTATGATTCCCTCTCTTCACTTCACCTTCATTTTTTCTTGGTCATATATTAAAGAAATCGACTTGTCACGTCTAATTCTTTGTGTCGGCTATGACTCTACTGGACAACGATGAACTGATCTGCAAAACAGGGGAATACTTGGGTTAGTGGCGTAGTAGGGGTTTTCTGCGTAACCACTCCGATGCTTAAGTCAGATATGATTCAGAAAAGTAGTATGAAAATTGGAGAGAAAAGGAAAATAGAGATTTAGGGTTCTATATTCTGCGTACCTCAAAGAGATGAAGATCAATCTCTTTTATACCTTGGCTTTTTCCATAATGATGTTGAATCTTCATCCTTCAATCAGATTACGACACATGTCCTATCTGTTATAACAAACTAGCCTCATGGAATTCTCCCGATTCCTTTTTTTAATAGACTAAATGACGTGTCTTTATGTCCACATGTCTCCATATGGGCTTTCGCCATTGGATCACTTTTCCACGTCATACTCTGATGTCAGGAAGAACCTTAGGAACATCATCATCTTGTTTAATCAATTTCTAAATCTTGTTTTTCTTTGAAGAATGTCACTTTTTTTTAGAGAAATTGATGTTTTCTTTGATTTCTTCTTATTTATATATTAAAGAAAGGTATTATAAATGTTTATTAGTTAAAGATACTTTGTTTATCAGATTCATGTATTGATTATTTATTAGTTAAAGATACATGTTTTTCATATTTGTGTATTGATTGTTTATTAGTTAAAGATACATGTTTTTCAGATTTGTGCATCGATTGTTTATTGGTTAAAGATACATGTTTATTATTTATTAATAATACTGGTATTTTATAAATAAAATTTTATAATACAAATTTAGCATATAAAAAAAACAAACTTATTAATTCAGTATTCAGAATTCAGCGACAATCACTTTCAATCAACACTGTAATTAGTTTTTTTTGTCACTTATCACTTATATAAAAAACCACACATTAGTTTGTTTTAATGATAAGTCTTTATCTTTATACTATAATCTATATCTATATTATATAATAAAAGAGAACACAATTTGCCACGTGCCGTTACCACATTTCACCAAAAAAAGATAAATACAACATTATTTTTAATATAAAATAAAATAAAAGATAAATACAATTAGTTTTTTCAAATATCTATAAACATAAATAAATGCAACATCATTATCTTTAATATAAATACAATTAATTTTTTCTATTATCTATAAATTTCATCAAAAAAGATAAATATAACATTATTATTTTTAATATAAAATAAAATAAAAGATACATACAATTAATTTTTTCTAATATCAAGAAACATAAATAGATAAATACAACATTATTATTTTTAATATAAATTAAAATAAGAGATAAATACAATTATTAATTTATATATATAATAAATGAATATAAATAAATATTATTCACGTAATACGTGGGACATAAGCTAGTAAAGTAGAAAACTAGTTCTCACGAGTCGTTTTCTTGATGCACCATATTTTTTACTTTTGTAATCAATCATCTAAATTACTCTAACTAACAATTGTGATAATGAAACGCACCGTTTTGGTGCTTTTCATTAATTGCAATAAAGACCTTGAAGTTTAAAAATATATATAGAATGGCCCTTGCAGTTTTTAAAAAAGTAATAATAATATGTGTTTCTATTAATTACAGAATGATCCATGTAGCTTAAGAAATAATTACAGAAAGGTCCCTTTGGTTTTCTGCATTTAAGGTCCTATGATTTTTATATTTATACAGAAATGTCTTTGTGGTCTCCTAAGACGACTTTCCTACACACACACATGTGTGTGTGTGTGTGTATATATATATATATATATATATATATATATATATATATATATATATATATCATTTTTTAACGAAAAAAATTCGAATTAAATTGGTTCGTCGTTTTTTCCGTTTCGTTAAATTGGAAATCAAAATGGTTCATCATTTTTTCTTACGAAACATTAAAAATTAGATCATTTGATTGTTTTTTACATTTGGTTAAATCGAAAATCAGAATGGTCATATTCATTGTTTTCTATTGAAAATACTTAAAATTAGATCTGATTGGTTGGTTTTTCCATTTGGTTAACCATTCCGTTGGAAAAATTAAAATGCTTCGTCTTTTCAATTTTAAATGTTTACTCTCGAAAAAAACAACAAACCATTTCGGTCTTCAATTTAATCAAATGACATAAACAACCATTTAATCTAATTTTTAATGTTTTTGTTTGGAAAAAACATTTAACAACACCGATTTTCGATTTAACCAAACGAAAAAATGACTAACCATCTTAGTTCAATATATTTTCGCTCAGAAAAACGATGAACCATATTAAATTTAAACGATTGGAAATAACGTCAATTGATTTAATTTTAAATATTTTCGCTTGTAAAAACGAGAAACTCGTATTTTTAATTTAACCGAACATAAAACAATTAATCAATCTATAAATTTTTCCGATAGAAAATAGGAAGTTATTTCACTTTTTATTTGTTGAATAGATGAAATTCACGAAACAAAGAAACATTTCGATTTTCAATTTAACGGAACTATATATATATATATATAGATTGAGGTTCTATGGGGCACCATATGCATAAGGAACCAAATGGGAACCAAAAATGCATTGCTTGTTTACAAAGGGTGCATTAAGGGCATTTTGGGATTGCTTTATATTGTTAAATTATAAAATTTAATTTAACATTTATCATTTACAAATAAAATGATCAACCACCTTCCCATAAATCCACGTTTAAATATCGAAATGCATCACGATTTTGGTGATGCATAATGATGGAACAAAAATGAGGATGAATATGGCCGAAATGCATCACGATTTTGGTGATGCATAATGATGGAACAAAGACGATAATGAATATGATCGAAATGCATCATGTTTAAAATTGAATTGGATGAAGATGCATCGTGTTTGAAGACAAATCCAATAAATTGGATGAAGATGCATCATGTTTGTTTAGATTCGGATAGAATATTTTCTGAATTAAAGCATCTTCCGATTTTGCCCTTCCGCGCGCGAGAAGTTATGCACCCGTGCACTCATTTTCAAGTTAATTACCCTTTTGCCACTACAATCTGAACCATTAAAATTCAAGATCTAACGGTGCATACAGGTTCCCAAAGTGTACAATGCATACATGTGCCCCATAGAACCTGACCATATATATATATATATATATATATATATATATATATATATATATATATATATATATATATATATATATATATATAATTACGTAAACCGAATAAAAACTTATATAAAATTTCACAAGCTTTTTAAAAAATATATAACTAACTAAAAATTGAAAATTTATTAAAACTAAATATAACATAAACAAACTGATGCAAACTTATTAATAAATATACAACAATATAAATTAAATATATATATACACAGACACACACATCGGTGGAGGCGGTAGAATGATGAGATTTTGAGAGTATATAGAGATTGTTTTGAAGAAAATAAATAAATGAAAAGAGGTGAAAGAAAAACATGAAAATTTTTTTGCATTAATTGCACATTTGCACCGTCATATTGTGTCAATAAAGATAGAGACACTTTGAAATTATGAATATACATATAAAAGTACGAAAAAAATAATTCAGACAATTTTAATGAATAACATGTCGTCTACAATCAAAGAAGTAAGAGATTTTTTTAAAATTATTTTTACCTTTTGTAATATTTTGTTTTGGTTTTTTCCTTTTGTCTAATATAAATTTTAATTTGTATTTTGAATTTTTTTTTATTTTTATACTTCAAAATTGTTTTTTTTCTTATATAAATTTATTTATTTGTTAATTATTATAAGAAATATTTGTTACATTGTAGATAATAATTTCACTTCTATTTATTTTAAATAAAAAACGTTATTGTTAGACAATATCATATCTGATTATTTTATGTTTTTATATTTATACTAAAAATTATTTATTTATATATGAACCTCTTTAAAGCTTAATAAATATTGAATTCAACATTTTTGTATTTTATTTGTAAATAAATGTATTCATTTTGTTCATCAACTTCTTCAATATTTGATTAAATTTTTAAATATTCAATATTTGATTAAATTTTTAAATATTGAAAATTTCTGTTTCCATCTCAATTTGAAGAATTAAATAACCTTGATTCATTTTCTTTTGTTTTTTTGGTTTTTAAATTTGTTTCACAAGATGCATATAAAACATCAATATTTATTATTCATATTTTTTGTGTAAAAAAGAGGTTTAATATGAAAAACCAACATGTTTTTCTTTGTTTTTGCGGTGTAGCCTCTTTGTGTTATTTTTTTACCAATAAAATCTTCAAAATAACTATTTGTTTGTGATTTTCAGAATTTTTCTTCTTTTTTTTGTCAACAAAGTCATTAAATTTGACGGCTTTTCATGGAAAACAAGTGAAGGACGTTGGTTTTTTTGTGAAAAATACAGGATTGATTTTTTCCCGAAAACCAAAAAGTAAACAATAACCTGCGAACTTTATTAGGAAAAAATAAAATGGAGAGACGAAACCACAAAAAAACATGAAAACATGTTGTTTTATTCCTATAAAACTCCAATATACACACACACACACACACGTACTTTAGACATCATCAATTGAGTCAAACCAAATTCGTAAAAAAAACATGTAACCCATTAACGCTTAATAAACAAATGCAGTGACGTTATTGTCATCATTGAACATGTTTCTATTTATTAACATCATATCTTATCTTAAGCGATAAAACTACATATTTATGACGGAAACCCGCAGCAACGCGCGAGCAACCATAACACTAGTTAAAATTAAATGTAAATCTGCCATCTATATTTATCCATATAATAGATTAAAAATATTTAAGTTTTTCATCAGTCATATGACGCTGTCTCATCACACTATTTTTTTGTTTTTCGTCATTTATCATAAAATTTAATCTAAGTTAAATTTACATCTAAATTTAAGATTAAATCTTATTTTATTTATATACACATTAAGAATATTTTATGTTTAATAAACTTGTTAAAATATATGAGAAACAGATACAATTTATATGAAAATTATTAAAATTTAAAAAGCAAAATAATGTATATCTATTATTATAATAAAAGAGAACATTTTATTGACACATGTCACTCAATCAATGCATTACAATTTTATTTTCTCGCTCTTTTTCCTAATTTAGAACAATTCAATGATAAATTTAATTAATTAAAGAAATATATAAATAGCTTTTATCTTTCTTTCCTAATTAATCTTCTTAAATTAATCACTTCAATTAATTATGTTAAAAACAATTAAAATAATAGGTTACTAATAACTAATATATATATAAATTTGAAACATGCATATTATAATTGTATTTATTTTGTATAATTAATATCTTAAAACAAATATTTACTTATTAATATAACATAATTTTTTAATAATATCATATTAAGTATAATATGTTGACAAATTAGATAGATTTTTTTTTCTTATATTTCTTAAATTGTCATTCATAAATATTCTACAAAAATGTTGGATTTTAAAAGTTAAACTAATTTAGAAATTTAAAATCTACTTTTATTCTTAAAATTTTTTGTATTATAGTTTCTAAATAGTAGCAATTATAATAAATTTTCAAATTTTTTTTATTAATTTTAAAAAATATGAATAAAAATATGAATTGTGAAAATATAATAATCTTCATATAAATAGTACATTTAATAATCTAATATTTAAATAAAATATAAAAATATTATTTTAAGTTTAACATCATAAATATTATAAAAATTTTTATTAAGTTTTTATTGTACGATAAAAGTTTCAAAAATGTTTTTATTTTAAATATTTATTAATTTAATTATAATGTTATAAATAGATATATTATTTAATAAAAGTTATGTTTTTATTAAATCTACTTTTGGTTACATAGTATTGCGTTTTAAATAAGTATGTATTTAAAGTGAAAGTGAAACACTTTGATTTATGATTATTTAAGAAAAATTATTTTATTTAAATTATTTTACCGTTAATAAATTGTTTACCAACTGTATAAAATCAATATCAAATAATTATCATTTGAAAAAAACTATCTTTTTAGTATTTTAAGATATTTTTATATTTATAATAAAAATTTTAAGTTTATACACATGTTTTAAGAAAACAAAGAGTTATTATAATCCGTGTAATACACGGGATAATAAACTAGTACATTACTAATAAAACATATTTCATAACATCTTGTTGATTTAGTATTTACAAAAAAAATGTTCTATGTAAAATAAAATATCAAGTTATATCATTTAAAAATAGAAATAATAAAGGAAGTAACTGCTATTTGTATATATTTACAAAGTTAGAAAATTAATAGTTATGATAAATAATAATATTATTCTTGAATATTTTTAAAGCAATTATTATTGGTATGTTCTAATTTTAGTTTTTATACATTGTTATAAAAGTAGACTAGTTTATAACACACGTATTACGTGGATATTTTTAATTAAATTTATTTATATAAAATGTATATGAGTAAAAATAAAAACATACAAAAAATAATAATTATATTTATTTTAATTATTTACAGATTAAAAAATGGAGTATATTTATCTTTTTTAAAAATATTAAATTGTATTTATCTTTTATTTTTTATAAGTTATAATTATCTTTTTGGTGAACGTAAAGGTGACACGTGACATTTAATGTTTTCCTTTATTATACATAATCATAATAATTTCCACAACTAATTCAAATTTTTTACATTTGGATCTAATTATAATTATTATGGATAATAATGATAGATATTTATTTTGAGTAAACATTAATTTTAAATGTTACAAAATCTAATTTATTACTAATTAATTAATGGGAAAAAAATAAAGTCAAAATTTAATGCAATTAAGTTAAGGTGTTAAATTTGGAAAAAGAGGTGGGAAAAAATAAAATTTTATTGTATTGTAGAAGTGACATATGACATGAATTGTTTTGTTTTATTATAATATATAGTTTTGAGACTCATGTATTACATGGGTTGATTCTATAAATACATATTTTTTTATATTTTAATAAATTATTATAAAATTTATATATAATTAAAATAAAAAAAATTGAAGTCTAGTTAAACTAAAGATAAAAAATACTTAGTTGTTTGATATTAAATAAAAAAATATTATTATATTTATCATTAGAAACAGATAATTTGTGTTTGCAAAAAATGTTTCTTTTAATTTTTATTAACTTCAAATATGAAATATCAATGCAAGAAACAAAAATTTTCAATTATGTGAATGTGTATATATTTTGAAAATGATAAAATATAAAAATGGAATATCTGAAAATCAACGATCAAAATTTGTCATATTCACAATTGAATTTTATCAATTAAATTTTAAAATTTCTTAGCGAAATAATTAACAAAAGTAATTTAATATTAATTCATTAAATGAAAAAATTAAAATCAGAATTTAATGTAATGTAATTAAGTTAAGGTAGTAAATATGGAAAATGAATTAAAAAAATGACATATGTATAATTATTGATTTTAATTAAGGGTATAAGAGACATTTCATAAATAATTATGAGTTGTCATTATTCTGGACCATTGATTTCTTTCCATCCAATGGTCCAGAAACTCCAAGTGGTTTTCTTATTATATATAGTATTGATGTTACAATAAATAATTTAGTGAATTATAAAAAATAATTGCTAATAACAACAATATAAATAGTTATGCTTTAATATCCAGAAAATAATAATAATAATCCAATAATAAAAAACGTTAAGTTCAATGTTTAGATAATTAAATAAAAATGTAAATAAATATAATTTGGATAAACAAAATAAACAATTGAAACTATACTATCAGAAGTTCATAAATGGTTCATGTGTAAAAAGTTCACAATTGATCTTTATGAGACATAAGATGAAAATTGCCATCAATATTTATCAATTAAAATATATATAATTATAAATACAGCGTTTTAAATTATAGAAAATAAGAATTTATCACAAATAATTATCCTATTCATATGTATTTTAAACAGTTAATATTATATGTTTTAATTTGTAATTTGTATATAAGTTTTAAAAAATAAATTATATAAAAAATATTCACGTAATACGGCAGTACGTTAATAAACTGGTAGCAATGTAAAAAAAAGTAATTTTTCACAATTCTTTTATTTCTCTTATTTCGGTTTTCAGTCCTATTGGGTTTGGTTTTTACTTGGGACCTCGATTTACATATACTTAATTTTGGTTTCTTTTATATATTGAACCACAATCGAAACCGATCAATATTTAATTGTTTGGTTCTTAGTCTTAAGTTTGAGGACTTTTTGCTTTCTGTTTTTTAAGGTTCGAACCGATTTAAAATTTTAAATCTTCGGTAAATCCAATAATCTATCTATACTATTAAATGAGTAACTATACTCATTTCTGGTGAAGCCACGTATCGTCATAAGATAATATAATAAAAGTTTAAAAAAATATATAAGAAAATAGTTCCTCTTCATATATATTTAGAAATATACAAAATTAATAGGTTATAATAAATAATAATATCATCTTATATACTTTTGTTTAAAAAATAATATTTATATCTTTTAATATTTTATCTATTATATTTTATATATATTAAAGATATCCGTGTAATACGCGGGTAATAAACTAGTAAATTATTAAAGAAGTTAATTAATCAATATGATTATTATATTTAGCTTCTGTGATCTAATTTAAGTGTATTATATGTTTACGCATTCTAGAACAACAAAGAAGCTAACTATTGGAAGGCGTCTCAAGTCTCAACCGCTACTTACATTACATAAATTATATATTAAATGCAATAAATATTCTATTTATAAGAATTAACACAAAATACCATAGTTACATTAAATCCTAGCGTCATGTACCATGTAGTATTAAATATGGAGTAAATTACATATGGTTGAAATCTTTTTGTTGCACAACAATTCTTACTTTTAAAAACTTTACACGTGATTAGTCTTTCACACTAAGGAACGTTAAAATGCCACTTTTAGTCTGAGGACAGTTTTATTTTTTCAGGAACCATTGTAAAACATAACAGGGGCGGATCCAAGTGTCACATTTTAAAAGTAAGTTTAATAGTTAGGTTTTCAAAAAATTTTCTAAGATGGGCCGGGTCATTGAAACGGGTTGCAAACACAAAATTAACAAATAACAAGATTTATATAATTACAAAAGTACATAGTACAATACCAATTCTCAACCGTCACAGTTGCAACTGACAAAACCAATATTAGTTTCAACACGCAATTGATAAACCAAATGATACGAAAGATGCTTCATAATTTCCACCATTTATCTAGCAAGCTCGCAGACTCCATTCAAGTTTGAAAATATTGGATCCTCTTTCACATTTTCAATAGTAGATTAACATTCTCATCATAACTAAAATCATTCGGATACATCTCTGCCAACCTTAATAACTTTGTGCATCTTCCGAAAAGAATCACACGGTTAGAGATTTTTCAACATATTTAAGTACCTCCATAATCGATGAAGCGATGATATCGATTAGGAATTATTCGACCAATTGGACCGATGTCTTCAACAAGGTTTGGGCTAGTTTTTTTTTGGTTTTTTTAATCTTTTGGGTTGGTTCTTTTGTCTCTTATCCTTTTTATTTTTATTGGGCTTCTGTTTTTCTTTTAAGTTTTTGTGTTTAAATTCGGTAATATTTTAATAAGTTTGGGTAATGAAATCAACAAATATAAATTAGATTTGTATATAATACTTTTATAAATTTTTCGTAGGTGTCACTAAAAAATAATCCTAGGTGTCACTCGACTTCTTGATACATACGTAACTCGGTATTTTAAAATTTTGTAGGTGTCGAGTGACACCCATCATAAAAAATTGCATCCGCCCCTGAAACATAACACAAAGATTGTTTGTGAAATTTTGTAATAAAATTTTAGTTTTTAATTTATTATTATTATTAAAATTCATTTGATTATATTATTGTTGTTGTTTGGAATTATATTTTTTTAATTTCAATTTAATTAATTATTTATTTACGACTTTTAGTTTTTATAAATTTTTAAAATTAAAATTTTACATTTTTTTCGGATTATTTATTTATGTTTATATAAAATACAAATATATAAATAAATTCGGCCCGCTCAAAATTTTAGTTTTTCCAAACAAAAAATACTACAAATTGATTGATTGTTGGAATTTCTTATTTAAATAGTGGTGGTTGTGGCGGATTATGGAATTATAGGTTTAATTTTTGAAAATTGTTTGGTCAAATTAAATTTGCTTGATTATAGAAATTATGGATTGATTGATTATTGAAATTTCTTATTTAAATAGATTTAATTTTAAATAAAATAATTTTAGTTTTTAAAATTATCCTTAGTGTAGACTGTGATGCGTTGAAGGATCCTGAGATGCATGAAAGGTCCTTCAATGCATAAAGGTTTTTCGATACACGTTGATTTCTCCATTCAATGTATATATGTGTGTGTGTGTGTGTGTGTGTGTTTAATGGAAAACTATCATGGATCGGAAAACCTTGGAAAACCTCCATGCACCACCACAAATGCATCACAATTCCCGCGTGATGCATCAAATTCTCGCGTGATGCATCAATTGATCCAATAGCTATAAAGTGGTTCCCGGGTTTTTCGATGTATATATGATTTTCATTGAACCCACCCCTATATATATCATAAGTGGTGAATTCAGAAATTTTGTTATAGGGGTTATAATTTATCACGTTGCGGCGGTACGAGTGTTTATGGTTCTAAAAAAGAATTTTACACCTCAAAAGTTCAAGTTGGTTCATCTTGATTACATAATAAAGGAATTGAGTACGTGCTACCACTTACTAATCGTTACAAAAAAAAAAAAGATTTTGTAGTTGTCCCCTACAAATTTTTTAATTTTGAAAACAAGTTATTAGTTATTATATCATTGTCTGAAACATTGAATAATTTTTTCTTCATGGTGCAAATGCAACAGTCACTCAGTCATTCACCAACTGAATTAAACAATTACTTGTGGAATGATGAAGTGTTAGAACTTAGAAACTCTTTCACTTGATAAAAATTCAGATTTTGATAATTTTTTTTTCAAATCAATTCATATTGTATAATTAACTAAAACACTTAAGAAAATGTAACTTAATGTTAATTGTTAAACACTTAGGCTGCGTTTAGTTAACGAAAATTAGGAATTTGTCAATTTCAGTTTTCAAGTTATAATTTTTAGAAAAAAAACAAGGGTTTCTATGAAAAGTGAAAACTTGTTTATATGATGGAATTTTGGTTTTAATAAAAAATAAACTGAGTGATTATAAAATAAGAAAAGTAAGAGTGAGAAAAAGAGTAATATTAAGGAGTAATGGTAGGTAATATAAAAGTAATAGAAAGAATATGAAAAGTGATATTTTAAAAAGTGAAATGAAAATTTATTAAATTGTTGTTAAGTAAACAAGTTTTCATTTCTATTGAAAAGTGAGATGAAATTTTGGGTAACTAAGTGCGTTTAGTTTATGAAATTTTTCAAAATTTCTATCTCACTTTTCAATGAAAATGAAAACTTGTTTACTTAACAACAATTTCATAAATTTTCATTTCACTTTTTAAAATACCACTTTCATATTCTTTCTCTTACTTTTCTATTACATACCCTATATTTTTTATAATACACTTTCTTTCTCTCTTACTTTTCTATTACCTAACCTAATTTTCTTTTTTTATAATCACCCATCTTATTTTTTTTAAAACAAAATTTTCATCATGTAAACAAATTTTCTCTTTTAATAGAAACCCTTGTTTTTTTTTCTAAAAACTATAACTTGAAAACTGAAGTTGAAAACCAACTAGTTTTCGTGAACTAAACGCAAAGTTTTTTTGAACGACATGATTTTATTGAAACTAGCTAGCAAAATGCTAGAGTTACTTAAAATACACGAGAAGACATCATTGAACTACTACGCATTTAGTGGATTACAACACCAAACTATATATCGACTTGAAACTCACTTCTTTTTGCTTATACATGTCTAACTCATAAAATAAAAATGGTAAGTATCACACATAACACAAAACACGTTATAATAAAAGAAACTTGATCACGCGCATCAATATGCCTCAAATCTTTACTTTGTGCAATCCTTAAGATGAATATCAATTACGAATACCATGGCAAGAGTCATGGACTCACTTCATCATGTCAATCTACAGGTCATCAACATTGCTATATAGGTGCCAATTTCGACCCATTCAAACAAACAGACCGAACATCAATGATTAAAAGACAAAAATTTAACATAAAATTGAAATTAAAAAAAAAACATTTTGTAAAATACATCATTTTCTAGAATTTTAGTTTACTTAAAAAAAAAATTGTTCTAGGTTAGTTTTTTACTACGGGGTATTTTGACATTCCAGCCCGTGTGACCATTAGGTCGAAATTGTCACCCCTTTTACATCAGTATCAAAAGTGTTCAATAGAGTCCATTACATTCCAAAGAGTGTAAGAGTCTATCTAACATATTTGTCTTAGATATTATAAAAAATGAGATTTTGTAATGAGGTCTCCGATATCATTTTATTATATAGGGACACCATAATTTCCATGAATGACATTCAATCCTTTTATTATATATGTGCATAAATTTTAATTCTGTTAAGACGCACATTACGTTTCATTTACTATTTAAGCCAGTTAAAGACTAATACTCCATTGCATATTTGCATGATTCTTAATAACAACAATAAACCACAAGTAAATTGGCATTAAATAATTGTTAGTTGACTCATTAACATATGAACTAAATTAGCTAAAGGAATTTCTGGATGAAGTTTGATGGCCTTTAAAAGAAATTTCTGGATGGAACCGAAAGCTTAAGGCTTGGACCTATCAATCCATCTAAGGTCAATTTGAACCTCTGAGAAAACGTCTTGTATGGCAGACGTATACTTCTATCATTTTGAACGCCGTTTGGATCGCATGATTTTAAAATGATAGGATTCTAAAATGATAGGATTTTAAAATTATTAGGGGGTGAGTGCATTGTGAAATGAGGAGAAGTGTGGAATGTGAAATCCTAAATGAAGCTAAATTCTTTCATTTTAGTTTTTATCCAAACATGGCATAAAAGGATTTCTAAATCCAAATCCTAAATGAGTTGATAAAATCCTACAAACCAAACGCCACCTTATAAAAACATTTTGCTAATGTTTATCTAGTTTTGACAGCTCAATATAGTAATAAATGCCATGAATGATATCAACTTCAAGTTCAAGAAAATATAACCTTAGGAATAAGTTGACTCAGTTAAAGACAACTTCAAGTATGTGGTTCTATGTCAATAGAGATTGAGTAGGAAACAACCAGGGAACGTTAAAAACATGAAAGCAATATACTAAACAATTCGGGTACAATTACAAATTAAAAGAACATGCCTAAAAAACAATCTGTAACGAATCGATACTAGCTCGAGTCATCTTGCTTCTGTAGCTCTTCCTTCGCTTCTTTCACCTTTCTTCGCTTCATTCGTTGCAGGAGCAGAATGCATGTCCACCAATATTGCATACTTTTTCTATGCGCACTTCGAATAACATAATCAGATCTTTAACAGATAGACTTAATTGACAGACTAGTACTGATGTATTTTGTTATTCAAAAAACACAACAGATTTCTAACAGAAAGACATAACTGACGGACTATTATTGATGTTTTTGCTTTGTATTTTTAGTTTTTGAAATTTGCATTGGCTATTCATTGTAGGTATAAAGAGGGAAATCACAACATTACAATTGAAGGTGTGTTTTTAGTTTCATAACATCACACACACACACACACACATATATGTATGTATATATTTCTACACTGCTAATTACTCACACATACATCTTACTTGTTATGCTTGAAACCTTCAGATGAATTTGTGGCTTTAACATCATTGTTACTTAGCCAAATGTGTGGTGGGCCTATAGGTATAGTATGATCATTTGCACGGATTTTTTCACTGCTTTTTGGCTATTAGGTTAAGCTGATTACTTGCCTAAAGATAAAAAGAGACATTAAAGCTTGGATTATTTTTGGCTATTAGGTTAAGCTGATTCCCGCACACCCAATTCCTATTTTTCCCATTAAAACATTCTTCTTTTTCTTATCCCATAAAATTAGACATTGATCATTTTTAATGACCATCATCATTATTGTTAATACAAGTATAGTTTTTTCATGGTTTAGAATAATGATAGCAAATGAATGAAAAAAAATGTGTTTGTTCGATCACAAGCTAGTGTCAAGTTGGAGATATCATTTTTGAGTATTTAATTAGTTCTCTACGTTACCAACAATCAAAGACTCATGATTAACGTCAAATTTAATAATTATATTGTTCGAGGGAAAATGAAATGGTAAGTATCATACATAACATTAAAAAAAACACGTTATAATATAAGAAACTCAATCTTATCAAATTTGCTACTTAACATGCAATATTCCTCAAATCTTTAGTTTATGAAATCCTCAGGATGAATATAAATGATCAATGCCAACTATCTCTAACAAAACATATTAATGAAGGAATCATCCTCAATAGATTATTGTGGAAACTAATTATGGATCGTAGTTGAGCCAAGTCAGCGATTATGACGCACAACAAAAATCAATAGTTTGAATGAAGTGAGAAAATGAGTCTTGATCTTGTTAATCAACAAAAGATGTTTACAAAAAGTGTTCATTTTAATGGTTACAACATGACGATAGTCAATAGTATGGATAAAGAGAATGAATGGACTTACTTCTTCATGATAGTCTACAAGTCAAGATCGCTATCAAAAGTGTTCAATAGAGTCTGTTTCATTTCAATAACTTGTAAGAGTATATCTAGCATACTTGTCGAAGATATAAAGAGACGAGATTGGGAAATGAGGTCTCAAGATTTGATATCTTGATATGTGAACATCGTGATTTCCACGAATGACATTCAACCCTGTTATTATATACGTCCATAATGTTTATGCATTCATACGAATGACATATTATGTTCTATTTACTATTTAAGTGAAGTTAACACTACTATACTCCATTGCTTGATTCTTAATACCAACAATAAACCATAAGTAGAGTAGCCTTAAAAACATCTGTCGACTCATTATCATATAAACTTAACCAGTATAATATTATAATTCAAGTATCCAATCTACTACGGGATTTTGCCAAACCGATGACAGAATCATGTGCACAAGACCAACATGTTTATGCATAAATTTGATACATTTCAATCACAATACAACATGTTCATGTCATATTGTGATCTATAATAATACCTTAGTGTAATTAATACTTCATTGAAAAGGAAAACGTCAAATTAATATAATCAAAATGCATCACATATTAAATTACATGTTTGAGTCGTACGTTACACCAGACTCATGATCAAATTAATATAATCAAAATGCATCACATATTAAATTACCCGTTTAAGTATACAACACCAGAACATGTTAGTATATAACGTTGTTTCGTTTTCATAATCATGTTTATAATTATATAATTATAACAAGTCAATAACCATTAAAATCGTTAGAAATCATTCATTTTGAATAATATATTAATATTATATTTTTTTCAACAAATAAAAAAACTAACAATAATAAAATGAAAGCAAAATTATGTCTTAATATAGTTAATCCTTGGTCAATATTTTTGTTGTTTGTAGAATGAAAAATTTAATATTCATGTAGATTAAATAAGGAGTTGTCCTTTGTTCATAGGTGGTGACGGCCACCCGTCAAAAGCACCGCCAATTTGTTCTATTAACTTCAATTCTCTGGACTTTCTCCAATTCACAATTCCATAAATCCATATAATACCCTCTCTCATTCTCATTCCAAATTCTCCATTTCCCAACAGAGATACGATTCTCGATCAGAAAAAAGCAGAAAATGATACCGGATCACCCACATCAAGGTTACAATTTTGGAGAAGGCGGCAGCGGTAGTGGCAGCACCTCCGCCTCTGGTGTTGGTGGGAGGTATAATGATGTGACCGGAAAAGCAAAGATGGCTGACGAACAAGATGCCGTTGATGATGAGTTGTTGTCGGTGTTAGGATACAACGTTCAGTCGTCGGATATGGCAAACATTG
Source organism: Centrapalus pauciflorus (assembly GCA_020465985.1). NCBI lineage: Eukaryota > Viridiplantae > Streptophyta > Magnoliopsida > Asterales > Asteraceae > Centrapalus > Centrapalus pauciflorus. The sequence goes on from JAANYP010006088.1 coordinate 684,798, forward strand.
ATCATTATAATCATCCTTCCGATCATGATCTGTCCACGTGGCTTGATACCATGACGGTTGAGTTGAGCCCTACGACCGGTGAACCACTTCTGATCGTTGATTCCGACAATAGCAACACCGTCACCGTCACCTCCAACAACTCTAGCAACGTTAGAGCCACTGCACCGGCGACGGTGGACCCTAATTTGGGCTTAAAGGAAAATTTTGCATCGGTTGTCGATGACGTCATTCAGCCTCCGGGGAAAAGATTAATACCACCTTCATTGTCATCGGCCTTGCCTTCAACTTCGACTTCTAACAATGCTAACGTAATCCTTAAGGGTTCTGAGGATAATGGGGTTCGTCTCATACAGACTCTCATGGCGTGTGCCGGATCCGTCCAGCAAGGGAACTTTCAACTCGCTGAAAACCTAGTGAAAGAAGCCGGAATTTTGGCCGTGTCTCAGGTCAGTCCGATGAAGAAAATCGCTGCTTATTTTTCCGAGGGGCTTGCCCGTAGAATTTATGGATTTCATCGTCATACTCCAGAACACTCACCGGCGTTTAACGATCTTCTTCTGATGCACTTTTATGAGGCCTGTCCGTATCTGAAATTCGCCCAATTCACAGCGAATCAAGCAATATTAGAAGCTTTTTCCGGCAAGAAAAGGGTTCATGTTATTGATTTTAGTATGAAACAAGGTATCCAGTGGCCGGCATTGATGCAGGCATTGGCTGTTAGAACAGGTGGTCCACCTTCATTTCGATTAACTGCAATCGGAATGTCTACGGTGGATCAACTCGATCAACTACAGGAATCCGGTCGAAAACTTAGTCGGTTGGCTAGTACAATTAATATGAACTTTGAGTATAGACCTTTGATTGTTGACTGTTTGGCCGATATTGAACCGGCTGTGCTTAATCTAAGAGACGGTGAGGTGCTTGCCGTTAACTCGGTATTTGAGTTGCATCAGTTGTTGGCTATACCGGGAGCGGTTGAGAGGTTGTTGTGGGCAGTCAGGGCGATGAAGCCGGAGATTGTAACGGTGGTTGAGCAAGAAGCTAACCATAATGGGGATGATTTCATGGAAAGGTTCAAAGAGTCATTAGGTTACTATTGCTCCATTTTTGACTCCCTGGAGAGCATCAATGGCGACGGTTGTTCTTCAGAAATGATCAATAAATATAAGATCATGTCGGAGGTGTACCTGGGGAAACAGATCTGTAACGTGGTTGCATGTGAAGGACAAGACCGAGTTGAGCGACACGAGACGTTGACTCAGTGGAGGAATCGACTTGGCTCGGCGGGATTTCAGGCTGCTCATCTGGGTTGGAACGCTTTCAGTCAGGCGAGTACGCTACTGGAGATTTTTGCCAGCGGCAACGGGTATACGGTGGAGGAAACAGATGGTTGCTTAATGCTGGGCTGGCACTCTCGATCACTGATCACCACTTCAGCTTGGAATCTCGGGTGAACTCGGATGACTCAACTGACTCACTTTGGGATTGTCGGTCCCACCAGCTGAGTTGGAAGTAGTAGCGATAATGAAATATGGGGTTTAATCTAATAATCTATACTTTTTCTTTTCTTTTTTCTTTGACCCCTTTTTTAACTTATAAGCTTTAATCCTCTAAATAAAATTGCAAGATATTAGCCTTTTATCGAGTTAATATTTTAAACCAAATATGTTTATCATAAGGGTTTATTATTAAATAAAAAATCAAAATATTTTTTTGCCGATTATATCCTTTATGTTATATTTACCAATTAAATCCCCGAATTATATATTTTTTAATGATTTTTTTTTTTAAAATTTTACTATTGAAACCAGGTTTTCTGTATCTTAGAAATTGATTTACTTATTATAATCAGGTTCTAGTATCTAAAATTTTAAAAATTAGAAAAAAAATAAATAAAATAAACAAAATGTTGTAAAATATACTTTTTACTCATATTGTAAGTTTTTTTTTTCTTTCTAAATATAATCTGCAACTCATTATCGATTTTAATATATTAACTTTTAGGTTGTGTTAGTTAAGAAAACTATTTTTCAATTTCAGTTTTCAAGTTATAGTTTTTAGAAAAAAACAAGGGATTTCATGAAAAATGAAAACTTGTTTAGATGATAGAGTTTTAGTTTTAAGATATAAAATAAGAAAAATAGGATAAGTGATAGAAAAATAAGAGAGATAAAGAGAGAAAGAGAGTATTTATAAAGAAATATAGGGTAGGTAGTAGAAAATTAAGAGATAATAAATATAAAAAGTGGTATTTTAAAAAGTGAAATGAAAATTGTTGTTAAGTAAACAAGTTTTCAATTTTTTTTTTAAATTGATATGAAAATTTTGAAAATTTTCGATAACCAACGCACCCTTAGATTGTAATTAAAATGAAGGGTTTATTATGAAATAAACCAACATATTTTCATATTTTTCCCGTTTTCGTCCCTCCATGTGATTTTTTCTATCAAAATTCTCAAATTAAAATTTTTCTTTATTGTTTAATAAAATTTGGGTATTAGAACCCGGTTTTTCAGTTTTTAAAAACCGGTTCACTAATTATAACCGGAGTCTAATGTCCAAATTTCATTAAACCAAAAAGACAAAATTAACTGGGTTATTTTATTGAAAAGATAACATTAAGAGACGAAAACACAAATTACGTAAAACTTTGTTGGTTTTTTCGTAATAAACACTAAAAAGAATGACAGAAATCAAGAAAGCATTTTAACACGTCGTAGAAACGAGAATTCCGAGTATGAGAATTGTGAGAGATTGAATTGCAAAAGAGTTAATTAATGAAATCTAACTAAATATTATTATATGGTTGGTTTTACTAAACGCTAATATTATTAAGATATATATTGTTTGGGTTCGTCGATGTAACCATCTTATATGTTATATACACTAAGGGAACGTTTGGTTTATGCAGTAGAATTCAAAATAACTACAACTAGGTTGTTTAACCCGCGCGTTGCAGCGGGATCATAAATTATATTTCATAAATATATTAGTTTAAAATAATAAAATAACATTAATTACCGATCGTGATTCTCACCCGACGACCACTCACTGCTTTCAATTTAAGTTTATAAATGGAAAGAACGTGATTGATCAAATAACTAAATAATAAAATAATTATCATTTTAAAAATAGACGACAAACAAAAATGTTATATATAGTCGTTTACATGTCTGCCAGCTAGTTTTACTATTCGGTGAACAGTAAAAGAGTGCGACCGATCAATCAACTAAATGATAAAAAAAATTGTCACTCTAAAATAGCTGAGACGAAATACAATTTTATATTAAAATGTAGATAAAAGAAAAACGATCATGATGATATATTTGAATTTTTATAAAATATAATACACCAAACGTTACAATATAAAAAACAATTACATATCATATATAAAATAACATATTTAGCCAGCTGCATGTCTGCCTGCTTAAAGAAAATAGTTCAGACGGCAATAATTTTTATATCAGAATGTAGATAAAAATAATGCGATCATAATGATATATTTAAATTTTGATAAAATATAATATATCAAAAGTTATCACGGGAAAACAGAAACGTTACATATTATATATAAAGTAATAAAATAAGTCAGCTGCTTACCTGCCTGCTTGAGCTGTCTGGCAGCATGCTTCACTATTCAATGAACAGTAAACATGCGTTTGCAAATAGTTATATTAGTAATTTAAGTTCAGGTTGTTGTAAACTTTGGATAACAAAATGAAGTAATTATATTTATTTGTTATCAAATTCTTTTTTCATAGGAATTTAATAATTTTACCAACTTATACATGAATTAAATTTTAATCCATACATAAATTAGATTCCAACTTAAATATTTAATCAACACTAAAACTACCTTTTAATATCATCATCAAACAAACTAATAACTAAAATCAATATTTTATTTTCCATCGAATTTTATTCCACAACCCAAACGTTTATTCCACAACCCAAACGTCCGAAGGTTAGAACAATTGACATGCTACTTGCACACATTCCATATGACAGTCATGATTCACATGTCAATATATAAAGTTATTATTTTATAAGTTATTACAACTTATAAAAGTAAACATCAATAAAATAATAAACTTATACTTTTGGTTCATTTTACCTATTAATTCAACGTATCCAAATATAAAACTAGTACTTATTTAGTTATTGAGTTTTCAGAAACAATAAGCAAATCCAAATAATACTTTCAAAGAACAAGTTTTAAAACCATTGCTTATTTATTTTTTTAGCTTACAAAACTCATAATCTATTTTTAAAAAGCAATTACCCTTTTAAAAATTTTGTTCTATAAATAGTAATTTTAATTTTAAAGATAAATTATATGGGTTTGATTAGAAAAATAGTTTGTTAAATTTGTATTATATTCATAAAAATAAATAATAGATATTTTATTTATTACATCTTTTATTTTAATTTAAAATATAATAAATTGTATTTATATTTTATTTTTAAAAATTATAAATGTACTATCTTTTCCATATTATGTCAAGATAAGAAATGATATTAACTATATGTTTACTGATAACATTGTATTTTTTCTTTCTTTTTTGATATAACATTATTTATTTTATGATTTTATTTTCATATTTTTATCAAAGAACTTATATTTATTAGTATAATTTAGGATCTTTTATTTTATAAATATTGTTTAAGTTCAAAAATAGATTACATGGATTTCCAGAAAATAGTCTTGTAAATTTGTATTATACTGAATATAATAAAATAGAAATAATATATATAATGACAAACGTTGGTTAGAGTTGTTGATTTATTAATATTTATTGAGTTCAAAATTAATAAAGTATATTTAAGTTTTATGTTGTTTTCAAAATAATAATTCGTATTTATCATTTATGATGAAATGTAGATTTGACACTTGACGTTTATGTGTTCTCATTTATGATATATACAATTTTATGAACACATGTATAATGTGGATAATTTTTAATAATTAATTAAAAAATGTAAGTAAACTTAAATATAAACTACATAAATATTAATTTTTATAACAAATAAAATAATATAGTTATTTATCATATATTATTTATCTATATTTATAAATATAGGTGAATAACATTTATTATATCATAGATGTTATTTCAATTTTACATAAAATATAATATTTATATATTTCTTAAAACATTAAATAAAATTTTTATGACATATGACTTTTTAACACTGCATTATGTTACTCTTTATGTAACTTCCCAATTTCGAGTAAGGTGCGTGAAAATTTTTAATTGGATTGATTTAAATATTAATATTGAGTTGAACGAACTATTGAGTTATACGTGGAACCGTCACGTGACGATGTTTTCAGTTAACCGAGTTATGTGATTAAGTTTTTATAAAAGATTACAATCTTAGTGATTATTGATTAATTTGGAACCCGGTGATATAAACATGTGTTTTATGATAACGGGATCGGATATCGGACATTGATTGAACCGAGTTTAAACCAAAACGTATATATTATTTACCTTCTTGCCAACTTGCTTTCATTCTTTCAGTTCTAATCCAGAAATTTGAGTGAGTGTGTATGTGTGCACGCGCGTGTGAAGGTCTCCAGTAACAGAAAACCATATCAATTGAAGCACTAATCTGAGATTTGAGTAGCAATCATTAATTATCTTCATCAACTTGCTTCCTTGAGTTTAAGGTGAGTTTGGATTTAATCTTGTGAATCCAATGATGTAAGTTGTGTTGAAACATGGAATTGAATTTATATATGATACTGAGTTAATTCAGTACGAATTAGTAAGTTGCCTTGAGCTGAGATTCGAGTTTGGGGTTAATCCCCTAGCTGTGAAGAAAACAGGGCCTACGGGTTCTGTTCGTCCGTGAGCGTGAGCGCGACTGCGATGTTCTTGGGACAAGCCCAGGCTGCGTTGCCCTAGGCGCGAGGCGCGTTGGGAGCGCAGGCGGTGGAGGGTCGAGCTCGGGCCGCGATGTGATGAGCACGACCGCAATGAGGATCTCGACCGAGATCGAGTGAGCGCGACCGCGATCTGGCTAGGGTTTATGATTAGGGTTTTGGGCTGCGCGAATCACGTGTTCAGGTATCTGGGTTGTGTTTGTTTCTTGGGAGTCGTGTATAGATTTATTGAGATGTGATTGTGATATCGAGTTATTAATTTGTGATTCCAGGGTCTCGAGTTGATAGGGTTGAGATATGGGCAGGGAACCGAAACTTGAGGAGTGAGCTTTCAGGGTCAGGAGAGTTTGCATGTTTTTTATGAGATACATGTACGATTAGTTGTTAATGCTTGCATGATCTTTTTACTAAGCTTTTTTACGAGATTATTATGAGTTTTATTATGAGCTTTCTACCGAGATATTATCATGCATGTATTATTGATTTCTCTTGTGAATTGTGTTTTACCATATGAGATTTGGGACACATGAGCTACCGAGTTATTAAACCGCGCGGCTGGGCAGGGGTCATGTCGCTCCTGATTTCCTTTTGAGTTTCTGACGATTGTTTTGTGCGGTCTAGGGATCCCGGTACGTGGATTCTTCCACACGGGATGAGTACCTATTTTGAGCTACCTTGTGGGATCTCATATATACCTTGTTCAGTTGAGATCACTGAAAACTTTACTACTGAGTTCACTATCTTTTACTAAATTTTTAATAATCGTAGTGTGTTTTAAATGTGTACATCTCAGGTGACCAGAGTTCTAGCAGGCCTGCTGGACCCAAGTAGGTTTACATCTGCGAACGAGGAGTTTTTAGCTACCTTCCTTAGAGGTAGTTATATTTTGGGGACCGTATGTGTATACTTTGGATATTGTGTACTTAAACAGGGTTTACCGTGACTTATTATGTAAATTAAAGTTTTAAATTATCGGGGTTCTCACGTGTTTACCTTGGGAACAATTAGGGATTATTATATTATATTTCTGTTGACGTGTTATTTACGTGACATTGGAGAGTAGGTCGAGGGTGTTACACTTTAAATATTTAATTTTTTATATAATATGTATTTACTTTTTAGTATACATATTAATAAGTGTATAAAAAAATTGTACATTTTTTAATTAATTTATGAATAATTATATATGAATTTATAAATTGAATGTAGAATTAAATTTAATCTAAATTAAATTGATGTTAAAATATTTCTAACTTACATATATAAATAAATACTGATAATATAATATTTAAATCTTTGTATACATTTAATTTAAATTAAAATAATAACAAAATTAGGAAAAAAGATCGTGGGCTTTTAGTCTTTTTTATTTATATATAAATGTCCATCTGATTTATAACTTATATTGTTAATGGACGTAATTGATTTTTTATTCTTATATATATTTTTACAATGAATAAAAAAATATTATGATATACGTTGTTTATCAATATTATATTTTTTCCAAATATATTCTTATTTGTTGTAATATTTTATTTAAACATTTTATAATATTTTTTATTAATATAATTTAGAATTTTTACTTTGTAAATATTATTAAAAGTTTATAGATATACTATAAAATAAAATTCTATTTCTTAAGTTATATTTAGATCATTCATATTACTCCATATTCAATTCCTTTAATGATATATATATATATATATATATATATATATATATATATATATATATATATATATATATATATATATATATATATATATACGAATTCAAAATTGTTCATACTGTAATTAATTAACATTCAATTCACAACAACCACAAACTTGCTTTCATTGCAAACAATTTAATGTATCTTTGTTAAACTTTTTTTTTTTAACCGCTGGTGTGATGGTTATCGCCTAGTCCCAAGTGCCGACAGATCCTGGTTCGATCCTCACCACAATCTCCTAGTTAGATTAAAATCTCCACAGTTAGATTAGTTCACCTGAAGGGAAAAATCTCAAAAATCCGCCTCTAGTGATTATCGAACCCGGGTAACAACTCTTCCCAAGCACCTTATGGAAACTTGGTGGCCATCAGGGCTCCTGATGGTTTTGTTAAACATTTGATCATTCAATCACAATCTAAAATTTGGCTGACACCTATGTATATCTATAACCATTAATAAATGAGTAACTATTTTGCCGTATGTCATGTTCTTATAATACCAAGTGACATCTTCTGTGATTAACATGTGTTAATTAATATTCTAGATTAATTTTAAATAAATTTATTTTATAGATATGATTATATTAGGATCACTAAAATCTCAACAAACAACATTTAAAAGACATTTCAATAATAATATCCATTAATATTTCAACAAATAAAATTTAAAATATATTTTAATAATAATAATAAACTTAAAGTTATTAATGAGAATATTAGTTTTTTTAATTTTATGTTTATATAATTTTAAGAAAAAAATGTTTATTAAAATTTCCATTAATACACATGTTAATATACTAGTAATACTAGGTTATTACCAGTGTACTACACATGTTGATCTTATTAATTAGAATATATAAATATATATAGAAAAATATAAAATATAAATAAAAAAGTAGATACATAGTTTCAAATCATAAACAGGAAAATACTTCCTTATATACAATAGGGGAGGGTTCTTCTAAGAACCATAAAAAATGTGAGAACCTAAGAACCTTTTATGGCCTTTGGATTAATGCTAATCAATGGTTGATATATTGGATGACAATTTTGTAATTATTTTAAACTTTGATAGTGGAGAATCTTGAAAATGTGTGAAAAGTGTATTTTTGGAAGAAAAAGATCTATTTTTTCTCTTTCTCTCTCTTACTTTTTTTCAATTTCATTTTATTTTTCTTTCATTATAATTGATTTTTAAAGTAAAAAAACGTTTTTATAAAAAAAAATTATTTTTTTATGTAGAAAATTATTTAATTGCTAAAAAAATAACGTATTTTATATAGAAATATTATATGTCTATATAGAATATTCTTTTCTATATAGAATATTTTTTTCTATATAGAATATGTTAACGAACATATTCTATGTACAATCTACGTAGAATGTCATGCATTCTACGTAGAATGACATGCATTCTACGTAGAATGACATGCAATCTACGTAGAATGTCATGTAGAATGTCAAATATTATATATTCTACGTAGATGACCTGATAAAATATATCAAAAACATATTATATGTACAATCTACATAGAATGTCATGCATTCTACGTATAATGGCATTCAATCTACGACATTCAATCTACGTAGAATGACATGCAATCTACGTAGAATGGTATGCAATATACGTAGAATGACATGCAATCTACGTAGAATGACATGCAATCTACGTAGAATGTCGTGTAGAATGTCAATTATCATATATTCTACGTAGATTATTAAATGATAAAATATACCAAAAACACATTAAATAGTAATGTTAATCTACATAAAAAGATATAGAAATGTGTGATTTTTTAATAGTATTGTATTATATTCTATGTAGATTATGATGTAATCTACGTAGATTATCATGTAATCAACATAGATTATCATGTAATTAAAACATCTAATAACTATTACATTCATTATAAATATAATATCTTACAAATAATTTTAATTATAAAATATGGAAAATGAATCTGTCCAATGTACGTAGATTGTACATAGAATATGTTCGTCGATACTCTACATAGAATGTCACGCAATCTACGTAGAATGACATGCAATCTACGTAGAGTATCGACGAACATATTCTATGTACAATCTACGTAGAATGGAATGCAATCTACGTAGAATGACATTCAATCTACGTAGAATGGCATTCAATCTACGTAGAATGGAATGCAATCTACGTAGAATGACATTCAATCTACGTAGAATGGCATTCAATCTACGTAGAATGACATTCGATCTACGTAGAATGACATTCAATCTACGTAGAATAACATGCAATCTACGTAGAATGACATTCAATCTACGTAGAATGTCATGTAGAATGTGAAGTATCATATATTCTACATAGATTACATGATAAAATATACCAAAAACACATTGAATGTTAATGTACATTTACATAAAAAGATATAGAAATGTATAAGAAACAAAAAAATATATGAAATATATAAGAAACATAACATTCTACATAGATTATGTGTGATTTTTTACAAGTAGTCTTGTATCATATATTCTATGTAGATTATCATGTAATCTACGTAGATTATCATGTGAAACATCTAATAACTATTACATTCATATATATCTAATACTTTACAAATAATCTTCATTATAAAACATTGAAAATGAATCTGTCATATTCTATGTAAAGTATCGACGAACACATTTTATGTACAATATACGTAGAATGTCATGCAATCTATGTAGAATGACATGCAATCTACGTAGAATGACATTCAATCTACGTAGAATGACATTCAATCCACGTAGAATGTCATGCAATCTGCGTAGAATGTCATGCACTCTATGTAGAATGTCGTGTAAAATGTCAAATATCATGTGTTCTACATAGATTACATGATAAAATATATCAAAAACACATTGAAACAAAAAAAAAGAAGATTTCATTTAGACATTTTATCAAACACTTGGTATGCAACTGATATAAAAATAACAAAAATACATAGAATAAAATTATTAATCTACGTAGAATAAAATGCAATCTACGTAGAATGACATTCAATCTACGTAGAATGACATTCAATCTACGTAGAATGACATGCAATCTACGTAGAATGACATGCAATCTACGTAGAGTATCGACGAACATATTCTATGTATAATCTACGTAGAATGTCATGCAATCTACGTAGAATGTCATTCAATCTACGTAGAATGACATGCAATCTACGTAGAATGTCATGCAATCTATGTAGAATGTCGTGTAGAATGTCAAGTATCATATATTCTACGTAGATTAAATGATAAAATATACTAAAAACACATTGAAACAAAAAAAAATAAGATTTCATTTAGACATTATATCGAACACTTGGTATGCAACTGATATAAAATATACCAAAAACACAATGAGTAGTAATGGTAATCTACAAAAAAAAATATAGATTTGTATAATAAACATAAAAATATATGAAATACATAAGAAACATAACATTCTACATAGATTAGAATAGTAATGTTAATCTAAATAAAAAGATATAGATTTATATAACATTCTATATAGACATATAATATTTCTATATAGAATACATTAATTTTTTAGCAATTAAATAATTTTTTATATAGAAAAAATTTTATTTTTTTTTATATAAAAAGTTTTTTTAATATTAAAATCAATTCTAATGAAAGAAAGAGAAAATGAAAATGAAAAAAAAAAGTAAGAGAGAGAAAGTGAAAAAGAGATGCATATAATAAAAAATGTGGAGAGAGAAAGATAATATTTTTTATTCCAAAAATACCCTTTTGATCCAAGGGCTCTAAAAGGTTCCTAGGTTCTCACCATCTTTAAGGTTCTTAAAAGAACCTCTCCCATATACAATATGGGTTTTTTTATGATGACTCTACCTTCCGTGTCTAAAATTAAAAAGTTTTTAAACCTTCTCTGTTTTTAACTTTAGAAAGGAGTTATTTACCAAAACATAGTGATTTAAAATTTTATTTCCCTAATGATGGTACTTTAAATTTTAATTACCAAAAGATGGTTGTTTTGGTTTTAATTATTAGAACATGATGTTTTTATCATTTTACTTAATTTTTTAATAGAAAAACTGTCTTTTCTTTTTCTACTTTTGTAAAAAAAATATTTATCAAATTTCATAAAATGGAACTTTATAAATTATCGATTTTATAAAATGAAACTTTATAAAATACCGGTTTTTATAAGCTTTTACGAAACTTTATAACACAAACTCATATATTAAATGATAAATTTAAGTAATCAATATAATAAGTTCAAAACGTAAAAAGTTACTTTTAAGTTTCCAACATTAGTCATTGACATTCAAAATGAATAATATCCATATAAGCATTTAATAAAATCCAATAATTCACAAATATAAAAAACTTAAACAAATCATATTTGATCAATCAACATAAACAGAAAAAAAACTAGAATATTAAATAAATCACACGTATTTGGGATTCGTTGCTTGTTTATTAATTTACATGTTGGACATGTGAATTATTTAGATGTATATACTTATAGTATTTTAATTTCTTTTTGTTTAAGTTGATTGATCGAATATGATTTGTTTAAGCTTTTAATATTTGTGAATTGTTCATTGGTATTTTGTTCAAGGCTTGTTAATTTTAAATGTACATGACTAATGTTGTAAATTTAGAAATGAAGTTTTACGTTCTGAACTTATTGTATTGATTCTTTTATTATTTTTAAAGTTAATGTATAATGTTTGAGTTTGTGTTATAAACTTTCATAACAATTTGTAAAAATGATATTTTATAAAGCTTCATTTTATAATTTTATAAAATCGGTAATTTGTAAAGTTTCACTTATAAAATTGGTATTTTCAAAAATTTTGATATATATTAGTTTTTTTATTAAAAGTTAAAGAAAGAAGAAAATAAGAAAATGACAATTTTTGGACAAAAAAATTAAGTTAAAACCAAAACTACTATCTTTTGGCAATTAAATTTGAAAGTACTATCATTTGGGAAATAAATTTGATAATCACTATGGTCTAGGATATAACTCTGCCTCACATTGTTAAGCCAAATAACGTTCAGCTAGTTAAGAGTCATGTGACATTTAGTTATTTATTTAATAGAACATGCGGATATTAAAGAAGAGAAAGGTATATATCAATAGTATATATATATATATATATATATATATATATATATATATATATATATATATAGAATATGGTTCGAGAGAGTACCACCGTTATGCAGCGCACCAGAAGGTACCACGTTTAAAAAAACTTTTTAAAATTTTTTTTTTCATAAACATGTTTTAATTAACATTATGAAGATCATATGTAAATTTCACATGCATTCACATCTCCTAGCTCCTAAAAAATGATGTGAACGCACACTTACATAATTTTGAAGACATGTGAACGTGCATTTATGTGATTCGTGTTTTCATCCACTTAGAGTGTTCGGATTTGCGTGAAATTCACATATGATCTGTGTAATGTTAATTACAACATGTTCATGAAAAAAAATTTCAAAAAAATTACTTTTAAGGAGGTACCTTCTGGTGCGCTGCATTAGAGGTGGTACTCACTTGAACCTAAATCTATATATATATATATATATATATATATATATATATATATATATATATATATATATATATATATATATATATATATATATATATATATATATATATATATATATATATATATATGCAAGACATTAATTGAGAAATGCTTTTATTATAAGAATGAGAGATTTTAATGAATTAAATTGATCCTATCGGTTGATTCATTGTTGTTAATTAATATTAGTGATAATATAATAAAATAGCTATGTACTTTCAGATTTGATTTGTTTTAAGTATTATAGTTTTTTTGGTTCGTTTAGAAATTAAACTTTTTAAAATTATCCAATTTGGTAATTAAACTTTTTGTATTAGTTAATTTTGGTAACTAAAACTTTTGTACTGCATCGCTTTGATAGTTTCTATCTGTATACATATAATACATAAAGCAAACCATTGTGAAAAACTTACCTTTTAAAACTGACAAAAAAAAAACTGTAACTTTCAAAATAGATCAAATCTTAAATTACATATGTATTTATGACATTATACCTTAATATTAACAATGTATAGTCCTTTATGGGATAATGACATACGATAGAAGCGCACTTTCATTTTTGTTTTCATTTACACGTATATATATATATATATATATATATATATATATATATATATATATATATATATATATATATATATATATATATATATATATATATATATATATATATATATATATATATATATTTGTTTTTATTTGATAGTTACACTTTTCATTTTGTTTACAATTGGTAGTCATATCTTAATTTTTGTTTATATTAGGTAATTATATCTTTTTGTTTCTAATTAATTTTTTTAACTCGCAAAAGCTATGGATGCGTTTAGTTAATGAAAATTTTCATTTTACGTTCAAAAAAAAAATGAAAACTTGTTTATTTAACAACAATTCTTAAATTTTCATTTCACTTTTTAAAATATCATTTTTCATACTCTCTCTCTCTCTCTCTTACTTTTCAATTACCTACCATATATTGATATTATGAAAATTAGGATGTGCATCACTTGGATTGAACCGAAAAACCAAGAACTGTATTGAACGTGAACCGATACCATCTAGACCGATTCTTGGTAATTCATCGATTTTTTGAGTCAGTTCTGATATTTGTACACTTATAATTTTGTTTTATATGATGTTATATGAAAGGATTTATAAATTTTTTTTTTTTGAAGTGATATCTTCGATATCCTGCAAGATGTGATGTTAATTAATTTTATCTTCTCTCTGTGTGTGTATCAGTATATTCCATTTTATAAATGGTTATACGTATTTATACGGATATCAATCTTACTAGATTATTGTTATTAGAGCCATTAAGAAATTTCAAGAGTCTTAATTTTAACAAACATGCATATATTCATCATTTTACCGTAATTAGTTACTAAATTTGAGTTTTTATGTTGAATATATAGGTATAAATAACACGATACCAATTACAAGAAACAAAAAATATTTTTTAAATCTAAATCACAGTACAAAAATGAAAATTAAAATATTGAGTGTTCTTCAATCTGGAAGCTTACCTGAAAGTTCATCTAAAATTTTAGAGTAAATTACAAAAATGGTCCCTGTGGTTCGTCCAAAATTATGAAAACGGTCCCTCAACTTTCAAAGTTGCATCAATGGTCCCTAACTTAACGGTTTACTTTCAATTTTGGTCCCTCGCCCGTTAAGCAACCGTTAAACTTTTTAAAATGACATTTTTACCCTTTTGAGTTTGGTCCCTGATGTTTGTAACTAATTACGCATATGGTCCTTGATGGTAATTTATTAACTTTTATTTTATTATTAATTTTTATTTATTATTTCATTACATTTTTAATAACATTATTAACTTATTATAGTAATAAATTTATATTAATAATATTAAGTATATAAATCGTTTGATTTTTAGTATGTATTTATAAATTAATGTAAAGATTGATTTGTTATTCTAAATTTTTATTAAATTTAAGTATACAAATCTTTATATTTATATGTGTATTTTATATATTACGAATAATTTTTTATTGTAAAGATTGATTTGTTATTCTAATAATAAATTTTATTTATATTGTTGCGGTTGTTGTTTGAAATTTGATTTCATCACAAATTAATGTCAAATGTAAAATATCAATGTGTTTCGTATTAAAAATTTGTAAGATTTGTACTTGGATATTGATTTTAATGATTTTGGGTATTTTCGTAAGAAAATATGAGTTTACTTCTATATTTTGAAAGTATTTTGATTATTTTCCAAATGATTTGTGTATTGGTTTGATCTTGTTATATTTTGGGCCCTTGATGTTAAAATTTACGTGTTTTCTTTGGAGTACGTAATGACACGTCATTCTATATTAATTAAGATCAAATTGGATTTTTTGGTTTTTGAAACAAAAGAACCGTTATAACAAAGTTTATTAGGTGATCAATCAATTAATATTTTTTTGTGTCGAGTCATTAATGTAATGTTATATTAATTAAATACATAAATATAATATTTTATGTCCAATTTTTCTATTTCATAAACATTAATTATTAAATATATAACGTAAAATTAAGCGGGTAAAAATCCCTGAATACCCGGCGGAAATCCCCATTACCCGTCGGGGACGGGGACGGGGATGCAAAGTAATTACCCGTCGGAGATGGGGACGGGTTTGAAATGTAATTACCCATCACTCATCTTATTATTCTTAAAACTAAAGCTTTATCATCTAAACAAGTTTTCACTTTTATAGAAATACTTGTCTTTTTTCTAAAAACTATAACTTGAAAACTGAAATTGAAAAATGACTAATTTTCGTTAACTAAACGCAACCCTAGGATTTAAGCCCAAAGAGCGAGCATGTAAAAAACCAAAATTAAACTGATAATCCAAATCTGAAAATCTGAAAACCAAACATGAAAAAACTAAACGGTTCTTTTGTTTCAAAAAACAAAAAATCCGATTTGATCTTAACTAAAATAGAACGACGTGTCATTACGTACTTCATAGAAAACCCATAAATCTTAACATCAAGGGTCCAATACATAACAAGATCAAAACCAATACACAAATCATTTGGAAAATAATCAAAATACTAACAAAATATAGTAAAAAAAACTCATATTTTTTTACGAAAATACCCAAAATCAATAAAATCGACATCCAAGTACAAATCTTACAAAATTTAAATAGGAAACACGTTGATATTTTACATTTAACATTAATTTGTGATGAAATCGAATTTCAAACAACAACAACAACAATATAAATAATAATTATTATTAGAATGACAAATCATTCTTTATAATTAAAAATTAATAGTAATATATAAAATACACATATGAATATAAAGATTTGTATACTTAAATTTAATAAAAATTGATTAATATATACTAAAAATCAAACGATTTATGTACTTAATATTAATAAAAATTTATTACTATAATAAGTTAAAAAGTTAATAATGTTATTAAAAATGTAATGAAATAATAAGGAAAAATTAATAATAAAATAAAAGTTAATAAATTACCATCAAGGACCATATGCGTAATTAATTGCAAACATCAGGGACCAAACTCAAAAGGGTAAAAATGTCATTTTAAAAAGTTTAACGGTTGCTTAATGGACGAGGGACCAAAATTGAAAGTGAACCGTTAAGTTAGGGACCATTTATGCAACTTTTAAAGTTGAGGGACCGTTTTCATAATTTTAGACAAACCACTGGGACCATTTTTGTAATTTACTCAAAATTTTAAGTGTTCTTCGATCTGAAAATGCAGCTACTTTGACCTTAAAAGTATGTATACTACTTTGTAAGTATTGTAAAAAGTTATTAGATAAAATATAGAGTTAATTACAAAAATGGTCCCTGTGGTTTGTCCTAAATTTTGGATTTGGTCCCTCAACTTTCAATTTTGCAGAAACGGTCCTTATTTTCATAGTTTGTTTGCAATTTTGGTCCCTCAACCTATTAACTTTTCTAATATGACCAAATTACCCTTATTTTGATGCAAATAGGGACCATTTCTATAATTAATTTTTTAACTCTTCTTTATTCTTAATTAAATAAATTATTTTTTAGTGTTATTTAAATTTAATAAACTATAAAAAATAGAAAAGATTATTTAAATATTTATGTTGGTTCATAAATGATTTAGATATTTTTAGTCTTAATTAATTTTAATTTACTATAATCAAAATGTAAACCAATCAAAATTTATAATCGAAAAAATCATTTATGTTTAGAAATTATTTTTTAAAGGCTTCATAAATAAGAAATTTTTTCTCTATAAATATTTATACTGGTTCATACATTTATAATAAAAAATATTTATGTTGATCAAACCACAAAGACCATTTATGTAATTGACTCTACTTTATTTTTAGTGTTAATTAACTTTAATAAAATTATAAAAAATTATTTATGAGCCAAGAATTTAGTTAAAGTTAAAAATATTATAGAACTTAAATAAATAAAAATTTAACGTTTAATTTGACCGAGTTAAAAAAAACTTGCAAATGGTCTAAGAAAATTTTTTCATTTAACGTATCAATTATTTTATCATGATACTTTTTAATTACACCAAAAACGATTTCAAGTATATCAAAACCGATCGTTATTTTAGTTTTGAATTTGACCTTTTTGTGTTTTGCAAATTTAGTATTTTAATTTTTATCAAACCATATAAAGTTTTTTTAAAACTTTTTAATATATTTTCAAGTATATCAAAACCGATCGTTGTGTATTTTAAAACTTTTTAATATATTTATCAAACTATATAAAGTATTTTTCAAATCTTTTTAATATATTTTCAAGTATATCAAAACCGATCGTTGTGTATTTTACAAGTTCAGTATTTTTATTTTTATCAAACCATATAAAGTATTTTCAAAAACTTTTTAATATATTTTCAAGTATATCAAAACCGATCGTTGTGTATTTTACAAGTTTAGTATTTTTATTTTTATCAAACCATATAAAGTATTTTCAAAACTGTTTTAAATATTTTCAAGTATATCAAAATCGACCGTTGCGTATTTTACAAGTTTAGTATTTTTATTTTTATCAAACCATATAAAGTATTTTTCAAATTTTTTTAATATATTTTCAAGTATATCAAAACCGATCGTTTTTTAGTTTTGAATTTGACCTTTTTGTGTTTTACAAATTTAGTATTTTTATTTTTATCAAACCATAAAGTATTTTCAAAACTTTTTAATATATTTTCAAGTATATCAAAACCGATCGTTGTGTATTTTACAAGTTCAGTATTTTTATTTTTATCAAACCATATAAAGTATTTTTCAAAACCTTTTAATAAATTTTGAAGTATTTCAAAATCGATCGTTGTGTATTTTACAAGTTTAGTAATTTTATTTTTATCAAACCATATAAAGTATTTTTCAAATCTTTTTAATATATTTTCAAGTATATCAAAACCGATTGTTGTGTATTTTACAAGTTTAGTATTTTTATTTTTCAAATCTTTTTAATATATTTCTATAATTAAAAAATTAATTATAGAAATGGTCCCTATAGTTTGCATCAAAATAAGGGTAATTTGGTCATATTAGAAAAGTTAATAGGTTGAGGGACTAAAATTGCAAACAAACTATGAAAATAAGGACCGTTTCTGCAAAATTAAAAGTTCAGGGACCAAATCCAAAATTTAAGACAAACCATAGGGACCATTTTTGTAATTAACTCTAAAATATAACTTTTATTGGTGGTTACAAGTTTACAGATTATATCCTTTAACTTTAAATTAATATACATTTTAATATATAAAGTTTTGATTATATATAAATATATTATTGTGAACCCATTCATTTTTATCTACGTTTCAATGTAACTAAATTATGTTTCGATACACAAGAATGAATCATATTTTTTAAATATATATCCTTTTAAGAGTGGTAGATATATTATTTTTTAAATATATATTATTTTAAGAGTGGTAAAACCATTATGTTACGAACACTACAAGAAAAGAGGTTATTAGTGACCAGAATTTTAGTGACTACTTTTGAATTGGTCACTAATCGCTGAGTTTTGTGACGAAAATATTGTCGTCACTAACATCAGGTCACTAATATAAAATTAAAGACCAAATAAAAGTGGTCACTATGTAAAACCTATATTTAACCCCCAATTACAGTCAGTGACCAGAAATAATGGTCACTCATTTGAATTTAGAGACCAAATAAAATGGTCACTGAGCATAAAATATATTCAACTTACTGATTAATGTAATTTAACCCATATTTAAGTGTTAGTGACCAGAAATAATGGTCACTGAACATATTTGAATTTAGAGACCAAATAAAATGGTCACTAAGTAAAAAATATATTCAAATTACTAATTAATGTTATTTATCTCGTATTTAAGTGTTAGTGACCAAAAATATGGTCACTGAATTGATTGAATTTAGAGACCAAATAAAATGGTCACTGAATAAAAATATTAATAAATTTTCAATAATTTTAAACCTCATAAATAAAATATTTTATTTAAAACTAATGAAAATATTAATAATATAGTATTTTTAAAATTTATATGATGTTTTCAAACCTTAATAAATTAAAAAAGTTAAGATACAAATAAATTAGAAATCAATTAAAATCCAATTTACAAGCAGAGCAGCACACAAATGAAAAATCATAGTATTAAAACCCAGTCAAACCTACAAGTCAAAATAACCCATGGGTAGTCCATTAGGGTTAAACGTTCCATAGAGCAGCACACGAAAGTTAACAATGGGAGCAGACTAGTCAAAATCAAACATTTCACTGGTTTGTTTCTCTCTCCCCTCTCGATTCTACTCAGCCTCAGCCATCGACCTCCTCCCCTGCCGTGCGACACCCTCCGCCCTCGACTCCTCCTCCGCTCCGGCCTTGCTTCACAGCTACTCGACATCTCATTTGATCGAGCCATAAATTCAACATTTCAGTGGTTGCTCTCTACTCTTGAATAGAACACTTATCAAGCTTTAGACATCTCAATCATTCATAGCCAAGCTTTTGTCTTACACTACAAAGGTTTTAATCGATCTATTTGCTTTTTGATGTCAATTTTGTTTTGGCGATTGAAATGCTTGCTAGCTATGTTGTTACTTAAACCGTGAAGTTGCCAGAGTCACTTGATTTGTTAATCAACCTTGCGTCTTCGCTAACTTCCTGCTACCGAATCAATGTCACTAGATGAATCTAGTAACAGAGTACAAATTGATTCTCCCGATGGCAGCCTATCTATCTGTGGCTTCAGTTATGTGCTCCATGGTACTCTTTGCACTACTATCTATTATTTAAGAGTTTTTTGTTTTGAATATTGATCTGTTTCTGTGTTTTTAATCTTATTTTGATTCCCAAAATAAGAGAGAAAAAGGAGAGCTTTAATTACTTGGAATTTCAAATTTAAACCTAGGTTCAAATGTGGAATTATACTTTCAGGTACAGATTCTGAAATTCTTTATTTGTATCTCAATTTAGAAGTTTTATGATTTCCAGGCTTATTAATGTTGAAATGGTAAAATAGATATATAAATCAGAGTTCAATTTATTCTAATTATTCTTCTCTTCAATGAATACTTTGATATGAGTTCGTCTTTTTGCAAATTATATATATGATCATTGCTGGTTATGAGTTCTCAGGTAGGTTTGGTTACATGAAACCGAAAACGAAAACGAAAACGAAAACATCAAATGATGGACAAAGATTGCTGATCAGATGGAATGATCTACTGAATATCCTGATTGGTCTCATTCAAGTACCGTTTTGCACCTGGTCAGGTGATATCATCTTTCTAATTGATTGAAAGTAAGGTTTTGTATTATCACTTCTTACAATGTGTGCTTAGTGATGTTGGGGGCATAATTATATCATTTGGGTTTTATGCCATATTATAGGGAATATAGCTTAGAAGTTGATGATTGAAGTTGCTTCACCAACTCAGGGATGCAACTTGTTACAAGAGTGGTTTGTGAACATAGCTTAGAAGTTGATGATTGAACTAGAGGTAATCAAACCTTCTACTTTTGTTAGACTACGGAGCTTTACTTTTACTTTGTCTTCCTTCTAAAAAGAGCAACCAGTGATTACTATTAGTCCCTGGCTCCATAATCTAATAGAAACAAAAAAAAATTTATAATATTTCCTAAACTAGTCGTTCTAATGTTGTTTTTTTGTTGTTTTGGATTTAAAAATTAATGTGGACTAATAGATGAGCTAAAATTTTATATTATTGTTAAGATATTATAGGTATAAACATTAAACTATATAAAATTAAAAAAATTTCGGTTTTTCGGTTAACCGTCCATCACCAAAATCGTGAACCGAAACCGAAACCGAAGATTTTTTCCGGTTCGGTTAACCAAACCGAAAATATTAGAAAATTCGGTTCGGTTAACCTTAAAATCGGTTCGGTTTTTCGTATCGGTTTTTCGGTTTCGAAATATTTTGAACACCCCTACCTAAGATAGCAACCTGTTGCACTTTTTTAACTCCAATTACATGATAAAACAATGCAAAAGCTGTAATTGCTGCCATTTCGATTTTCCTCAAAACTTTGACATACTGTGAGTTTTTCTTTGAGGACTAATCATAAACGATAGGAGTGGTCTTCATATTGACATACTGTGAGTTTTTCTTGTGTAGTCTTCATAATAGGATGATTAAATATCGTAGCGGAGATTATATTTTTCTCTTTCTTATATGTGGTAATAGAGAAGGAGATTGACGCACAAGTTGAAGAGAAACCTGAATTTCTGTTGCCAAAAAACGTATAATCAGGTAAATTCACCCATGACTTCTCTAAGTTGCTTAGTAGTTATTTATATAATTTTTTTTATATACATCACATATCTAAAACTTCATATAGAATTCATCAAATCTGTGAAAGAATGTGTTTGCAAAGGTTAGATTTATGTGTTTAGAGCCTAAAACAATGATTAGTTCTATCACCGAGTTATCAACATGAAAGTACATGCTTACAATCTAACGATCAACACTTTGCAAACACGTACTCGTAAGGACATACCATGCTTTTTTATTCTACATTTAAATATGTGCATTCTTAGATAACTTACAATTCTGATATAAGGGTGATATTGGACATCCCAGTATTAGGTCATATGTGCATCGTCTAGGACCACCGTACATGTTTTACAGTGTCCTGTTGCATTCTTTTCTCATCATTTTTTCTTAATGAGAATTCCGTTATGTTAATTCTAGTTATAGTTTATACTACAAGTATTTATTTCTCTCACAATTAATCATATTTATATTTTTATTTTATAGGAAAGAAGAATAAAATGATCAACGAAAAGGCTGATGACATTTGGGTATTTTCTATTACTATGTACTTGACATTAAACTTTGATATTTAATCATAAATGACGTAAACTAGTTGAACTTATGTTATTAGCATTTGATAATTATATATGAGATTATACATTCTAGTGTATTTGCTTTATAGTTTACTATAGGAGGCTGATGCTTCGTGTTAATGTCAAGAATATTAACTTCTTTTATTATTAAATTATATTTGATACAGAATGATTTAGTGAGGGAGGAGGCTGCTTCTTATTGTTCATTGGCAGAAATTTGTGTGCAAAAGCTACGTCGTATTCCGGGACATGTAAGAGGACGTTCTGCTTCAAACCAACAGAGTTAAGCCACAGAGAATTTACGAATGGAGTTGGAATTAGAAAAGGAGAGATCAAAGGCTTTAAAGGAAGAAGTTCGGATTATTAAAGAAAACATGGAATTCATGATGGAAGAACTATTACGTTTATCAAGGTTGCAATCTCAAAAAAATGTAAGTTCACGTCTTATATTGATTTAAAATAATTACCCAATAGTTATTTATTAATCATTGATTTTTTTTTTTTAAATTTTTGCAGTGATCTTCATACAACATAGACATGATCTGATGCACTTGGATTACTCTTGCTTTTGATAGTCATAACATAAGACATCAAATAATAAGAATGTTATTTTTGTTGGATTATAATGATGAATGTTATTTTTGTTGGATTATCTTGGACAATTTTATTTTTGTTGGATTATCTTAGTGAATCATAACTTTGTTAGTTCTCTTGGTTGTATTGAAGTGATTTTACTAATGTTAAGTAATGTAATGTTTAGTATCAATGAAAATTTCTTAACTAATGTGAATGAGATTAATATTTTAGATTTTAGTTATCATAAATTAGTATATTTTTAATTATTGCAAATTAAAAATTAGTAGAAATTTTTTGACCAATTGTTGATTAATATTGGTACATATAGCTAGAGACCATTCTTTTTGGTTTTTAGTGGTAAATTAGTGACCACTTTTATTTGGTCTCTAATCAGTGACCACTTTTTTTGGTCACTAATAATAACTCAGTGACCAATATTTTGGTCTCTAATCGACGTTAACGGAAAAAGTCAATTAACCCTAATTAGTGACATCTTTTTGGTCATTAAAATTGGTCACAAATCAACTTTTAGTGACGACTTTTAATATTTAGTGACAAAATTTAGTGACGACACTAGTCGTCACAACCTTAGTGACCACTATATTTTGGTCACTATATAGTGACCAGTTTCATCTTTGGTCACTGTCAAAAATTAGTGACGGACCTTTAGTGACGAACAGTGGCCACCCAAATTTTGGTCACTAAATACCATCTGTGACCATATTTTCACTGTTAGTGACCAAATTTTTTTCGTCACTAAACACCTTTTTTCTTGTAGTGGAATTAACATTTAATATCTAACATTTAATTAATATTTATTTTTTAATTATAACTTCTAATTTACACACAATTTTGCTAAACATATATATATATATATATATATATCATAGTAATTAATATTTTATTTGACATAAAAATGATCACAATAATACATTGTTTGCATATACTATAATTTTTATTAAAAAAATATATTTCGGGCACCGCACATGTACTACACGAGTAGTCGAGTAGTTTTTACCTGAAAACCCATAATTCACTTTTCCATTACTTTTTCCATAAAATCCCCAAACGCACACATAAGGCCACAGGGAGTGGATGCCACCAATGCCACCCAAAATTGCCGCCACGTCAGTTTTGCCATTCTTTGCCATTTTGATGTCATTTCGAGGGTGTGGTTGCCATTCAATTTGTTTAATTTTCACTTTAAACATAAAATAAAAATATTGAAATAAAAATAAACATTTAATTAATAATATTAAAATCAAACATAAAATAAAACATTCAATTTAAAAATTATAACATTCAACTTAAGAATATAAACATTAAAATGGAAACTAATCTACGCAAAGTCTTGGTCCGAATATTCGTTTTCAAAATCATCAACCGGATCAACGTTGAGATCAATGTTTTGAACACCCCAAATATGTTCAACCAAGTCGGCCCGAAGATTATGATGCACTTCGGTTTTACGTATCTCCGAATGTCGAGCCATGTACGCACTACTACCGATCTCCGCTGGTATTGTTGTTGGAGTGACTTCGTTTTCATCATATTGACATATTGCGTTCCCTTCATCTTTAATAATCATGTTATGCAATACGATACACGTATACATTACTTTTGTCATTTTCTCCACATGATAAAAAGGTGACGGGTGCTTCAATATTTGCCAACGCTTTTTGAGAATACCGAACGCTCGTTCCACATCTTTTCGAGCTCTTTCTTGGGCCACCTTAAATCTTTTTCGTTTAGCATCGATTGGAGCCGAAAATGATTTCACGCATGTGGCCCAATCAAGGTATATCCCATCAACAAGATAGTACCCATACTTGTACGTAGAGCCACGAATTTCAAACGGACATTCGGGTGCCGTGCCGTCATAAATTTTATTGAAGAGTGGTGACATATTCAACACATTTATGTCATTATTTGACCCCGGGGCACCGAAGAAGGCATGTCAAACCCAAAGATCTTGTGAAGCTACCGCTTCAAGTATGACTGTTGGGTGACCATGATCACCACGAGTGTATTGACCTTTATACGCGTTAGGACAATTTCCCCAACTCCAATGGAGACAATCTAAACTTCCAAGCATACCAGGAAAACCATGAACGCTCGAATGATGAGCATATAATTGTTGTATATCATTATACGTTGGTCTGCGTAAATATTTAGGGCCATAAACTCGCAGAATATACTTACAAAATTTATCAAGACTTTCTCTTGCGACACGAGAAGACATTCTGAAACTCTCGTCCAAACCATCTGCGGATGTCCCGTATGCTAATTGACGAAGAGCGGCCGTACATTTTTGAATCGGAGAAAATCCAACCGCACCTCTGGCATCCATCTTCTGTTGAAAGTACCGACACTCTCTCGTCAAATCGTCAACCATACGTACAAATAACGACTTTTGCATTCTAAAACGGCGACGGAAATAATACCCTTGAAAAATGGCATTCTCGGCGAAATAATCACTCATTAGACGATCGTGTGCAGATTCACGATCCCTTTCTATATATTTTCTTGATTTTGCGGGACGTGACGGTTCACCTTCTTGCAAGTTTCGTAACTCTAAAACGTCCTGAGCAGCTTTTGAGACTGTGTTTATCGCATCCGAGAGGTATTTTATGTCTTCCGCAGAAGATGACGAAGTTGAAGATGATGAAGACATTTTTTTGAAATTGAATTTGAAATGTGGGTAGAGAGAGTAATGAGAGAATAATGAGAAAATATATATGAGATAATGAATGAATGTGTGTTGTATATATAGGGAGTAAAATTATTTTAATAATTATATAATTATATTATATATATATATATATATATATATATATATATATATATATATATATATATATATATATATATATATATATATATATATAGAATATAGTTCGTGTGAGTACCTAAAAAATGCAGAGTACCGTGAGTACCTGTGAACACACGGGTTTTAGATGTGAACATGCTTCGAAAAAAAGTTTTTTTTTTAATTTTTTTTTCA
Organism: Centrapalus pauciflorus; assembly: GCA_020465985.1. Lineage (NCBI taxonomy): Eukaryota > Viridiplantae > Streptophyta > Magnoliopsida > Asterales > Asteraceae > Centrapalus > Centrapalus pauciflorus. Next base: position 710,913 of record JAANYP010006088.1, read on the forward strand.
TATTAATTTAGATACAAATAATATAAGCCTATTCGTAAAAGAATTACACACATTCACACTTTCTAGCCTCTTAAAAGTCATGTGAACGTGAAAAAATTCATGTGAACATGCTTAGCTGTGAACATACATTCACAACAGTGCAGTTCATGTGAACTTGCACGTTTCACATAGTTATAGTGTGTGTTTAGGTGTGATTTTTTGCAAGTAGTCTTATATTATTAATTTAAACATGATTATGAAAATTTTTTTCAAAAAAAATGGTTTTAAGCGAGGTACCTCCGGTACTCCGCAAAACTAGTGGTACTCATTTGAACCTAAATCTATATATATATATATATATATATATATATATATATATATATATATATATATATATATATATATATATATATATAATGGAAAAGGGGTCGGCATTGGAATGCCGTTGAGGATGCCGTTGGTGCCGATGCCGAGCACAGGGCGCGGTGTGCCCACTTTGCCGAGCTCGGTACCGCCCGACGCCGAGCCCCACTCCCTGAGGCCTAAGATATGCTCCTTTCGCACGGCATTTATGTGTAGATTAGTTAAACCATAATTAATTACCATCCAACAAAAACCTAATCAAACTCATAAACTAATCGCATAATCAATTTGGTTTGGCTTTTCACCAAAACATTATCCTTTGGTTTCGGTTGTATACTAAAATAAAATCCAAATCTCACTCGTTAAAAACGATAAAAAAAAAAACCTTTTTTTATATCATTGTGTACACATATTCATATATTACGCTTTTAAGATTTTGTTAATATCAAGATTATATAATTAAATATTAAATAAAAAAATCTCTTTATAAATTATTTGATATATATATCTTTCTGTCTTTCGTAATAAAATATTTAGGATATGATATATAATGATATGAAATTATAATAATGAAAAATAGTTTGGATTCATAAAAGCTTTAAACCTGTTGAATGTCTTTATTATTTAACGATAATTAATTTTAAAAATAAGATTTAAATATTTAATGAAAATACATTTAAGTGATGAAATAGTTATTGTTTAGTAAAGATGTAAACTTTAAAGTTATATTGGTAAAGTAATTATAATTTATTTGTAAAACCTGTAAATTTTCACAAAAATGTTACATCATCATTACATGTCATGTTTATGTTACAACTACTGATTAACATACACTAACAATATTCTATAACCCAAACTTATGTAAGCACTAAGGAGTTCTATCCAAAATATGTTAATGTCACGGTTATCATAAGTGTGAAACCTAAACAACATTGAGGTTCAAGGGAAAACCATAATACATCAAAATATCAAGGAAGAACCCAATACATTACAATTCCCAACAGATTATCGTGTGATGCATCATGATTCCTGCGTGATGAATCACCTGATCTAATGATTATAAAGTGGTTCCCCGGTTACTCAATGCATTATGATTTTCCTTTGAACCCTCCCACGTACACACACTAATTCAAACCGCACACAACCCACCAACTAGTTCACGAATGCGGTTGAACTCCTGGCCCGAGACTAATTTATACTGCCTGCGACCGTCATGTCATGATCGCGGTCGTGATCAGGTAAGTGCCGCTGGTTTAATAGTAGCCGAGCAATTAACAGCCAACACACTGCGCGCCTTAATTCGTCACTAAAACGTCTTTAAATGAAATTATAACAACTTTAGCAATTCCTAACTCCAAAGAACATCTCAAGTCAATATCAATAAACTTACTGACAATGATAGTGGCAGAGATCAATGTAATAACCACATAAGCTTCAATCCTTAATGCTTTCTAGTACTGGTTATGGCTTCTCCCTCACCGTTGAAGTCAATCAATTGATCATACCCACACACATACATACATATTTTTAGTATCATTGTTATGAAGAAACTTAAGATGCTCAAAATCCATATATATATATATATGCTTTGGAGTCATTTTGGGTCGTATACCTAATTAATACTCAGTACTTGACTAAATGACTTTTAATTAAATACTCCATTATGTTCTAAACGAACTAATGAACATTTAAAATGTAATAATTTCATAATGTCAAGTTTCTAAACTCATTTTAGAGTTAATTGTCTAACAAAAGACTAATATGTCGGTATTCCCAACTATATATTAACTAGTTGAATACCCGTGCGTTGCCCGGGTGATGTGCGACGAAATTATTATTTTTATATAAATAATGACATAAAAATGGATTTTATTTAAGAAAACTATACATTAATACATGTGAGTTGATCGAAAGAGTAATTATGCATTAAAATATTGTTCTGTCAGAATTAAATATACAGAAAAAAATTAATAATAGTTTATGATAAAATGAAAACACATCATTTTCCCATAAAATTATACACAAACATGTAGTTTTAAAGTATAACTACGAATATAGTCTCACATAATTTTATAATAAAAATTTATCCAGACTAATAAAAATAAAATATTATTGTAGTAATAGTTTTTTGATCGTATTTGAACTCACTAATTATTCATAAAAATTGGAAAACTTGGACAAAAATGTTTCAGGCCAACCCAACCCAAACCATTCAAAAATTACTCATAAACCAACTTGCTCATGCATTACTCGAGTGATGCGTGACAAAATTAATATTTTTAAATAAATAATACCAAAAAGATTTTCAAAGAGAACTATACATTGTTCATGAAGAAAAAATTACTTATTTTAATCCTGAATATTAATTAGGACCAATTGCTAAAATAGAAGCAACTTTATGTATTTTTTAGCATTTACAGCAACATTATTTTTTTATCATTAATAACATCAACTTTTATATTTTTTTATCATTCATAGCAAAACTTAAAAAAATTGTTGCTAGTTGAATACCCGTGCGTAAAAATTACCCATAAACCAACTTGCCCGTGTGTTGCTCGAGTGATGTGTGACGAAATTAATATTTTTAAATAAATAATAACACAAAAAATATTTTTGAGAGAACTATACATTGTTCATAAATAAATAAATAATAACATTCTTTTTCCTCCTAAACAGCTAAAAACTCTCATTTGTATGAAAAAATATGTTGATATTAGTCAACTCAATCGAAACAAATAAATAAGAATATTTTGACTGTGAGATCTAATGATCACGGAAGTTTACCTTGCATATTGGGGTGTGTGTGTGTATAAAATATGGAGTGTCTTTCATCTCGTAGTTTGTATTAGTATTATTACTAACCTTTTTCCTTTCTGCAGACACTTCATCTGGTTGGACCTGACATTCATCTTTACAATTTTTGTTCAATCTTGTGATGCAGTTTTCACTAATATTTTGAATATAGCTTCTGTTAAAAATGAATAGTCCATGTATATATAGTTGAAAATATTAACTAAACGGGATTCAATATCCCTTATTTTCCTGATTTTTTGTTATATAAGCAGCCACATTTTATTTCATATATTATCTCACAGTTAGTTATTTAACTGACGATGATATATATACTTTTTTCAGGTCTGATACGTTTTTTCTGCTTTGATATTATCTAGAATTCCAACTGCAAATATTAATAAAACGGGATGTAATATCCCATATTTCTGATTATTTGTTATATCCAACAGCCCCTATTTTGAATGTATCAAGATGCAGTTTTTCAGCACATATTATCTGGATTTTTTTGCGGTTCTAATGTCTATATTCATTGTTGTCACCCTTATTGCCTAAATTTTTTTATCCCATATTATTCTGCAATTTGTTATGCAGTATTTTTGCAACCTCTTTAATAGATGTTATCCCTTTTTCAAATGCAGTTTAAATTTTTGTTGTGATCCAGCCTTATTTATAGCAGTGATTTAGGCATTAAAATCTGAATTATAGCCAATGATATGTTGCCAAATCAGCATTAAAAATATGAATTTCTACCAATTATTGAATGCCACGTGAGCAGATTTCTCTCTGCTCCGTCGGCAATATATATATATATATATAATTACGGGTCATTTTTAGGACTGTTACTTTATTAAACCCGTTTTAGACTTAAAGGAATCAACTAATTAAATGAAATTCCACAAGGTTGTTCAGTTTTAGAAATGTTAGATAATTACTAAATAACATTTACCATACTTTTCACTAAAGTATAAAATACATAAAATAATGAATATTTTTATACCATAAAAAGTTTGTTTAAATAATATATATAAATATTTAATAGCATAGTTGATATAAAAATAGTAGAAATCGGTATATTGCAATCTATACTATATATAATAAGAAAACCACTTGGAGTTTCTGGACCATTGGATGGCAAAAAATCAATGGTTTAGATTAATGACAACTCATAATTATTTATGAAATGTCTCTTATACCCTTAATTAAAATCAATAATTATACCTATGCTACTTTTTTAATTCATTTTCCAAATTTACTACCTTAACTTAATTACATTACATTAAATTTTGATTTTAATTTTTTCATTAATGAATTAATATTAAATTAATATTACCTAAACTAAATATGTGTCATTATTATCCTTGATGATCATAGTTATTTTCAAATGTAAAAATTTGGATTTAAATGTAGAAGTGTAGTAATTAAAGTTAAAATTATTTGTTAATTATTTTGCTAACAAGATTTAAACTTTAATGATAAAACTTCAATTGTGAATATGATAAATTTTAATTGTTGATTTTCAGGTATTCCATTTTTATATTTTATTATTTTCAAAATATATATACATTCACATAATTGAAGTTTTTTTATTTCTAACATTGATATTTCATATTTGAAGTTAATAAAAATTAAAAGAAACATTTTTTGCAAATACATATTATCTGTTTTTAATAATACAATATAATAATATTTTTTTATTTAATATAAAAAAAACTAAGTATCTTTTTATCTTTAATTTAACTAGCTTTTTTTTATTTTAATTATATACAAATTTTATAATAATTTAGTAAAATATAAAAAATATGTATTTTCTAAATCAACCCATGTATTACCCTATATATTATAATAAACAATACAATTCATGTCATATGTCACTTCTACAATACAAGAAAATTTTATTTTTCCACTTCTTTTTTCAAATTTAACACCTTAACTTAATTGCATTAAATTTTGACTTTATTTTTTTCATTAATTAGTTAGTAATAATTTAGATTTTGTAACATTTAAAATTAATGTTTACCTAAAATAAATATCTATCATTATTATCCATAATAATCATAATTAGATCCAAATGTAAACATTTGAATTAGTTATGGAAATTATTATTATTATGTATAATAAATGAAAACATCAAATTTCACGTGTCACCTTTACATTCACCAAAAAGATAATTACAACTTATAAAAAATAAAAGATAAATACAATTTAATATTTTTAAAAAGGATAAATATACTCTATTTTTTAATATGTAAATAATAAAAAATAAACACAATTATTATTTTTGTATGTTTTTATTTTTACTCATATACATTTTATATAAATAAATTTAATTAAAATATCCACGTAATACGTGGGTTATAAACCCACTTGGGTTGTTATCTCCATCCTCGTCAACTTCTTATTTTCTACATCAAACATTAAGTATTGATATCTTATTCATCTTAGGTTGATTTTGGACATTTTTTATATGGTTAAAATTTCTCTTAAGGAAAATCGTAAATCTATAAAATATTAATTATATATCTTACTTTTATACATAATTAAATTTTATCCAAAACTCATGAAAAAAACATTTTTCCAATAATTTTTCATTCGAAATCAACACATTGCTTTCATGAGCCATACCGTAGTTCTTAAACGATGCAAAATTCAAAACAGATCAAGTGTTGTTAAACGTACAAATAAATCAAAAGCAATCATTACTTTATGGGTCATATTAGGATTGTAGTATTGTTTACCAGTCTTATCCTATATTTTATACAGATTTAATAATTTTATCAGGATAATAAATCAATTTATAAGATCAGTTAACTTGGATACGTTATTCTTAAACGTTGCAAAATTAAAACAAATTAAGTGTTGTTAAATGCAGAAACAAATAAAAAGCAATACATAACTTTCATGTGGCCATACATATGATTGTATAACCGTTTGTCGATCCGATCCTAAAGTTTACATGGATCCAACAATTTTACCGGATATAGTGGCTCAAATCATAGGATCCATCAATTTTTTTTTTGCATAACTATAAACATTTAAAGCATAAACGTGTGTTGTTTCCTAATCCAAAGTTTAATATATCTTTGTAGTATTATATAATTGGTTTAAGATATAAAATTATAAATTATAGAATCTAAGGAAAAAAACCATAAACTGATAATTTTGTTGTAGGATATTACGATTCTAATCTCGCGTATACAAAATTGATCCTAATAGGTTATCGATTTTGACATCATCATGTTTAATAACATACTAATTATGATATTTCAAGAATTTTAGATTACCAACATGAAATTAGGACATGAATACATTAGTCTCATACTCATATAACATAACGGTGCATGGTTTATATATGACACATGTCGTACAAGTTGGTTCAATCGTCAGATAGAGCTCATCGTTGGTATTTAGGGATAATTACAAAAAATAAAAATAAAAATTCTAATTTGTTACTTATTTATTAGGTTTTATCAAATAAAAATCTCCAACCAAAATACTTATGCTTTTTGTTACCAATTTTACATTACAAACACAAATTACGAAACTGTTACTTTTCTATTCATTTTTTAATACTTTACGTTATGAAAAATTAAAATTAACGAAAATTACCAACTTTTAATCATCAATTATTTTGTTAATTTGTCATTTTCTTGAGATTTTCTTGTATTTTTTGTAACCCTGATATCTATCAAATATATGTATGTATGTGTATCTATATATTACGTTTCTTAATATTTTGTCAAAAATAAAAAATTAGGATATTACGTTATCTTACTAATATTGATATTATGTTAATAATATTTTTCGTAAAGAAACTCCACATTTTATATATTATGTTACTATTTACATCACCAAAGTTTTTAGTAACAAAATTCCGATTTGTGTTCTTCTATATACTATGTTACCAAATTTTATGGTAACAAATTTTTCTTTTTTGTATATTATTTTACCACTTAAGTTATTAAATTTTTTGGTAACGATTTTTTTTTGTGTTTTTTAAATATTACGTTACCAAATTTTTTTAATAATATAATTCCAATTTTTGTATATTATGTTACCATTATCAAATTTTATGGTAACAAATTTTCATTTTTTATATCTACCCAATTTACTTAATGTAACATCCCTGATTTGAGCCTGGTACGTGGATTTAATTTATTGGCTCATTTATTTTATTATCATTGCGTGTTCCAATTAAATTCCGTTTCGTGGATTCAACGTGTCGAGATTGAGTGATACGTGTCTCCGAGCTAATAATTAGTGGATTAATTATCTCCTTGAGATCGTGGATTTAATTGGGTCCTAATGATATAAATTGTGAAAAAGTGATATCGGGTCCGGGTTAGTGGGTTCGGAACCGGATATGGATATGTACGTATATATGTATTGAGCCCCTCTTTTCTTCTTCTTCCTTATCCAATTGAGACAAAAAGAACCTAAAGGTGTGTGTATTTTGGGTGTAAAGCTCCAGCAAGAAGAATCAAAGCCTAGCTGCAATTGAGTGCTAAATCTTGATCTCCTTCACCCATCCTTGTGTTCTTGAAGTCTTGAGGTATGAATTTATGATTTTGGGTAGCTAGCTTTTGAGATATGTATGGATTAGATGTGGAATTGGTTCTGTGAGTATATGGGTCGTATATGCTTGAGTTTTGTGTGTTTTCCCTGCTGAAATTAAGTGTGGAGGGGTTAAACCCCTTGGTTCGGCCATGGTTATCGAAGAGCAAGCTTGAGACCAGGCGGCTGGTCGCGGCGCGACGCGCAGGGGGCCGCGGCGCGACGCGCAGAGGAAATTGGGCGCGGCGCGAGGTGCAGGGGCTTAGCGGCGCGAGCCGCGGCCTGCTGGGGAAATCCGGTTTGATTCATTTGGGGAGGTTTGGGGTGGTTAGTGTGTCGATTTCCTTCGGGATATTGTTGAATTGAATTGTTTGGGATTTTGAGTCTCGTTGGGGGTCTCGTAAAAGAGTTTCGGGAATCGGTTATCCATTCGGGAATATGTTTCGGGTTTAAATTGATTGCGATAGTTATGTTTGATTTGAGTTGTGTGGCTATTGAGCTTGCGTTAATATGTGGAGTCCGTGGTGTTTACAGGTTCTAGCCGATCACGTGCCGAGCCGCATTAGAGTTTCGGATTTCCAAGCGAGTTTTGGGTAATCGGTGAGTACTCGAGTTCTTTTACAAATCGCGCGTAGTCTTTTACGAGTCAGTTATGTGATGTGATATGTGTATATGAGACAGAGATACGGCGCAGGTATGAGTTTCTCTACCCTATACGTGCTATATGTGTTGAATTGCAGGTATCCGCGATATGTGATCGCGCAGGCTGACTGTCCCTAACCAGTCACGAGATATGAGGCTGTATATATACGGCGGTGATATTGCCAGGTCGCTCCTGTGCCTATTGAGTAGCTAACCGCTGCTGTGTGCGGCCTGTTAGCTGGGGAACGTGGTCCCCTTTCGAGCAGAGATATGTGTTATGCATAGAGTTGCATATGTGTGCTGAGATATATGTGCTGTGTATGTTATATGTGCTTACCTGCAGAGTCTAACCCTCGCGTACTCACGAGCTGTCCAGCTTATGTTTTCGAGTCTTCTGTGTGTCAGGCAGTCATACCGTGGGGTCGCAGCCGCAGCAGCCGAAGTAGGGATCGGGGCAGTTAGAGTTGCATGCGTCGACTGTTTTGTTGATATTAATCTTGGAACTGTTGTATCTGATCTTCGTATGTATGTTAACAGTAATCAGTTGTGTCTGTGTGCTAGTGTTAGTTTATGAGATGATGTACGTGACCTTCGTGTTAAAGTTTTTATTAATAGTGATTTTCCGCTAATCCTGTGACATGTGCACTTGAGATGTTTGCGATATTGCCACTTATGATTGATTAATGACGTGGCATTTGTGTGAGAAATGTGGGTGTTACAGCTTGGTATCAGAGCTTGTGGTTTCAGTATTGAGTATCAGTGGATGCTTGTGCTCTTACCGTGTTCAGATTCGTGGGATTCTTCCCTGAGACTGAGTTTAGCGGAATTAACTGACCTAGCTTATTGTATAACGCTGGGTGATCGATCTGTTATCTTACCTTTGTGATATGTGCAGGTAGTTATGGCAGATCATGGCGAGGGGTCAGGGCCAGAGAGACCAGCGGGAGATGAGTATGTCCGCCGGTCAGAGATGTTATCAGTATTGACCGAGTTCTACAGAGAGAGGGATAGAGAGAGAGAGCAGCAGCGACAGAGAGCTGATCCGCCGCCAGTTACTAGTGTTGAGACAGTGGTTGGGGCATTTTCTTCTTCTGCTCCTCGAGGTGGGTCCTTTAAGGACTTTATGGCGGGAGCCCCACCTCAGTTTCGAGGCGGTGGTGAGCCGGGTGCGGCTATGGCTTGGGAGAGAGAGATAGAGGCCGCATTCCGCGTTGCCCATGTCGATCCTCGTGATATGGTCGGCTATGCGGCTTATCAGCTAAAGGGAGGGGCTTCACAGTGGTGGAAGTCCATTGAGTCGTCCATGACTACTGCAGCAGCTTATGCTATGACATGGGATCAGTTCCGTGCCATCTTCGAGCTTCAGTATATCCCCCGGGATGAGCGCCGGGAAATGGAGCGTCGTTTTCTACATCTTCAGCAAGGTAGCATGTCGGTTCAGCAGTATGTGGATAGATTTAATGAGTATGCTCAGTTTGCGCCCCAGCACGTGGATACAGAGATTCGTAAGGCTGATGCCTTCATCGATGGGTTGAGATCTGATATTCGGGAGTTCGTTGGGCTTCACGACACTCCTACGTTTGCGAAAGCCTTAGAGTTGGCTCGTGTCAGAGAGAGAGAGATCGAGAGACAGAGGGGTCAGCCCCCGTCCCAGAGACAGAGGATAGGGACGTCTGAGCAGTCCCAGAGTTACTACCGAGAGCCCCAGGATTTTCAGAGAGAGAGACAGCCTGAGCAGCAGCAGGTTCAGGGGCAGGGTTCGGGATTTCGTCGAGACAGAGACAGAGGCAGAGACCGGAGGTCCAGGAGGTCTGGGCAGTATCAGGGATCAGGGACGGCCAGTCAGAGTCAGGGGCAGACTTCCCATTACAGTGCTCCGAGTCAGAGTCAGAGTAGCGTGGGACAGGGGTCCCAGCCATCAGGGAGTCGGGCAGACAGTTCAGCTGGAGAGAGAGACTGTCCGAGGTGTCGCCGTCGCCATTCCGGTCCTTGTGTGCCGGAGCAGCCCAGATGTTATCGCTGTGGTCAGTATGGCCACACATCATTTACATGTACTTCGAGGGATTCCCTGTGCTTCCGCTGTGGGAGGCCAGGTCATATTGTGAGAGATTGTCCGGATGCGCCGCCAGCAGTGCAGGGAGCGAGCACCAGCGGTGCTAGAGCAGAGCCGTCGACTTCGAGCCGTCGTGAGTCAGCACCCAGAGGCAGGGGCAGAGTATTTCAGGCTACGGCAGAGGAGGCCCGCGAGTCTACCGATGTGGTATCTGGTACGTACATTCTGAACGGGCTTAGTGCTCGTATTTTGTTTGATTCTGGAGCAGATCGCTCGTATGTGTCTGTTGTGTTCTGTGCATATTTTTCTGTGCCTGCTACTGTGTTATCTGTGCCGTTAGTTGTTGAGAGGGTAGACGGTAGTACAGCGCTTGTGAGTCGGGTATACAGAGATTGTGTTTTAGAGATTGATGCTCACCGGTTTTCGATCGATCTACTGCCGATAGAGATTAGCAGTTTCGATGTGATAGTGGGTATGGACTGGATGACAGCCAGGCGGGCCGATATTCTGTGCGCGAAGAAGATGATCCGGATACCCATTTCAGACAGTGAGACAGTGACAGTGTATGGCGAGAGGCGCCGAGGTGAGATTGGTATTGTTTCTATGGCCCGAGCTCAGAGATATGTCGCGAAGGGATGTGAGACCTTTCTGGCTTATGTTGTCGACGCCAGATTAGAGAAGAAGACCCTAGCGGATATACCTGTAGTTCGAGAGTTCCCTGAGGTATTCCCAGAGGAGTTGCCTGGGTTACCGCCAGATCGTCAGGTCGAGTTCCGTATCGACCTTATCCCTGGAGCGGTGCCTATTGCGAAGACGCCTTATAGGCTGGCACCTACTGAGATGAGAGAGATGATGTCGCAGCTTCAGGAGTTGCTTGATCGTGGATTCATCCGTCCAAGTTCGTCCCCGTGGGGAGCCCCAGTGCTGTTTGTGAAGAAGAAGGACGGTTCTATGCGGATGTGTATCGATTATCGAGAGTTGAATAAAGTGACGGTAAAGAACCGTTATCCGCTTCCACGTATCGACGATCTGTTTGATCAGCTACAGGGTTCAAGCTTCTTTTCGAAGATAGATCTGAGATCGGGTTATCATCAGCTGAGAGTTAGAGATGAGGATGTGCCGAAGACTGCGTTTCGGACGAGATACGGCCATTACGAGTTCCTAGTCATGCCTTTCGGACTGACTAACGCACCCGCGGCATTCATGGATTTGATGAACAGGGTGTGTAGATCTATGTTGGATCGGTTCGTGATTGTGTTCATCGACGACATCCTGATCTATTCGAGGAGTGCCGAGGACCACGAGCAGCACTTGCGAGAGGTTTTATCTGTGCTGCGAAAGGAGCGACTTTATGCGAAGTTCTCCAAGTGTGAGTTCTGGTTGCGCGAGGTCCAGTTTTTGGGACATGTTGTGAGCGCCGAGGGTATTTCAGTAGATCCGGCGAAGATAGAGGCCGTGATGAGTTGGGAGCCGCCGAAGACTGTGCCTGAGATCCGTAGCTTTTTGGGCCTAGCCGGGTATTACCGCCGTTTCATTCAGGACTTCTCGAGGATTGCCAGGCCGTTGACGAGATTGACACGGCAGTCCATTCCTTTCGTGTGGTCTGATGAACAGGAGTCGGCTTTCAGAGAATTGAAATCCCGGTTATGTCAGGCACCAGTGTTAGCATTGCCCGAGGGTACAGAGGATTTTGTGGTCTACTGTGATGCGTCAGGTACCGGTTTGGGTTGTGTTCTGATGCAGCGAGGCAAGGTGATTGCGTATGCGTCGCGACAGCTGAAGACCTACGAGGAAAACCATACCGTGCACGACCTTGAGTTGGACGCGATAGTGTTCGCGTTGAAGATATGGCGTCATTATCTGTACGGTTCGCGATTTGTAGTGTGTACCGATCATAAGAGTCTTCAGTATCTGTTCAGTCAGAAAGAGTTAAATATGAGACAGCGGCGCAGCCTTGAGTTATTGAAAGATTATGACTGCGAGATTCAGTACCATCCTGGTAGGGCCAATGTAGTGGCCGATGCGTTGAGCCGTAAGGCGTGTGGCCAGACGGTAGTTTCCCGAGCAGCGAGGCTCGAAGTCACCTCGACTCTTGTGGAGAGTCTGAGGCATGCTCAGTTAGAGGGTTTGCGGGCGGAGAATGTGAAAAGAGAGCGGCTTGCGGGACAGCTAGAGACATTGAGTAGAGATAGCAGAGGTTTGTGGGCGTTTCGTGATCGTGTTTGGGTTCCGAGAGTCGGTAATCTGCGGCAGTTGATTTTAGATGAGTCGCATCGTTCGAGACTGTCTATTCACCCCGGGAGCACCAAAATGTATAGAGATTTGCACGAGTTCTATTGGTGGCCAGGGATGAAACGAGACGTGGGCCGATATGTCGAGGAATGTATGACTTGTCTGCGAGTCAAGGCCGAGCATCAGAAGCCTCACGGGCATTTGCAGCCTTAAGAGATCCCTGAGTGGAAGTGGTATCATATCACGATGGATTTCATCGTCAGGCTTCCGCGCACCGTTCGAGGTAATGATATGATCTGGGTGATTGTGGATCGGTTGACGAAGAGTGCTCATTTCTTGGCAGTGAGAGGCACCATCACTATGGATCAGTTGGCCCGGTTATACATCAGTGAGATAGTGTCGAGGCACGGCGTTCCGATGTCGATTACGTCCGATAGAGACGCGCGGTTTACTTCGAGGTTCTGGCAGAGCTTTCAGCGCGAGTTGGGGACGAGAGTTCAGTTGAGTACAGCATACAGACCTCAGACAGACGGGCAGACAGAGCGGACGAATCAGACTCTCGAGGATATGCTCCGAGCGTGTGCGATTGATTTCAGTGGTAGTTGGGACGTTCACTTGCCGTTAGTCGAGTTTGCGTATAACAACAGCTACCATTCCTCCATCAAGATGGCTCCATTTGAGGCACTGTATGGGCGTAAGTGTCTAACCCCGGTGTGTTGGGGCGAGGTCGGCGAGCGACCTATCAGTGGGCCCGAGTTGCTACAAGAGACGAGCGACAAAGTGGCAGTTATCCGCGAGCATATGAGAGTAGCACAGAGCCGGCAGAAGAGTTATGCCGATCGTCGTCTGAATGAGCTTGAGTTCAGTATTGGAGACCGTGTTATGCTGAAAGTATCGCCGTGGAAAGGAGTTATTAGATTCAGACATCGAGGTAAGCTGAGTCCGCGGTACATCGGTCCGTTTGAGATCATCGCCAGAGTCCGAGATCAGGCATATAGATTGAGGTTGCCTCCCGAGCTGGCCGGAGTTCACGATACATTTCACGTGAGTCATTTGAGAAAGTGTCTGGCCAAGGATGATCAGTTTGTGCCGTTATCTGAGATAACCGTGGATAATCACCTGAGATATGTCGAGCAGCCTGAGGCGATTACCGACCGAAAAGTGAAAAGATTGCGAAATAAAGAGATTGTGCTAGTACTCGTTCAGTGGAGGCATCATAAGGGTACTAGTGCCACCTGGGAGCCCGAGGCCGAGATGAGGAGCCGATATCCGCAGCTATTCCCGAGTCCGAGCTAGATTCCGGGACGGAATCTTTTTAAGAGGAGAGGATTTGTAACATCCCTGATTTGAGCCTGGTACGTGGATTTAATTTATTGGCTCATTTATTTTATTATCATTGCGTGTTCCAATTAAATTCCGTTTCGTGGATTCAACGTGTCGAGATTGAGTGATACGTGTCTCCGAGCTAATAATTAGTGGATTAATTATCTCCTTGAGATCGTGGATTTAATTGGGTCCTAATGATATAAATTGTGAAAAAGTGATATCGGGTCCGGGTTAGTGGGTTCGGAACCGGATATGGATATGTACGTATATATGTATTGAGCCCCTCTTTTCTTCTTCTTCCTTATCCAATTGAGACAAAAAGAACCTAAAGGTGTGTGTATTTTGGGTGTAAAGCTCCAGCAAGAAGAATCAAAGCCTAGCTGCAATTGAGTGCTAAATCTTGATCTCCTTCACCCATCCTTGTGTTCTTGAAGTCTTGAGGTATGAATTTATGATTTTGGGTAGCTAGCTTTTGAGATATGTATGGATTAGATGTGGAATTGGTTCTGTGAGTATATGGGTCGTATATGCTTGAGTTTTGTGTGTTTTCCCTGCTGAAATTAAGTGTGGAGGGGTTAAACCCCTTGGTTCGGCCATGGTTATCGAAGAGCAAGCTTGAGACCAGGCGGCTGGTCGCGGCGCGACGCGCAGGGGGCCGCGGCGCGACGCGCAGAGGAAATTGGGCGCGGCGCGAGGTGCAGGGGCTTAGCGGCGCGAGCCGCGGCCTGCTGGGGAAATCCGGTTTGATTCATTTGGGGAGGTTTGGGGTGGTTAGTGTGTCGATTTCCTTCGGGATATTGTTGAATTGAATTGTTTGGGATTTTGAGTCTCGTTGGGGGTCTCGTAAAAGAGTTTCGGGAATCGGTTATCCATTCGGGAATATGTTTCGGGTTTAAATTGATTGCGATAGTTATGTTTGATTTGAGTTGTGTGGCTATTGAGCTTGCGTTAATATGTGGAGTCCGTGGTGTTTACAGGTTCTAGCCGATCACGTGCCGAGCCGCATTAGAGTTTCGGATTTCCAAGCGAGTTTTGGGTAATCGGTGAGTACTCGAGTTCTTTTACAAATCGCGCGTAGTCTTTTACGAGTCAGTTATGTGATGTGATATGTGTATATGAGACAGAGATACGGCGCAGGTATGAGTTTCTCTACCCTATACGTGCTATATGTGTTGAATTGCAGGTATCCGCGATATGTGATCGCGCAGGCTGACTGTCCCTAACCAGTCACGAGATATGAGGCTGTATATATACGGCGGTGATATTGCCAGGTCGCTCCTGTGCCTATTGAGTAGCTAACCGCTGCTGTGTGCGGCCTGTTAGCTGGGGAACGTGGTCCCCTTTCGAGCAGAGATATGTGTTATGCATAGAGTTGCATATGTGTGTTGAGATATATGTGCTGTGTATGTTATATGTGCTTACCTGCAGAGTCTAACCCTCGCGTACTCACGAGCTGTCCAGCTTATGTTTTCGAGTCTTCTGTGTGTCAGGCAGTCATACCGTGGGGTCGCAGCCGCAGCAGCCGAAGTAGGGATCGGGGCAGTTAGAGTTGCATGCGTCGACTGTTTTGTTGATATTAATCTTGGAACTGTTGTATCTGATCTTCGTATGTATGTTAACAGTAATCAGTTGTGTCTGTGTGCTAGTGTTAGTTTATGAGATGATGTACGTGACCTTCGTGTTAAAGTTTTTATTAATAGTGATTTTCCGCTAATCCTGTGACATGTGCACTTGAGATGTTTGCGATATTGCCACTTATGATTGATTAATGACGTGGCATTTGTGTGAGAAATGTGGGTGTTACACTTAAGTACTTGATAAACAAAAAAAAAACTGAAGTTTTGTTACCAAAGATATGATAATGTAATATGCAAAAAATGATATTTCATTACAAAAAAATTTTTTGGTTATGTAAGTGGTAATATGAAGTAAAAAAATTATAAAAAACATACCAAAATGGAACTTCGTTTATATGAATAAGTAACTAGACAAATTAATAACAATTTTATTATTGTATTTTTAAGTTAACATACATTTGATATAATAATTATTTATTAAAATTTATAACCGTAATACTTGGGTTAATTCACTATTAATACCAACTTAAAGTAATTTATTTGATACGACTTCAATAAAAATGAAATGACAAATTTTGTTTCACATAACTTTAAATAAATATATAAATAACACTCTTTAAAAAGGTTAAATAAATAGTGAAGTATACGGTTTAAAACATGCATCCATATAGTGAAGTATTTTCGATAATAATTAATTAACATTCGAACTAAAAATATTCATTCGGGCTGGCTTTAATTAATTTAGTATTCAAAATTTCAAACATAATTAAGGAGTGAAATTTTAAAAACAAGGCGTTATTAATTAATTAATTAGCTAGTTTATTACTTAATTAAACCACATAATCGATCGATCGAGTATTTAATATAATATAACTCGATCAAGTCTCAACTGATCATCAATGAAGTGTCACTTTTAGAGCAACGGATTTGTTGAACCATGACTTCCAGCTGCCGGTGGTCTTCCTTGTTATCTCCGCCACCTCCTCCGCCTGCTGCTGCCGACGTTTCTTGCATAACATGAAGTTCCTCACGCCATATGATCCGATCATCTCCCATGGACTCAATGCTACGTATATATATACATATTTCAGCTCATCATGAGTAATCAATATCCAAATTTATGGTAATTTTAAGATAGAACACACACACACACATATATATAACGTACCTTCGGATCCAGCGATTGGAGTATAGAGGAAAAAATCAGAGAGATTAGTGCCTAACACCGGGAGACGACCTTCACGAGCGTATGTTTTAAGAGTTGTCTGAATGACGGCAGCGATCGAATCCTCCTCGTTAACCACAAAACGAATAGGTCCGGCACTTCCTACGACGGTTATGTTAATCAGAATCCGCTTTCCTCCGGCTCTTCTCCTACCCGCATCCTTCTTTTGCTTAAACAACGTCATATCTTGATGATCTATACAGTTCTATAATTAATTTCGTGAAAGTATTCTAGTTAATTTGAAGTTTAGGGATCGATGCCGATACAGCGGTAGCGCCACAAGTCCTTGAGAAATCGTACTACGGTATAAATCGAAAAGATCTGTGTCAACAGTCGGACGAAGAACATGAACTGATGAGTAAAGATTATTTCCACCATTAACAAAAAAAGGATTTCTTGTCGACCAGGTAAGAATTTGGGAAGAATGAAAGCTAGGTTTTAATTAGATTGATGGAATATATGTATGAAATAATATGAGATGTGTGTTTGTGTGTGTATATATATATATATATATATAAGATTGTAAATATATATATTCACGGACGAAATTTGCCGACGGTTTCGTAACACGTTTGAGGAATTTAGGCTTCCTCTCTCTTCGTTGTCAGATCCTCATGCATGGCGTTTGAGATTGATATATCCTTTTGTTTTATAACCGATTAATGCAACAAACTTTGTGATCTATCTATCTATCCTCCATACATTCATTTTATCAACTTTTTTGGCAAGTATTAATTGGTTATTTAACAGATAATTAAGGTAACAAAATTCATGGACCACGACGTCGTACGCTTTTGATCGAAAGCATGCATTTATCTTAATTATTTTTAATGTTAAAACATTACATTTATATCTCAATTTCAGAATCTCAAATTAATATGTACACGTCTTAATTAAATTATGAAAAGTGATTGATTGCAATAAATTAATCGAACCATTTGTAATTGTTAAACTATTAATTAAGTATTTTTGTAAACGAATATTTTCCAAATATATGTTAGGGACGACCTAGTTTATAATTACCGGCCATATATAAGATAAGAATAAAACTCAAACTCCGGTAATTTTTTATGCTTTTTTTTTTTGAAAGGCTAGTTAGTTGTTAGTATTACACCCAAAGTTAGAATAGATTCACCAATGTCAGGGATTGAACCCGTGACCTCTCCTAGAGGCAAGCCCGGGCAAGCCCTGATGGTTGTAATTTTTTATGCTTACTCTACCAATAACAATAAACCGGATAACCGTATTGATCGATGTATGATACAAAAATAGTATCTGAATTTCTGAACGCAAAATGAGAAATAATAATATTTCATATATATATATTTAAATTTTCATACTAAAAGAATATATAAACGTAGAATTAATTAAATATATGTATTTAAATTTTAATAATAATAATTATTGATATATAAATGAATACATAAATATTTGTAATTGAATGCTTATACTAATTAACAAATATACCAATGATTAATTAACTAATAATAAAAATAAAAACAAGTGAATATAAAATAAAAATCAAATTGCTTAAAGAACAAACATGAAACCAATTCAAAAAATTAAATTAAAATCAACATTTTTAAAACGTTAAAAAGTCAAAATTGTTCACGAACTAACGGTGACAATTTTTTAAAAGGACCATTGATCAATGTAAATGTGAAATTTAATTAGAGACGAAAGCAAATACTTTATAAAAAAGTATAAATTAAATATAAATAATAATAATTTATTACATTTTGGTTAATTGTTTATTATATTAACTAAATCAGATTTTAATAGATTATATTTGATTTGAATTTACCTGAAATTGACATAAATCCAGATAAAGAAATATGACAAATCTCATAAATCTTGACAAACAGTACTTGTTTATTCATTTACTAGCTTATGAATCCACGAATTACGAACATAATTAACAAATATCAAATAGATAACAATAACAAATAACATTTATAATAATGTTAAATAATAGATAGATTTAATTAATTATTAATGTTTATATCTTGCATTTTATTTTATTATAAGTATAATAATATGCATTTATCTTTCTAGGTGAAATATGATGATACCAAATGACAAATTGTGTGTCTGTATATATATATATATATATATATATATATATATATATATATATATATATATATATATATATATATATATATATATATAGAATATGGTTCGTGTGAGTACCTAAAAAATGCAGAGTACCGTGAGTACCTGTGAACACACGGGTTTAAGATGTGAACATGCTCCGAAAAAAAGTTTTTTTAAAATTTTTTTTTTCATATTCATTTAGATACAAATAATATAAGCATATTTGTAAAAGAAATACACGCATTCACACTTCGTAGCCTCTTAAAAGTCATGTGAACGTGGAAAAATTCATGTGAACATGCTTAGCTGTGAACATACGTTCACAACAGTGCAGTTCATGTGAACTTGCACGTTTCACATAGTTATAGTGTGTGTTTATATGTGATTTTTTGCAAGTAGTCTTGTATTATTAATTTAAACATGATTATGAAAAAAATTTCAAAAAAAATAATTTTAAGCGAGGTACCTTCGGTACTCCGCAAAACTAGTGGTACTCATTTGAACCCAAATCTATATATATATATATATAATCTATTATATATTGATTAAAAACTTCAAAAATGTATTCGTGAGATATGATAAACCCTTTTTCATTAATTTTACTTTCTATAAAAATATCACATCCGAATTTTAAATGTAATATAAAAGGGAGAATTTCATATATGTCCCTACAAACTTCATAATATCATATATACCCTACTAAAAAAAAATAATTTCATATATATCCCTCTTAAACTTCATAATTATCGTATTTACCCAATTTAAAACTTTAATACCCTTTTAAATTTTTAAATATATCAAATATATCCAAATTATATATATATTTATTCTTTTTTAATTAAGAAACCAATCAATTTTTAAAAAAATTAAATCTTAAAAATTATTATTATTTTGATAATGACGTTTATACCTTTTTTTCCAATGAACTATTGTTTTGCATCGATCCAAAGAAGATGAAACATCACACGACTCTGCTCTATTCTTTGCATCGGTCGACACACGAAGCACAGATCGTCTTTAACATCCCACACCATTTTTTTTTCTGTTATCTGTCCGACATATATGAAATTCTCCCAATATAAACAGTAATTATAATAATAACATTTACCAATGTAAATGTTACTATTCATAAGCTATTCATAGGAATAGTAAAACTAAAATACTAATATATACAACTTTGTGTAGTATTATAAAGAAAAGATTTGTAGTTTGGTTGGTTAGTGTATTGTTTTTTATGGGAGAGGTCATTAGTTCAAACCCTCTTGAGTTCAAAAAAATTGTTATTGATATTAACTCAATTGGTTTTTTACATGTTGAGTTAAAAACTAATATATTTTTATTTTAAAATATTACTTTGACATAATTTAAACTAATTTACTGTTAAACATTTTATTTCCTAAATATATTTTTAGAAATGGTTAAGTGCCATTTTGACCATCCAACTTTCAGATTTTTTTTTAAATTAGCCATTAAACTATTTTTTGTCTCGATTTAGCCACCGAACCATATTTTGTATATATATTTAGCCACTAAACTTTCTTTCTACAGATTTAACCACTGACAATTGTCCCGATTTAGCCACTAAACTATTATATTTTGTACCGATTTAGCCATTAGTTTTATTCATTTTCCTCAAAATAGGACACTAAACTAAAGTTTAGTGGCTAAATCAGGACAAAAAAAAAGTTTAGTGGCTAAATGAGACAAATTTAAAAGTTAAATGATCAAAATGATACTTAACCCTTTTAGAAAATATGCATTCTTTCTTCACGAATGCTTGAATAATAATGGTATTTTTTATACACCACCTCAAATACAAATGTATAAGTATTACTTCCTCTGTCCCAAATAATTGTCCACATTTGACTTTTGAAGTCTTTCTTTTTCAACTTTGACCTCAAATATATTAGTTTGTGTTATATAATACTTGATGAAAATTATACCCATGAAAATTCCTTTAAAACCAAATCCTTTCATATAATTTGCATCACATATTATATAACACAAAGAAAAATATTTAATGTCAAAGTTAGAAAGAATTACTTCAAATGTCAAATATGAACAATTATTTTGAGACGGAAGGAGTATTATTTAAATGATTTTTTTAGTTCCTGCAAACTTTAAAGTCAATTGTATGTACATAAAACAGATAACGTGAGACAAGGATTAATGATGATGAATGATTATTATGTTCATGAGTGTATGAAATTCTTTTTACTAATATTGTATAAATTTTTTTTAATGTTTAATAATAATTATGCAACTGTGTTTCTATTTTTACTTTATATTGCGATCACTTTTTTTATTTGTACCAGGTATTTTAAAGTAAAAAAAATTTAAGTTACTTTATACAGGTTTTTTTGTTATTATTAATAATAATTTACTTAATAAATTAAATTTTAATTGATGTTGTTGATTATTACTAAATGAAGCTGTGATGTATAACAAATTTCGAATGAACAGTATTGTATGGATGTGAAAAAGTTTTAAAAAAACCCAATAGAAGATTTTGTTGATTTTTATTCCTTTTCATATTTTTTTAATTGACATTGATATTTTTTTTAATCTTATTCAACATACTTTGGAATCGAAAGTTATATTCTGATTGTGGTGGTATGAACAATTTTGGAATCGAACGTTGTATTCAAAGTCAATAACGCATCATTTGAAAAATTGTAATATATTTAATAGAAATAACATAACATTTTGCTTCAAATATCAAATATGTATGTTAATATGTTAGCTTTATATATTTTAGTATTCTTCGTATGATATTAAACCCCGTCGCGAAGCGCGGGTAAATTTCCTCGTTACGTTCAATTATCAATGTCAACAATGAAAGTTGGAGCTAGAACTTTAAACTCTGTATGTGTGTTCGATAAAGTATGTGGACTTAAAATGGAACCTTATGAATTAACTTAAACTGCTAAAGAAATTGATTCAATGCACACAGAGTTAACACAAAAATAAAAATTTTACGTTAATTAACTCTTGCTGGCTGCATGGGATGGTCCCCCGCGCGCCTTGACAACCGATCGAATTCGTTGTGTATTGTTTCTATCTTATATTGTCCTCATATAAGCATAGATAATTAATAAGTCAAATTTCTTTTTGTAATTTATCTTCATTTTTTGTTACTTCTATTTTTATATTCTATTATAACCTTTTATTTTATTTAAATATATATGATACATAATTTAAGCTAAAAGAATTCAATTAATTATTCCTGCAAAAAAAAAAAAAAATCTAGCTCAACCTTGAGAAATATAATAAGTTGGATTAATTGTTTCCATTTCACATTTTATGATCTCTCTAGCATGTGTGTATATATATAATATAAAATGTTCTTCTTACTTGTATCATGCATGTATCTTTCACCTACAATTTTTTTATAATTAAGAAACGTGCATGGCTCATTGAGTTGAAATCTTCAATTCAAAAATAGAATACAAGATTTCTTTTGAAACTAGGTTATTCTTACCCGTTTTTACTACGCGTGTTGATCTTATTAATTAAATAAATATACATATAAAAAGTATAAAATAATTATAAGATTTAAATAAAAATAGATACATATATTCAAATCATAAATCGAAATATAATTCCTTATAAACAACATTGGTTTTTTTACGCCAACTCTAATTTTCTTGTCTAAAATTAAAAGTTTTAAAACTCTACTTTTAACTGTA